>NQLW01000008.1:6735276-6759881 GCA_002312845.1 Kalanchoe fedtschenkoi
TAACCTGAATTTTAATTTTGTACCCAAATATAATTTAATTTTTAATTTGATAATCCAAAGCCAAATGCAAAACATTCTAATATAGCCAAATCCAACCAATAATACATCAAAATGAATAAGAGATAAAAAGGACAAAAATCAACTCATTTTACATTATGCTCAAAGCTCAAATTTCAGTACTCAACTCAGTCAACTTAAATTCATCTAAATCTCTATTACGTATTTACCACAGGCCGGAAGCTTGAAGGCGAACAGATTTATTTTTCATACTCTCGAATTAAAATCGGAACATCTGTACCTTTATGAAAGTGAGGTAAAAAGTCTGAGTTGAGGCTAGAAAAGGATGGAGGTGACAGAAAGGAGAGGAGGAACCAGCAATGTTCTCCACTACTGGGAAGATTATGATTCCGCTGGACCGAACACCGACGGGCAGAGGCGTGTCGTGTCCGATGATCCTCTCAGATGTCCCGAAAACCGCATAAATAAAGCTCTGCAATATTCTTCGTTTCTTCGCTATAAATAGCACGCCAGACTCTGCAGCTTCACATCATCCGGAGCTTCAGACACTTACAGACAAACAATTCACACAGCTTGTGCTTTCTCTCGAACCCGAATATCACCATGTCTTCCACCTGCGCTAACTGCAGCTGCGCTGACAAGACCAACTGCCAGTACGTCCCCACAATTTCGTCAGATTTTCGAAATTCGGGCATTTGTAATTCTTTGCGCGATTCTGCGTGGAAGTTCTTGTAATTTCCGACCTGACAGATTTTTTGTCGATCTTTTTGTGCAGAAAGGGGAACGGCAACAGTATGACCATTGTTGAGACTGTGAGCTATGTGGACACCTTTGTGATGGATGCTCCGGCAGCTGAGCACGACGGGAAGTGCAAGTGCGGAGCCAACTGCAGCTGCACCACCTGCACCTGCGGCCACTAAGCTTCGGCTAAACCCCGATCTGAAAAATGCGAACCTTCCCCCAGATGCAACTGTACTACGTATGAATAACAACGCGATCCTGTGATGAATAAAAGTGTGTGCTTCGTGCTTTAAGAACTCATCCAATAGAATCTAAAAAGTTCCTCCCACATCCAAAAATACGAAAAATATGGTAGAATTTCACCCTCTTTTTTGTTTTGTTTCGTTCAGCCTCTCTTCGAGCTCGCTTGAATCAGTCAGAACCTGTGACAATCTGAACTCTGAGAACAACGAGTCTCTTCCATTAACTTTCATAGACGAAAAAATATAAAAGACTGCAGAAAATGACGTCTGGTATATTCGTGAACTCGGTAACACAATATTTTCCTCCTGTAAAAAATGAAGAAAACAAAATTCGCAGAAGAAAGCGAAGATTACGAACACTTTCTTGATATTAATACTGCAATTTTGATACCTCTACATTTCGTGTTTCCTCATGGTAGAAACGAATCTGGGAGAAGGGCAGGAAAATACCGGTTAAGAGAAAAAATGCTGGGGAAATTTTTTGGTGATCGGAACGAATCAAATGGTGGCTCTGATGCCAAACGGGGCTAAATATGGTGCGCGTTCGTCGAGCATTAATGCCCAGAAAGCTGAATCTGGGTCGGATGACTCAACTGGGATTCCGCATTCGATTAAGATTCGTGTAATTCGAGAAATTGCTGGAAATGGGAAACATTATCGACGAGGTTGCCTCTTCCTGAAAGAGTGCCATTTTCATGCACAAGATGAAAATGAAGAGATCGACATAAGTTCCACAACATTCATGATAATTTTAGTCATGTGGGTATAACTCTCTTCCATGAATCGGAATAGCCCGGTTCGAGTCTTGATGGCAACAACTTACAAAATTATAATTTCTAAATATTCTCAAAATTATCGATTTTTAAAATCTAGTCAGAGTGGAATTCGAGCAAGTAGAAGAGCTGAAAATGCCAGCATGAATATAAATATAGCTAAACCTCTCCAATGCGTTATTTCCGGAGATGGTAGAACCGAGATGAGCTGAACTGAACCGAGCTACACTGACCTGAACCCGAAAGAATCCTCAGGTGTATACTATTTACACTGTTGACCCAGCTGTGTAGTCAAAATCAACCTCTCTATGAGCCTCCGCAGCCTCTGCGCCCCCTCGCCGGGCTTCAGCTTCCGAGGATCCCCGACCCTGGCGCACCCGGGGCTCCCGGCGCACCATCCGCCGGGCGTGAAGCTGCCGTTCCTCCTGTGCAGCAGCTCCCGGTCGATCCAGTCCAGGACGGGGTCGTTGAGCTTGAATTTCCTGGCAAAGGCAGCGTTGCTGTCTACCATCTTGGCTGTGTCGTTGAGGGTCAGGATGTGGGGGTGCTGCTTCGGGGGCGTATCCCATGATATGTAATGCATGTCGTGGTTCATGGTGGTCGGGACGAACTCCGGGACGTTGCAGATGACCGTGTGGAAGTAGCCTTCGGGCGACGATACGAAGTTTGTGTAGTACATCAGGAGCGTCCGTGGCAGGTTGTCCCAGCCCATTATGAGATACTCGACGAACGGCCGTGAGAGTATCATCCATGCCGAACCTGCAATTTATACGAATTGTCATAATTGATCTTGCAATTTCTATGGTAAATGAAGCTTACAAAATCACATACTCACTCTGTAGTATTTTACCTGTCACTTAAATTTACGTGTATTGAATTTTGAATGCAAAATACTCAAAATACAGATATTAAAAATCATGAAACTCTAATCTGTCACTAAAATTTACGTTGATTGAATTTTGAACGCAAATTAGTCAAAATATAGATATTCAAAATTATGAACAAAAATGTTATTAAAATAGATTTCAATATAAAAATATTTGGATCATAATGTTTCGATAAAAACCATCGCCAAGGCGAAAAATAAAACGGGATATTTGGAGTAATAAACCCATGAGCGAAAAACTGAGTGACTAACCGGTGAACAGCTTGAAGGCTGTCGGCAGACTTCGCTTTGGACTGACGGGGAAGATATCCGATTTTTGGGACAAGTAGAGACCGGGATCAACGATCAACGGCATCGCTCTTTGGCCTCTGTGGATCAATATAAATGCAGGTGAGACCAAAAAGTTCGAATTTTTACAGCGATCATATAATAAAGATAGCGAAAAGAACGGTGGGTGGAGAAGGGCGGAGAAGGAAAGGAAAGACTTACTCTTTCCACCCTAGCTTGCTTGTGTGCTCAATGAAATTCAGATCCCGGCGTAAATCTTTGAACGTGTAGATAAGATCTGCAAACGGAAATTCAGCTTATGTATGCAGCATAGGAATCGGAAAATAAGGGTGACGTAACAGATGAGAGCAACTAACCATCTTGCGTCACCAACGGATAATCCGATGCGCTGAGGTTGATGAACCAATCCCACTCTTTATTTTGCTTAAGAAGAATCGCGCAGGCGTGGAGAGTGTTGGCCACCATGGTGGGTCCTCGGTAAGTGACCATGTTCGCTTTGGTGATCATGTGCACGTTCCCAACCGCAGCGAACAAAGGATCCTTTTCGACCCGGGACGCGAGCTCCAGCCTCTCCTGGGGCGGCGACTCCAGGTCCAAATGGACCACGTACTGATTCAACGGGTGATACAGAGCTTTCAGAGTCCTCCAAAGCTTCTCCAAGTCCCCTTTTGAGCCCGAGACAAGATACGCGAATCTTGGAATGGAGGAACCGGCCGGAGGGGAGGGAGTTCTCCCCACCTGGGATTCCACGAAGTTGGGATTGGGATTCGTCTGGTTTGCCGTGGCACGGGAGGGTGAGAAAAGCGAGTTAATGGTGCGCAGCGAGGAGACGAGTCCCACATTGAAAGATGTGGCAAGGAGGAAAAGGAAGACGAGCGAGGTCACCACGATAGGAAATACCCATCTCCTCTCCATGCTCGTAGACCCCATTTTCGGGCCTTATCATCGGTTACAAATCAGCGGCCGCCAGTCAGTCAGTCACTCGTTGAATCTCTTCCCTTTTACACTCCTTGCGTGGAAAATCCGCTTACACTGCCACAATAAACAAAACTAAATCAAACATAAAAAGATCCAAACTTTTGAAGATTCCTAAACCGAATTCGCAGCGGCCATTGGCAAGCACATGCAGATCGAATCTAAGCCGCCTACCGAATGAGATGTGAATTGCATCAGACGGAAGGGAATTGTGAAACTTAGTTAACAGTGACATCAAAGGAAAAATCCCAAAACCTGATCCTACCAAAAACTCCCAATCTGGCACAACCCGAGCTCAATGAGGGAGCTTCAACAAACAGCAATAAATGGGAATTGGCATTGACAATTAGGTCAAGCCAAATCACTCCCTATATTTCGACACATCCAGAAACACACTCAATCCCTAAAACAGAAGATGCGTACGGCACAACCAAAACCCCCAACTTGGGAACCCAACCAACCGTTAAGCAATCAGCAATCATCAAACACAAAACCCAACAAGGATCTCACACTCCGCAACCCAACACCCGGTTCTCAAAACTCAAACGGGTGCCCGAAAAACCCACCACCCAAATTCGAAACTTGGACGGACCCATCAAGCCAGAAAAACACACAGCTCATCACCAAGTGTGAACACAAGGACACGTATCAAGAAAGAAAATCGAGAACGCAAACCTGCAAGGAATGCCGCGATGGATGGATGGATTGGGGAAGGACAGCCCGTCGCTCACTTTCAGATGTAATTCGGAGAAGAGGGGAGGGAGAGAGAGTGTCGAGCGAGCGAGGAGAGGGGAGATTTGGAGATGGGAGAGAGAAAGAATTAAAGATTGGATTTTTATGAGATTTCTGACGACGATTTCATTCTTTTTCTTATTTTTTATTTAGGGTTTTTGCTCACTTTTGTGGATTGTTCGTACGACGAGGTCAAGGTGGGGGAGCTTTGTTGTTTACAATGTTGTTTAATGGCGACAAGATTGCAACAGTGTATCAATGTCGAGGGTAAAAAAAGTCAGAGAAATCGGAGAGAGAGAGAGAGAAAAGAGATCATGAGATGCCGGTGTTGGCATTGATTTGTTGTTTGCTGACGATTCATAAAGATGTTCGGTTGGGCAGGTGACCCAGCACGAGCATAAACCTGCTTTGGATTTTCTACCACAATGTTGCTTTGTCAGTAATTGTTGCTCATCGTTGCTAAAGATGATAATTTCGTCGCCAAAACTCAAATATCTTGTTGATGACGTGCAAAATTTACCTCCTCTATTTAACCTTTTTATACTCACATGACTTAGAGAGTGAGTGAAGAATTTCCCATAGGTCCAAAATCGGATCAGATCAGATCGACATATAAATTTGGATTGAAATCAAGATTTTTTTTAAAAAATTATTATTAAAAACTATACTGAATTCGACATGCTGGAATAAATTTAAATTTTTTAAATTTAAATCAGAGACTGAGTTTCACCAATTTTATAAAAATGTTAAAAGGTAACTAAAAATACATAATTATTATACTTGTAAAGTACACACAAATATCTTACCACATAATCAATTATCATTTTTATTTCAAAATTAAATTAATAATTTTCAATCCATATCAAAATTCGCCATGTTTAGACAAATCGGAACCCAAATAGTTTAAATCTAAATCGGATTTATTTCGTTCCGATGTATTCTAATTTGATATATTGGAGTGAAAATGTTTTTCTTGGTTTAATTATTTATCTTTTGTAACTGTCTCTTAATTAATATGTATTTGTCAATGTTTACTTGTAACTTAATAATTTTAATACGTATTTAATATTATCACATATCTTAAAAATAAAAAATTAATTACTTCATCATTATAATCCATTCAAAAATCTTTCAATACGAATAATAATACATTACATTTTACATGAAAATTTAAAAAATACATTAAATACATAAAAATTAAATTTGGTCAACAACTAGTATTAATATCTCTTTAATCAACTTAATTTAATCTTAAACAAATAGTATTATAATACGGAGGGAATAATTATTTTATAAATTTCAGATTTCAGGCTTAATGAAAGTGTAATTTATATAAAAAAAATTGAATGTGGCAGTTAAATTATCATAGTTTTGGTATGGCAATAATCTCGGCTAAGTAAAAATAAATTAAATCGTACCAAAATATCATGTTGTGTTTTTTCTCACATTTTGTCAATATTAATTACTTCTTCCGTATTTATATACATGTCATTTAAGCTTAATTAAGATGATATTTAATGCTAGATATTGAACGAATTTAATAAGTAAAAAATTAATGCATATTTTTAAAATTTTATGTGAAAAATATAATTGATAGATCAATACTGATGTAGAATTATTTTTTTATTGCTTATGATAATAAAATAATTAATTTTTGAATTTTTAAGGTGGTTGTAGATATTAAATATCGATTGGAAATGTTAAGTGACAAGTAAAAGTGCACAAAAAGTTTCAATTAAGTCACAAGTAAAAGATGATACAGAGAGTATGTCCAATATTAATAACATTTTACTAAAAATAATAATATTAACATAATTCTGGGATAAATAACGGATTAAATTGTTCTTAAATATGATGACATGTTTTTCCTCGCAGTCTTATCCATATTAACTAATAACAACTATTGGATTTAAAATGCTACTCAATTAATTGTTGATTATTTTGGCTTAAAATGGTGAATAGAATTACCTCTAAATAGTATTTATCCGGTAATGCAGAGTAAAAAATAATAAAATTAAAATAGTGTAATTTTAATTGTTATTGACCATAAATAATTTATTACATATTTTACATTAATTAATTATATTTTTATACATGGCTAGGGATTGTGCTTGTCATCAAAAGTATACTTACTAAAATGGTTATGATTTTAAAACCATAAAGGTTGAAATTAAATGGAAAGTTAGTTATTTGAAAAACACAAAATAAATACAAAATAAATATTTTAATAATTTTGGATTGACTATATTACTTCTCTTATTTATTATGCAATTTATATTATTAAAAAAAACCATCATAACCCCATATAATTCATATACATAAACTTGGAAAATAATGTATTAATGTATGTAATTCCACACACTAAAACTGATTATTACAAAATTTCCCACACAACAAATATAAAATAAATAAGTGTGAAAGTTGACCTTATGGAGAGTGTAGTCAAAATAGATTGTAGAAAAAGTGCATGTCTCACCATAAAATAAATATATATAATAAAAAATTTAAAAAATAAAATAAATATTAAGATGGCAAATTGACAGACTTCAGATTTATGAGTTGGGGACCACCTCTCAAGTGATATCGTAATCGTAACTGCGTATACATATGTATTCAAGCAAGATCTACTTTCACTTTATGCATTGTTACTAAAACTGGATTGGCCGGTTCAATCAATTGGACTGAGAATCGGATCTGGTTTCGATCCGATTTGTAGTACTTGCCGCCCTGCACACTAAATTGGTTAAACCGGATCAAATCGGCTCATGACAATAATAATGCAATTATTTAATTTTTAAAAGCATATTAACTAATTAATAGGTAAATGTGATAAATTGATCAAAAATATGTCACCATTTGGTTTCAAGCTCAAGATGAATAAAGTAATAGGCAAGAACCTTACCAGCAGACCACCTTAAAAACTTATTATTCAAATCAATATCATAACTATTAATTATAATTTACAAAATTTGAAATTAATTGAACCGATGATCGAACCGATTCAGATCGCCATTTCAACTCAATAACCAAAAATCGGAGCCCTGACCGGTTCAATATTCGGTCCGGTTCTGATAACTATGTCTATATGGCTATATAGTATAGCATAGTTATCAGAACCGGACCAGCGACCAAACCGGTCATGGTCCCGGTTCCCGGTTTCCGGTTGGACCTGCGGTTCAAATTGGTTCAACCGCCGGTTCAATCACAAATAATAATTACAATATCTAAACTCTAAGGTTTTAATTGGAAATTGAAGAACAACTGGTGTTGTAGGTGTCGATTTCGATTCTCAGCACCTACTATTTTACTTTTACTGAAGACTTTTTTTAAATATAATTAAGATTTAATTAAACCCTAAACCCTTTAATTAAACCTTAATTAAATCTTTAATTAAAATAAACCGGTTCAACCAGACCGGTCCGGTTCAGTGAAATTCCAATATTTCGGCCGGTTCATCCGGTTTTAACCGGTTCATAATGCAAGCCGATAATATTTATAAATCGGACCGTGTCTGGTCTGGTTCCCGGTCAAACCGGTTGAACCGACCGGTCCGGTCCGGTTTTAATAACTATGGTATATAGTATATACTATATACTAAACGTTTTATGGACCCCAAAGTTCTAAAAAGGTCCTTTTTTTGCCCCGTAGGATATCAATTAAACCAATCTTGCGCCATTGATCTTTCATTTCCAAACATTGATTTTTTATGTATGCGTGGGCCTTTATAGCCCAGTAATTGACGGCCGAACAAAGAACGTTTGTCCGTTTGATTACTTGGGCTGGCTGACCCATTGGGCCTGCCATCTACTCTTTGACCATGATCCGTGGCGATATTTAATGATAAATATTATTTTGGTTTTCATTTGTGGCGTTGAATTTCATGTAAATTAAATTGATTTTATGTTTATATTTTAAAAATAATATAAGGTGTTTAACTGCATTGCATAAGTCTACCCTAAAAAAATAGTCAAGACTTATTTTTTTCTTGCAGTGATAGTTTTCCTATGTTACTAATTACAATAAGGTATAACTCAAAATATGAAAAAAAAATGATAGATTAAATTTGATTTTTTAAAAAATAATTATACATCATGCCTAATTTAATTTTTATTATAATGAGTTCAATGATAAAAGAAAGTGTAAAAATACAAGCTACACATGTGTCCAATAAATATATGCTTTTACACAATTAAATATAAATAAAGTTTTAAATGCACCATTGACCATTTCAATTTGGCGAGACTCCAAAAAAATATAAAAAAAATCTCTTTCACTAAAAAAAACATTTTAAAGATAAATCAAACAAATGGAGCATTCATCTTTTTCATAAAAATAGAACAAAGAGAGAATATTCCCCTATTAACATGTTTCTCCAAAAATAATAACTAAAAAATCTGCAGCAGGAAAGAAATCATATCATTTTTCCATTTTTGACAAGAAAATAATCTATCTTGTACCATGCAACCACTGAACCACTCTGCCCTTGCTTCACATAGAAATTATCGAAATCGGATCCATAGATTTCCAAAACATGTCGACAGATGGTGAAAGGACAGTATGATATCAAGCATTTACTGTTGGCAGGAATCATCCAAATCCAGAAACATATAAACATTTATTTATTTTTAAGAAAAAATAGAAAAATCATGATTATTATTATTTAGATGAATTTCAATGTATTGATTTCATTGTGGATCTGAAATTCTGAATAGTTAGTACTAAATTAAATCATTTAAAATCAGTTTATTTAATTTTTTAATTTTTTTTGAAAGTAGTGTTTTATTTTTTAAATTGTGTACTAAATACTATAAAAAATCTCAGAAAAAAATAATCTTGATGGTTGGAGTGATTGAGATTCTCTCTCTGGTTTTGTCGCCTGCTACTTTTCCTCACGTCTCTAAATTGGAAACGAAGCGACTTTGAGGTGTGAAACAGGAGAGACGAGATCTGACCCCTTTTCTAATTGTTTTTCGAGATTTTCCTCTGCCGAATTTTTGTATCTGTCGATTCATTCCGAGGGGGTTTCCGGTAAGACCCAGATGCTGCGCTGCTCTCCAATTTGCATTTTGAGTTTTGATTTGGGTGATTTGGTGGTTTTTGGGTCGATGGGTATGTCAATTTTGGGCCTTTTTGAGGTGGGTCTGTGTTTTGGGATTTGGGTGTCTGATGTTGGATTGGTGTGGCGGATTGTGGGATTAGGTTTGTGGGGGATGTGTTGATCTGGGTGTGGTATGTTTTACCTGCTGGTTGGATTTTGGGGTGGAAGGTTTGATCTTGTGATGACCCTGTTAGGGTTTGGTGTTTGATATTTTAGGGTTTGGTGTTTGATTGTGGTGCTAATGCATGGTTGAACTGGCTGCTGTTGCTGCTTTTGTTTCTGATGCTGATGGGCTTGGTAGCATTAGGTTTCCAGGTTAAAATTTAGGATCTTGATTTTGAATTGTGTGTTTTAGGATTTGAAGATGTTTGATTCAGCTTCAGGTTGCAACCATTAGATAGATCTTTCAAATGGGCGATTCGCCGATTTGTCTTGGAGATTTGCTGTGATCAGAATGATCCTCACTCTCGGAGCCAGTGCTTGTTGCAGTAGTTAGCGCAACAGGTAGCTTTTCCAAGAATCCGGACGCCATTTCTGGCACCGGGATGTTTGGAATTAGCTATCGAAACGCATTGGGTTAATCGAACATGCCGTTAATAGTATAACTGTAATGGTCGTGTAGTCAGTTAGCTAAAAAGACTTCTTTTTTTCGTACGCTTTTCGTGCCTTACTTGAAAGGGACAGTCTTTATTCAGATGTGTGGAATTCATGAGCTAGCTTCCAGATGCGGTATTCTTGGAAATTTGTTAGTCCCATGACTTGTTTTGCTGACAGGATATTCCCTGTTTGAAGTCGGTTTTTTAGAGCAATGGGTGTGGAGGTTGGAGGGTTTGAAGTGGCCGAAGCACCAGCAGGGGCGTCCAGCATCCCGGTGTTGCAGGAAAACGGGAAGGCGGATGCGGGAGTCAACGGGCCCATTAAATTCGGATCTCACGGCGACGAGCCTGCCAAAGTTGAGGCTAGCAAGGCTGCGGCGGATGGTCCAAAAGACGCCGTAGATGAATGGCCTGCGCCAAGGCAGGTCCATTCTTTCTTCTTCATCCGCTACCGGCCATATGATGATGTCAAGCTGAAAGCTAAGAAAGAGCTGATTGAGAAGGAGGTTGAAAAGAAGACCCAAGCTAGATTTCAGATCACCGAGAAAATCAGGGCTAAGAAGGTTCGCTTTGCCCCGATTTCGTCTAATATCATCAAATCCGATACAGTTTTAAAAAAATAGCTTTGAATTGCTCGCTTGCAGACGGATCGTGCGGAGATAATTTCGCAGCTGAAGGCACTGGGCGCTGAGGATAAGCAGTACTGGGCTATAATAGACGAGAAGAGGAAGGAGATGGCTCCGCTGCAGCAGGCGTTGGGCCAGCTGCGCAATCCTAATGGCGGCAGAGGGGGCGACAGGGGAGGTTTATGCTCGTCCGAGGAAGAGCTCAATGACGTTGTAAGATTACGTCGCAATAAACTTCACTGCTATTTTGCTGTTCATAAAAGTGATGACATGACATTTTACGACGATGCAGATCCGTAGCTTGAACTACCGAATGCAGCATGAGAGCATCCCTCTGTCGGAGGAGAAGCAGATCCTCAAGGAGATAAAGGCGCTCGAACAGACGAGGCCCCAAGTCGTGGCGAACGCGGCTAAGAGGGCCGAAATTCAAGGCTCCATGGGTCAGAAGGAATCCATCCAAGGCCAGGTTAAGGTACGGCTAATCAGACTCACAGATTTTCCGATTGATTTATTCCGTGGCTTGGAAATGCGTTAATTTTTTTCACCGGGAAAAACATTTTGCAGTTGATTGGCGGGGATTTGGACGGGGTTCGGAAGGAGAAGCAGGCGATAAGGGAGAAAATCAAGGAGCTCGAAAAGCAACTGAACGATCTCAGTCAGGAGATTAACAAGCTAGAGACCGAAAGGCAGACTGTGTCTGATACGAGAGACAAAGCGTACGAAACTCGCCAGCAGCTGAATAAACAGCGCAACGATGTGGTAAGAAATAATGCTCAAGGAGATCGATTTGTTATGTTGGGTGTGTTTGGTCTTATTTTGTTTGTACGATGATGTTCGACAGAATGCTCATTTTTATGCAAACCGGTCTCTTCTCAACACGGCTAGAGAACTGGCTGCGAAGAGGGACGTTAAGGCGATGGAGGAACTCGCTAATGTCGAGGTTTATTTCGACGACCTCAATGAACGAATGTTTTATCGGTGTACGTACTTAAGATTAATGGCTTCTGTAGGTTCAGAAATTCATGGCTCAGTGGAACAATGAGAAGGCGTTCAGGGAAGATTACGAGAAGAGAATTCTTTCCTCGCTGGACAACAGATTTTTGAGCCGAGATGGGCGAATGAGGAATCCCGAGGAGAAGCCTCTGGTGGCGACGGTGGAGGCACCGGCTCCTGCTGCGAACGAGGTGAAGTCCGGCGCGAAAAAAGGGAAGGAGGAAGTGAAGGAGGCTCCTGCGCCGGCTTCTCAGAAAGCCAAAGAGGAGGCGAAGCCGAAGGGAGAAGGGAAAGCGAAGCCGGCGGAGGCTGACGTTAGTAGGCAGAAAGACGAGGATGAAGTGTATATCGCGCCAAAGGTCGTGTCCAGGGCTGTCGAGGTCGATCCCGAGAAGCTGAAGGAGCAGAAGAGGCAGGAAGAGATCGCTAAAGCTAAGCAGGCTGCCGAGAGGAAGAAGAAGCTGGCTGAGAAGTCTGCGGCCAAGGCGGCGATCAAAGCTCGGAAAGAAGCCGAGAAGAAGCTCAAGGTAGTCGGCACGCTGCGTCCGTTGTCCGTTTTCCACATTATGTTGGCTTCTTTTCACCGCCTCCTTAAATGTCGCAGGAAAAGGAGAAGAAAGCGAAGAAGAAGTCTGGATCTGCCGGCAATGAATCCGAAGAGCCTGCTGAAGCAGCGGACGAGGCCACTCCCGCGGAAAATGAGGAGGAGAAGCCCGCGGAAGAACCCGCTCCTTCCTCAACCAAGTCCCGACAGCCCAAGAGCGTTATGAAGCAGAAGGTCCGCTCAAGAGCCACCGCTCCGCTCCCGAAGGCGATCCTCAAAAGAAAAAAAGCCGCCAGCTACTGGCAATGGGCCGCTCCCGGTGCCGCGAGCGTGGTCGTGCTCCTCCTCGCCCTCTCCTACTACTACTACTACCAGATGTAAGAGTGTTTGCGCTACATACTTGTCAGAGGCTTCACTGCCTAGGTGGTTTTTTTTCCGGTTTTTTTCCCGGTTCTTTACGACCTTTTTCTTTGACGTGCGAACTCATAATGTTGGTTATGGTTAGTTCAGGCTGTCGAGGCTCATACACTAGAAAGAGAGGAGCTTATGTACTTTTTCTTCAACTCTTATTTAGATTTCTGTGGAGTTTCCCAAGTTTTGAGCTTTAAGAATCTCCTGCAATTTTCAGCTTCTGGGTTTTAGCTTTATTTTTAAAGTTTTCAGCTTCTGCGTTTTCATGGCTCAAATACATATTTTCTTCTTTTCATGTTTTCAATTATTTCTTTATCTGTTTTTTATTTATTTTTATTTTTTTACAACTGTAAAAAAAATAAAAATGGTAAAAACAGTTCTGTCCGTCATCTGTAAAATTTTGGGTTCAAAGTTCCATGCTGGTGATTGGATGCATGCGTATTTTTTTAATGTTTATTGTACTTATTAAAAAAAACAAAAAAAGTACTTACGCCCTACTATCTGTTTATGTTGCAACCACTAGACATTTCAAAAAAAATGAGTGTGATTTTTATTATTTCTATCCGCAAAAAAAGTTAATGCGAAAAAAAAACTCAGTGAAATAAATGATTGAAAATGAAAAAAATCCACTTTTTTGAATGTTAGAAGCAATTTTTTTTTGGTTTAGAGAAAATTTATGGAAAAAAATTTGCAAGGGAAATTAGGGGGAAAATAAAATAAAAATAGTTTTAAAACTTACCTTCCAATTTTTTCCATTCAAATCAAACAAAATAAAATAAAATAAAATTCATTATAAATTTCAATTTTTCTTAATTTTTCTTTTCCATCAAATATTCCCTAGACCAAACACACCCTTAAATTTCTAAGAAATTTGACTATTAAAAACCTCCTGCATTTTTTAGCTTCTGGGTTTTACATGTTTTTCTAAGGTTTTTAACTGCCCCTGCATTTTGATGATAGAAATTGGAAAATCTGCATTTTTTCTCGTTTAAATTTGAGCAAAGTAGGAATCGGGATTTGTGTGAATGGCTGCAGTAATCAGTTTCTGGTCGCCACTGATGCTGAGGAGAGTTGTGAGAGCCATTGGCAGCTCCGATCATCTGAATTTGAAGCTTTTCGGAAACGGAAGCGGAGGCCTTCGCTTTCGCCCCGCCCCGGCTCCGTTTCTGGGCGCTTCCGGTGCGTCACTCCATCCTTACCCCGAGCTGATGTTAGAATATGAGATATGAATGTGCTGTGAGACCTCTGTGGTTGAATCAGGCCAGTGTGTGATGAAATGCGTATCTGGGTTGGTGCAAGTTTGGATCTTTATGAGGGATGCACTGTAGGTGTTTGATGAAATGTCTGTGAGAGTTTTGTATATAGTAAAGTGGAGGAATATGAGTCTTTTCTTCCTTCCTGGTGATCGGTTTCAGGAATCTGTACCATGGCTCGAGCTGCGAACGGCGACGCTGACGTCTTGCTTCAAGGGCTTGGAGAAAAGAGCGGCGGCGTCGGCGGCAGCGAGGACGTGAAGCGCATTCTTGAAATGGTAAGCCGGAAGCCACTCCATCCGATCATATGTATCTTCCGAGCCTTACTAGTTTGGTACTCATGCTACACGTAGCTCCTCCGTTAGCTATTTCAACTAGTTGAGGCGCTGGATTATCGAGCCATAAGATGTAATGTATATTTTCTTCGTCTGACGTGCAGGCCAGACGAGCATCATCAAGAAGAGAGGTTCTGCATACGGATTTCCTCACCCCGCCAGTAGCGAAAGAATCAATGCAGTTAATAGAGAAACTGGCCGATGTCAAGGCCGTCGTACAAGGAGGATACCCGCAGGTTAGTAAAAAATCGTCTCCATTACTCTATTCTTAAATCTATTTCCGCTTTCTAAATGAATCCTCGCAGGCTGAGCGCTGTCGAATCTCAGTCGGGCATCCTGATGCCCTGATTTCTGATCCAGACATCGTCGCTGCGTTGAGGTAAGTCTCAATTTTCAGTCTTCATGTCTTCAATTTTTGTCGCTCCTTGACTCGATTACTTGTGTGTTTGTTCCCTTGTTTCTTATCATTTTGTGGCCACTTTAGTATCACAGGAAACTTCGGATTTCAGCCCTGCACACATGGTGACTTTCTTGGTGCTGTACTCGGAACCGGCATCGCTCGCGAGAAGCTTGGTGACATAATCTTGCAGGTATGCGGTAATTCACGTCATCATTTCATCACAACCTTCATCAGTTTTGAATCATCTGGGAGTTCCATCCGTCGTTGGCCAGGGAAACGGAGAGAAGGGAGCTCAGATCCTCATCGTCCCAGAGCTCGTCGATTTTATCATAACGTCCTTGGACAAGGTACTAGCCAGCCTAGTAAGCGAGTATCCGCATATTATATGAAAGAAAGTTCATGTCTATCAACTCGATTTCCTTGAAATGCAGGTTGGCAACGTTCCAGTCTCCTGCAAAAAACTGCCGCTGCTGGCACTAGAGTACGAGCCGCCAAGGTACACCATCACATCCGCGCCTAGTTTATACTCATCCATAACCAATACCAAATGTTTCGAGCGTATCTCAAACTCTGCAGGACCAAATCATTCAAGGCAGTAGAAGCATCACTCAGAGTCGACGCTGTCGCCAGCGCCGGATTCAAGATTTCACGCACCAAACTAGGAAACTTAATCAGGTAACATTCCATCGCAATGTAACATATTTTTCTTTCCTATGCAAACCCATGGAGCTTATGCGCGCGTCAAGCATGCCTTGGGCTTACGTTGCATAAAATTGCAGCAGTGGAGATGTGCGCGTGAACTGGACCACCGTGACAAAAAACGGATTTCCTCTCAAAACCGGTGACATAGTCTCCGTCAGCGGACTGGGAAGAATTCAGGTCAGTTGTAGAACTACGGAACTTTTCTTTCAAGTAAAATTACCAAAACTTTTTATAGAGGTATACCGAAACTTTTTTATTTTTTTGAGTTAAAACCTACCGGAAATTTTTTTCCTCAAGGTAAAATTTATGAAAACTTTATTTTTCTTGAAGTAAAACTGACCGAAAACCATTTTTTTGAGCTAAAGTTACTGATTTTTTTTATTTTTTTGAGTTAAAACTTACTGGAACTTGTTCCTTTGAGGTAGAACTTATGGAAACTTTATTTTTCTGACCAAAAACCTTCTCTTTTTGAGGTAAAATGGACCTGAAAATTTTTGTTTGAGGTGAATTTTACCGGAAATTTTTATTTATTTTGCTAAGGTAAAATCTACCGAAACATCAGTCAGTGTAGAAATAGTATGACCTCTAGTACCCTGACGGCGAAATTGAACCGTTGCGTTGCAGATCGGCGAGATAAACCAGACAAGAAAAGGGAAATTCGCAATTGAAATTATGAAGTTCTTATGAGCCAAAAGTTTCCTATTTGCAGCTGGATATCATCACATACTGTTTCCGGAAAATTCTTCAGGTATGTAAATTCTTTTTCTGTCTAGCCGGAATTCAGGTGCTGCACCAAACACTCCCTGATCCTCCCCAGCACACTCCTCATCTCCACCAGCTCGCCCAGATCGTAAATCGCCCCCAAATTCTTCCCCGCCAGAAATCTCAACGCAGCCTCGACCGACACCTCATTCTGATTCCCACTCTCCCACCCCAGGGCCACCTGACCCTGGCCTGCGCCGGTGTCCTCCAAGTAGCGGTCGATCAGCGCCATTTCACCGAACTTATGCAGCTTTTTTGCTGTAGGTGAGAAGGCCAGGGCCGCCACGCCGCACCCGGTCAGCTCGCTGAGCTCCTCGGCTTTCTTGAACAGGCCCGGGCGGCGCTTGGAGAAGGTGATGTAGCGCTTGTTGAGGTCTTCGATTCTCTTGATCTCTATCTTCTTCTTCCCCGTCCCTCCCATGGTGGTGGCTCGCTGAATTAATGCTCTCTGTTGGTAGAGGTAGAAAATATTTTATTTTGAATTTGTTGCTTTTAAATATTAATTTTAGAAATATTTTTAGTTTCTAACATCAAAGTGAATATTTGCATCTGAGATTCTAATTTTGCGTCGTATATTTTGACTAGATTTGGAAATTAAGACGCAAGTGTATTTCACATCTCGAGTTCAAAAATCTTTGAATATGAGAAATATTACAATGAAAAATATCAAAAATATGAGAAATATAAATCAGATCCTAATTAGTAAAACATGAATTATACTTTATGTAATTATGTACCATACTAAATTTTTTTGTTATTATTTTAATTAATTATATAAAATTGCACCTTTTTGACAGTGGTCCAATACGAAAGCCCATCTACAAGTCTAAATATTTCAAGTCTAGGGTCAATCGGTAAGCCCAAATTCCAACGGCCCAATTAAAAAGCCCAAATTCAAAATTATCTCTTGCCGTCTTCCCTCCATCACCTCCACGTCCTCAACATCTGCTCCATTCTCCAACCGCGATCGCTGACGTCATCGTCTCCGACTCTACCAACGAATAGCTCCGATCTTGTCTATCCATTTTCCATCGATCATTCTCATCTTAAACTGGAACTTCTTTTGTACCAAATCCTTAAACCCTAGTTTTTCAAGCAGCTGGAATCCCGACTCATTCTAAGGTAATCATTTCGTTTACAAAAAAACTCCATTCGCTGATATTTTCGCTTTGCGTCATCTTGCAGAAGTTGATTTTTCATTTTTATCCGATTTATAATAGATATTTAGATTCTGAGATGTTGACTCTTGTAATCCTAAGCTGAATGAAATTGAGATTGTAGCAAGCTGATTTTGGTATATTTATTCAGATTTGATATTTTGAGATTTAGATCTCTATCTGGTACAGACAAGCCAAGTTCATAAATCATGTAATTCTATCTTCAAAACGGCCTAATTTTTAAATTTAATAACTATTTTCTTATTTAACTGACGCAAAAGATTCAATTATCAACACATGACAATAAATAATTGTCATATAAAAACAAATTACATTATTTTGGATTGTTGTTTTTGGGTTGGCTGTTCTGGATTTAACTTCTAAGTCAGATTTTTGGTTGCAGCTGGACAGCTTTGAGTAGCCTCATATTCATATCATACTGAGATCTCACTTATTAGAAAGTGGTAATGGACACAGTTGAGAATTCTTTCTTCCTTTTCTGAGGGGATATGAAATGAGGGATGCGGTAGATCGGGTTTATTGAGTTTTGAGTTCACTTTTACGCATATCATGGTACTTTAGTAGCTTGGCTCCTT
Source organism: Kalanchoe fedtschenkoi (assembly GCA_002312845.1). Taxonomy (NCBI): domain Eukaryota; kingdom Viridiplantae; phylum Streptophyta; class Magnoliopsida; order Saxifragales; family Crassulaceae; genus Kalanchoe; species Kalanchoe fedtschenkoi. Next base: position 6,753,405 of record NQLW01000008.1, read on the forward strand.
GCACGGCTGGCGAGTTAGGTTATCTTTTTTCTAAGTGTGATGCTGATGCTGATGCTGATGCGTCACTTGGAATGAGTTCGCTATTATGGGCGCAGAGGCGCATTAGTATAATGAAAAGCTGAATCAGACAAAGGAGGAGAGGGATTAATTATTGTCCAGGAAGTTGATGGCTACTTGAGCTTTTCCTGGTTCTAGAATGTGATGTTAGCATGTAAGGACATTGAAAATAGGGTATGCCGTTGAATCAATAAGGTCGATTTCCTCATATCCTGGACCTAAGCTATGAAAAGGTTAGGCGAAGGGTTGGAGGAAGTCAGGAACTTGCCCTTGTCTGGATGGGCGATGTTAATAATTTCTCGAAGATTCTGATTGGGTACAGCTTGCCTAATGTTAAGCGGAGATTGGTTTCATGATCACTGACGGATCAAATGGCTTCTAATTTGAATCTTTCTTTTGCACGAGTTGCGGAGAAATGAAGGAACTTTCCTCATGTCTGATGTCTATGTAACCTCCGCGTTACATTTTGTGTTTGGGGTCAATGCTATTATTTGAAAAATAGCTTTGCCTAATATTCAATAGAGATTGATTCATACATATGACCAACAACAGACACACTGGCTTCTGATTTTGATCAGTTATTGGCGCGACTTGATCTCTTTGAGTCTGACCTGATCTGATCTACTAGTTCTTGACTATCTGTGTTTCCAACTGTTTCGTTAAATACGAAGGGTAGCCTTCATATTTTAATATGAAACTTTGTCTCAGTTATAAATGATTTATTCTTTGTTTTTTCAGGTTGATGTTGTCGTCTTATTTCTTTCTTGTGTAGAAGTCTCTTTGTGCACATTTAAAAGCGCAACTAAATTTGACTTGAGTTTGAGTCTTATGATTGTGATTAGCAACCTCATCCACCCATTAGAAAAACCAGTAAGTGGGTGGGGGAGGGAAAGAAAGAAAGAAAAAAAGACGAAGAAAAAAAAGTCGCAAAAGCCACTCTTTAATGGAGATCAATCTAATTGCAGGTAGAGCAGAACAGATGCCATTCTATGAATGTAACAGCAGCCAACCAAATTGACAGTGGGGTCAAACATCTTTGCAACAAGCTGCACTAAACCGAAAAAGCTTTTGCGGTGGAATGTGGAGTTGTGGACTACTCTTCAGTAAGTGGTTCAGCTTTCAATTTCTATATTACCCATATTGCTCAATTATAATGTAGATTGTAGAAGATGCCTGTGAAAAGGACCATTTGTTAAATTCAATTTATCTCCTTTAGCTAGACACTTGTGTGCATTTATCCTACTAAAGTCATAAGAAGCTTTGAAAAGCTTGAGCCTTATCAAAATTGCTCTGGTCCTCCCTAGCCCAAAGTCGAACCTTCCTATAACAAATGGTTGCCTATTCTCAAGCTTGAGTAGGAATTTCTCATCTAAGATTCTTTCTTTCATTGTGGAGAATTTTATTTTTTTTCAATGCCGAACCTTTCATGTCATTTACTTATTGAAAGCGAATTGGCATCATCCATCACCAACGGAATTCCCTCCGTCAGATGATGATTTTATAACTTATATCCTTCTTTTGATAATTATGGCATCCTGTTCTTTACAATAAACTGAATTTCATTGTCTGCACCCCCACAACCCTGGATGGGAAGGCACTGCTGAGTTCCACAAAATTTGAAACAAAACCAGACAGCAGCGTAACTGTGTCAAGAAATAAATGAATGGAGCTGCTTATCCATTGGTGCTGAAAACCCATTACCTAACTAGATGGTGTAATGGAGCCTTCATATTTATTGGTCTAGTTCTCATCATTCATCGCCAGATAAGAGTCTCAGGCACCATTACTGGTAATTGACCAGCAACCAAACCAACTATTTATTGGGTCTGGCTATTGCTTTCAATCTTGAATTGAATAACAACTCGGGCAGATTTGAATTTGTTTGTCAACTGCGTCTCGGATGGTCACAAACACGTGGGTTGAGTCATTTTTAGATGTACCATATCTATCATGTTGAAAGGTTGTCACGTGATAGTTTGATCTGCCACGCGTCAAGTTGAAAAATTAAATTTTTGTAACCAATCACTCGAGCGTCACTTGTTTTGATTTTTCAATGCAACACGCATCATCTAGTTATTGGTGATGTTCATGGTCTTTGTGGTGAATGACTCAGGATGGGTTTCGGTGGATGAATGGGAGGGACATTGGTGATATGCTGATACTCTTGATAATAAGACTAAAGACAACAGAGTGGCGGATCCTGCAAAGTCAAGCAAACACCACCACAGCAGATGCGTCCTGGTCTATTTTAATGGTCCTGAGCTACATTAAAATACAACGTAGGAAGTATCATAGAAAATGTAACATTTGACACCTACTGCTACTACTTCTACGCATACTCTTGTTTTGTTTTGCTTTAAGTAATCAGCCTGGCCGGCCTCCCCAATTAACTAATCCTGTAATCCCTTTTCTACGTTCAATACTTACATATTTTATGCGGCATAGGATGTATCAAGGATCAAGGCTTGAGGTTTATCATTTTATTTTTGACATTGAGATTCTCTGCTGATGACTTGCTTCATAAGGCTGTGATGGTGAGCTTACTGTTTCTGAATTCTGATCACATTTCATTTTCAACTTGCTGTTTTTGCAAAATGGAAATTCGGGTTGTATTGTTTTCCTTAACAATGACATACTTGTATTCATATGAAACCTGCTGTGAGCCTTTGAAGCATTTGTCTGAATATTTATTGGTCTTGACTAGTTTCCTTATCCCTCTGATCTGTCATTGTATGACTATCCCTATATTTACACCATATCACTTTGTATATGGGTTTATGAGTGAGTTCTTTTATTTGACTCAAACTCTCATCTTTTTTTTAAAAAAAAATGAACTCTAATTTGATTGGGTCTGTGACTTTACAGGTCATTTGAACTAGCTTGCTGCTCTTTGGTGCTTGTGTTCTCCATTCCCATTATGAGACTTGTCTGCCTGTGGAGTGGAGTCATTCATGTCCTTCCAAGTCAATGCCTCATATTGATAGCTTTCCAAGACTTTGCTGCCTACATAAAGCTCTCCTAGGCAGTCAATTGGGTTTACAGACACTTTCTTCTTCATCACCAGCCAATCACCCAACAAAGTCTTGCTACTGTAGAGCCACTCGGTAGACAGAATTTCAGACTTTATAAACCACCAATCCCCATTTCCCTACGAACTCTTTATCTCCTTCTCTCCCATTCACCTCCCTCTCCTCTCCGTATTTGTGCTTCAATGGAGGCTCAGCAGAGATCATCATACCCATCTCCCTTAAACTCCCCGACCAGCTATGGCAGCAGCTCCGTAAACCCTGCTCAGACTCCTCCGCTGACCCCCAAGGCCATCACCAGATCTGATCCCTCCAGCCCATACCCAACCACCTTTGTCCAGGCTGACACAAGCTCGTTCAAACAAGTTGTCCAGATGCTCACTGGCTCATCTGACCCTCCCAAGCCAGCAGCATCAAACTCAAACTTCACATTCTCCAAGAGCTCCATTCCGCCAATCAGGAACCCCCAGAAGAAGCAGCCGAGCTCCAAGCTGTACGAGAGGAGGAACCAGCTGAGGAACAATCTGATGATCAACACATTAGCCTCCAACAACAACATGGTTTCAGTTTCTCCCCGGCGCCAGGAGATGCTCTCACCCAGCATGCTGGACTTCCCCAAGCTCGTGCTCAGCCCTGTGACTCCACTGATGGAGGACATTTTCAACAACGGCAACAAGTCCTCCACGCCCTCCACCGCCAATTCCAACGCGTCGGAGGAGGAAGACAAGGCCATTGCGGAGAAGGGGTTCTACTTCCATCCATCGCCGAGGAATTCAGCCACTCCCAAAGGCGCTGAGCCCCAGCTCCTGTCGCTCTTTCCTGTCACAGCCCAGCGAGTCTCCGGCACCTCCTGAGCCCAAATACACACAATTCCCGAGCAAATGAAACAGTCACTTATGATCAGGAAATCAAACAATCACTCAGAAGTCAGAAATCAAATTCCAAGATTGCTGTGAAGAACAGGTGAGAGATGTTGTTGTAAAGTCCATGTTCAACCAGTTGATGATGTGTCTCTTCCAATCTGGGTCATGGAGATGTGCTTAGCTTCCTCTCTTCTGACTTATTTCCAGTATCATCAATATGATGGGTCCTTTTCCTACTCCCTAGAGCATCATCACTTTCTGATAATCAATTCGGATTCTCGAATAACATCATGTCCAGATCAATCTATGCAAATTGCTAGCTGGGTCTGAATTCAATGCTCTCCCCAGTTTGAATCCTTCAAAGATGGGTGAGTGGCAGTTGTTATTTGACTTGGTTCATGTTGGGTATTGGGATTTGTATTGACTGTGGACCATTGAAAGATATTTCTACACTTGTCATTGAGCTTGGAGCATACAGTCGAATATTGAAATGTTCAAATTCGTTAATCAAAAACTTCAAAACCGACGAGCTCGTAAAATATATATATATATATATATATATATATATATATATATATATATTTGTGCTCAATTTATTTAATTATAACTAATTCGAACTGATCTCGAAACTCATTACAGCGTTCAAATTTATGTAATATAAATTAAAAATACCTTATAAACGAGTTCAAGCTTCAAATGAGCTCAGTCGAGCCTTAAACGAACACTTTCTTTGAGAATCTCACTTCCTTAATAAATTACTTAATTTTATAAAAAGTATTCTTAATCAAATTTAAAAACGAATCTCTACAAACTAAATGAGTCGATTGCCTCATTGAACATCATGTTCGATTCGTTTATTTAACGGATCGACTCATACTAGATCATATCCCCATTATGACTTTAAAAATCATATTTCAACAATCAAATATAAATCACCTCATCTTCTCCTCTACAAAAAAAACTATTACTCATAAATTTATTCTCCAACTATGAATAATATTAGCCGATTTGGTATGAATACGTTTCTCCTATTGCCGCGGGAAAAAACAAGGGCGACAGCCTTTCGAACTCAGGTGGTACGTGTCAGCCAAAGCTGAGCAGGCAAGCCTTGATGTAACCCCCTCAGAAAAAAATTCTCGCCTTATTCGAAGCCGCAGGAGCGATCACATAGCACAGATGCAAATTTGCGCCGAAGATGATTCGTCACGAGATATTTTGCGAGCTGTCTTACGGCAGCTTGGAGGTATCTAGGAATGTCCGGACAGTCTCAAACCCGTGATTCCGCCGGCCAGAAATGATTGCTTCCAGACCTGGAAAAATAAAGTACATCATAAGCTGGCCAAGCACGGACTCACTCACTCGAATCAGAGGTTTAAAGCCTGAAATCTGATACGGGAATAGAATTTCTGATGCTGAATTACTACCGGCCGCCCTTGCAGCAACCGCCTCTTCGTATACGTCAGTAAGGAATAGATTTTGTGCCACTGCGTCTGCCCCGAGTGATTAGCAGATTTCGACGTAGCTCTGAGACTGCCTTTTATGTCTGCGTTAGTAGTTGTGGAAGTGGAATCAAGTCAGCGTCGTGTAGAGCTTTAACTCAAACGAGACAAGGCCGTGCGAAAAATCAAAATCTTACCTGACGTTCGTGTCGAAGTACCCCGAAATGTACTTTCGCAGGTCTCTGTACGCCGTGTTGCCGAACAGGAGCCACTGCGCCATCCTGCTACCGCTCGAGTATATATACACCCGCCAGGACCTTACTGTCGATAAGCAACGTAGAGAATTTTGATGTCTGAGTATGAAGAATGAACCTTGATTCAGGCGGCGTGTCATTTCTCGAGCGCTTTAGATACGTCCTCGTAGACGACTCCCTCCAGTTCTCTCTTCTCGAACCCGGTGCGCCATATATGACCCTAACGAGCGAAAGAAAGTAAGTACAAAAAGACCGGCAAGCCGGTTTCCACTGCTAGGAGCGTAATTTGTTACGTCATTTGCGCTTACGTGTAATTGTTTCAAGGCTAACGGCGTTGATCATGGCTTCCACATTGGCGACCAGGGCGGCGATCACCTCTTCTTCACCAGAATCACTCGAGGGAACGGGAATGGATCCGGCGACGCCTTGCGCCAAGTCGTCTTTGATCTGCAAATGTCGCATAAGGACTAATGAAGTCCCGACGGATCATAAATATCATAACAGCATGGTTTATGGAAAGGGTTAACGAAAATATACGATGTAACAAGTACCTGAGAGCGCAGCAAATCGATATCTTTTCGAGTTTCGTCACTGTGATACGTGGCCAGTAAATGCCTCCCGACGTTTTCACGGGCACAAGGGAAAAGTGTGTCACTGACGAAAGATATAGGCGTAGTGGTCCCATCGATGTCAAGAAGGATGCAACGCTGGAAAAACAAGACACAGAAATTTAGCATGCGGAGAATACAAAATCACCGATTCCACATTTGTATTCAGACCCGAGACAAGACTTCAAAAGTTTTAAAAGCCAAGCAAACTTACAGGAGTTGGCTGAGCG
>NQLW01000008.1:6776192-6799905 GCA_002312845.1 Kalanchoe fedtschenkoi
TTAAAATCCTGTGAGGTGTTGATAATGTAACTAATATTCTCTCCTTGGAGATGTTATCACATTGGGTTTGAGGTTTAGCTGTTAATTATTTTAGTGGCAGAAGAACAAGGCTTTGAGTCTGTGTCAGCTGAGAATCTGCATCTTGATAAAATTTCACAACGGTTCGCGCGGTTCGGTTGAAGCCATGACTTCTTGCCTCAGACCTGTGGAATCAACTTGTATGTCTCTAACTTGTCCATAGAACTAATTCATAGTTCTGAGACATTTCGGTGATGTCAGAGTAATTTCGTCGCCAATTGTCATATTTTCGTTGCTAAAGATCATGATTTCAAAGCCAAAGTCCCAATCGGTTGCCTAAGTATTCAAATTAACTTTTTTTTGGTCGCAGACGCCGTCGAACCCATGAGATCTAGACTCAGGTCTATGGAATCAACTAGTCTATTTATAACTTGTCTACATAACTAGTAACTCATAGTTCTGAAACACCAAACATATTTTTCGCGATATCAGGGAGTTTTCGTCGCTAACTGACACATTTCCGTAGCTAAAGATCATAGTTTCATCGCTAAAATCCCAATCGGTTGCCTAAGCATTCAAATTAACTTTTTTTTTTGGGAGTAATAAAAGCTCAGGCAGCGTGAGTTGAGTTTGTGGATTCATGTTGAACATTTACTTGTGAAAAATATTTCAGGCTGATCTGGGTCTGCCAGAAATCTGACGGTTTTTCCGTTGGCGACGAATTTATCAGTGAATTTCCTATGCAGGAAGTTCACAGTTGAAAATAGTCTGAAGGCAGAACACTGAGAAGCCGACAGTGGATGAAATGATCTGCTGACAATATGAAAAACAAGTTACAATTCGGAGAAAAAAAAGTTCAAGAAGTTGCTGCAAGAGAACTTTAAGTTACATTCCTGATCATCTATTTCATCCTCTAGTAATTAGCATAGTAGAGTTCCTCTTCTACAGGTCACCGGAAGACCCGCTGACGGCCACTTGAAGCGACGACGATGATCCTAGCAACGCAGTCGCGGAGTAAAAATCCGTTATCCGACTCGGGCTTTAAGTTCCTAGAGCTAAAAGTACTCGTTGTGGTTGGGGGCGTCGTTGTCGTGATGGTCGTGGTGGGAGTTTTTCCGTTCGAGCATGAGGGGGTGGGACATGTGGTCAGGCTTGTTGCCGAGCCCGTCGGTGTTGAACAGCAGCTTCGCGTCGTCGCTCCGCTCGGTGAGGGCATTGATGAAGGAGAGTCCATTGGGCCACTTGAGGTCGCCACCTCCGCCTCCGTGGCCCATCAGGTCCTCGGTGGGGTGTGGGAGGAACATGTGGGTCTCGTCTTTGGCATGGGGGAAGGCGAGGCGGGGCGAGGGGTGGTGGAAGCTCGGGGAGGGGAGGAGGGGCGCGGGGGAGGCCATGGGGCGCTGGCCCGGCCAGTTGAAGATGGGCGGGGGGCGGATGGGGAGGGACTGCTGCGAGGGGACGGAGGGCGAGGGGGAGGGGTTTTTGGTCGAGGAGGAGAAGAGCTGTGACAGGTAGAAGCCTGACTGGTACCCGAGCGACTCGAACATGTGCCTCATCCGTAGCACAAAGTGGAGATCCTCCGGTATCTGAAAAAAGCCAATCAATCTCTCAGGACTTCAAACTTCCGAAACTCCAAAAAAACTAGAGAAAAACCCGAATCAAAAAAGCGGCCGGAAATGAAAGGGTGCTCACAATCTTGCACGACCCCAGCTGAAGAAGGCCGTGGCCTGCTTGAATCACGGCGATGGTCTGCACGGGCGTCAAAAAGGTAAGTTAAAGGCGACGAAACCAAATCATAGTTACAACGACCGTAAAGGACAAGAAGTTATCAATTTCATGGAGTTACCATTGCTACTATTACTATTACTACGGACCTGAATGCCGGAGTCAAACTGATCGGTCCATTCGGAAGGAAGCTGCGACGAAGATAACACACGCCATTAAAACCCAACTTGAAGAAGCAACAACTTGTAGATGAATGAAGAATGAGCAATGAAGTGATGAAAGTTACAAGTGTGAGCTGTGATTGACACTTACCGCATCAAATGAGCTCTGCCAGTAGTTAGATATGTTTGGCTCAGTTTCAGAAGGCTCTTTGAATACCCATTTATGACACTTATCAGATGCAACCTTCCCCATCAACCTGAGATCATAATCACCATCATCATGATCAAATCCAGATGGCCAAGAACCAGTCACAAAATCATCAAACCCATCACCCAAGATCAAAACTTAATCATCAGACTTGGGATTAAAGTGCCAAAGGTTGGAGTTTGGACATGTTGGTTTTTGCTAGGACATGTTTGGTGTGTGGAAATGGAGCATTTGGGAAAAATGAAAACCTTAACACCTACCAAGTACCCACCCTTCTCCATAATTATAAAGCTGAATGGACATCTTGCTGAAGGACTTTCTGACAGGATCCTCGCCGCCGCCGTCCATGTCCTCCATACACTCCGCGACGCCTCTGCTCCGGCAATACCCGTCTTCCCACATCAACATCCTGCGACGCAGAAACCAGACCCACTTCTCAAAACGGTGGAAAAGAAACACCCAGATCAAGAAAATGGAACAAAACAAAGCGGGTCGAGTTAAAGATGAGATTTTTAATCCTCACAGGCTGCCGTTGTCGTCGCCGACCTTGCAGCCATTGCCGCCGCGCACTCTTCTGCAACAACACGACGACAAAGAACAACCCGGTTAAAGAAACACGTCGGGAATGGAGAATCAAAGCTTTGGGGAGGTGGAATGAGCGCGAGCTTACGGACGAGGACGAATGGTCCAGAAAACAGAGTACACCCAGTCAGAGCTAAGGCAGACAGATCGAAGCGCCTCATGGAGCGCCATCATCCCGACCGCCTCCTTGCTCCTGCTCTCTCCTCCGCCGCCGCCGCCGCTCCCGCCTGAGCCCACCATTCTCGACCTCCTCCACTTTTTTCCCGACTTGTTCTGGCTGGGGAAGCAGTGCTGGTTGATTTGTGTGGGAGTGGAGCTTTTTGTTCGATGAGGTGAAGTGTGGGAGTGGGAGTCTTATGTTGTTTGTTTTGGTGATTGTGTTGTGTTTTATATATATTGTCTGTCTTGTTTTTCCTGTCTATCTTGTTGCTGTATGTTGTGTAGATGTACACTGCTTTAACCACCACATACTTGACCCTTTCTTCAAATCTTAGTCTTGTCTACTGTCTCACTCTCTCTTTTTGTATTTTTTTTATGTAATTTCAGGTTTTTTTAAAAAAATAATAATAATATTTTTTGAGTTTGTAACTTATGGTGGGTTTTTTGAGTTTAAAATGAAGTTGTTGAATATTAGATGATGTTGGATCAAGTAGTGCGGAGATAGTTAATTGTCACGAATATATTTTAAGCGGGGTGAAAATTTAATTCTAATACATGAATATCAGTTGAATTCACGTCACTGAAAATTAATTGGCAATGAATAAGGAGTCCAAGTACACGATGTAAGACCCTTAAAATGATCGACAGTTGTTGAGCGATTTCCATATTTGACCAGCGATAGTTGAGTTGGTCGTTGATCTGACCACCGAGTATTTCATTAAAGTTTGAATCTGATTTACAGTGTCACATCTGTGAAGTAAGAATAAGGTCTATAAGTGAAATTGCATTCCTGTTTATGAAGAAATTCGATTTTATGATCCCCAGAAGAAGAAAAAAAAACTCAGCCCAGCTCATCTAAATTTCATTTACATTTTCTTTTGTTACAAGAGTTTTATGTTCAATTCAGTAAAAGTTTACAGTTCTCCAATTAATCTTATAAAATTTTACTGTTAAAACTATCCCAGTTCAATATCTGCTCAGTCCTTATTTATTGTAGTGGTGACTTTTTTGTGCTCTTACTTGGAAGTTTTTGGATGATGAGATGGGTCATGGGGATGGAGTGATGGAAAATTGGAAACTAGAGGAGTAGAAACAGGTTTGATTTTGCATCTCATCTTGCATTGAATTCAACACAACTTGATATGGTAAATTAAGTTTTACCCTTCTACCAAAAATGGGATTCATATTTTTACTCTTCAATTTGGTTAAAGAAAGTGATTTGCTGTGAAGAAAGGTATACATCAGATAATTAATCAGCTTACAAATGTCTACATAAATGATAAACAATATTAGATAAATTATTATTTTACACATGGTGCTTAGTGATCAACCCTTTAGACTATAACTTTCTTCACAACAAATTGTTTGATATATGAATTTAGAAAACTTTTAATTAGTTATGTCTGGACGATCCGACAAATTGAAAACTTAAAACATTTCGTATCAAATATTTTATCTTTTCATCCATCGAAGACAAATATTGATTGATGGTGTTTATATGATTTGATGGGCACAATTCACTTAAAAAAATTATTATTATTTTTAATATATCATGTGAATCAACACTTAATTTTAAGTAAAGATGTAATTTTTATTTTTATTTTACTAACAAATTACTCTCTCTGTTTTTTTATTTGTTACTTTATTTAATTTTTTTATTTATTATTCAAAATTTTTTAATACTTATATATATCAATAGTTATCTTATAACATCAAATATTAATTATTTTATTAACATAATCAATAAAAATATCATTTTTCACCGATAATAATTTACCAATTTTAATTTTTACATGAAATTAAAAAAAGATTAATCACCTATGTATTTAATCACTAGTATTAATATCTTCTTAATCTATCTAATTTAACAACTCCTATATCAGGACAGATAAATTATTATTTTTTCTCCGGTGACCAGATAAAACTTTTCTATACAGTCCAATTTAATTAGATTTAATTCGATTCGATTGAAACAAGTTTGATTTGATTCGATCTAATTGAATTTAATTTATTAAACTTCCTTATTTTGTTGCACTTATTGGGCTATGTTTAGAGGTGGTCTCTTATTATATTAAACATTCAGTGAATCGAATACTTGTTCTTTTTATCTTAATGAATGTTTGAAAATTCTGAATGATTTGTTACTAATTTTATATTTGAATCATTCAGAGGCGATATCTATACGATTATTATAATATTCTCTTTATTTTTTATATCTTTCTAGAATCAACTCTACCCTTAAATCACATCAATACCGACCACAGCTAGTTTCTTCAATCAAAATATCACAATAAATAAATAATATTTTTATAACATAATTTTAAATTTTATTTTTATGTTGTAAAATTGTAATTTTAATTAAATTTATTATTAATAAATCATTATATATTAAGATACTTAAAGAAATAAAATTACCAAATGAAAATAAATCATTCAGTAATCAGATGTGATCTGTTCATTCAGATTCTCATATAGCATTCAGCTATGAATTTTACATAATAAAAACTTAACTCTGTCCCATTCATCCTACCATGAAAAATGGGCTACAAACAAAGAAAAAAAATATTAATTTTTACACAATTATGTCAGCATTAATAAAAATAGTATTTATGCAAATTGGTGTGGAATTAAATGATGTAGTTTGACCTTTATCACCATCATCATAACCAAGCCACGAGGCTGTAGGGAAACTCGTGTGGCACAGAATCTTTACCAGTCAAACTCTCACCCCATGAAATATGGAATTTCCCGAGATTAGATTTTGAGATCATTGCCTCTCATTATTTTATTTAATATTTGTGTAATATAATATGAAAAGCTATTTGTACTGCAATATGCTTCAAAATATTTAATTGATTTGTGTCACAGCTTGTGTTCAGTTGCCAGAGGACCAGCTTTGTTTATAGGAGGGGGTAAACCCAAGAAAGGGTTTTAGCCTAATAATGAAACACACAAGCCAAACCTAAGTGCATTTATATTGAATCAAATTCATAAGTACATTTGTATTCTGTCACTTATAATTTGTATTCATCATCTTATAATTTTCACAAATTTTGTATTCATTTATTGAAACAAAATTTTAATATAATCGCAATAAATTTATTTAAATAATTAATGATAATTAACGACGACGCTTTTAACATGAAATGCCCTAGAAACCATAAACATAACATTCATTTAAAAAATTCTTAATAATTGCCGATGCTTGATGTTTATGAGTAGCTGTTGAATGCTCAAACAAGCAATACAGTAAACGTCGTATAAATTGTTGTCATTCAATAGACGGTGTTTGATATTTATGAGTCGATGTAGAATGCTCTAACAAGTAATACATGATGCTTTCTGAAAATGTCATATAAATTATTATCATTCCATAAATAATGCTTTTAGCTAATAAATATCATAACCAACTCCGAATTATTTAAATGAACTATTCCTATCTAATTATTATTAATATAAATAAATCCTCCAAGTCTTTTCCAAATATTACCAATAAAAATATTTTGATGATCATTAAATATCAAATTACTATAATAACTGAGCTACCCGAGTTTAATATTAAAATTTAACATTAATTAAACCAGAAAAAACACAGCATAATCTGCAAGTAATCATCTTTATTATCAAATTAAACTACAAATTATCTTAGTGAGACCGTCAACCTTTTGCAGGACACATTTGTGGCAATATTTGAATTTAGTGAGTTGTCAATTTCAACCTTTTTTGGTTCAAATTGCAAATAAACTTTGGCACATTGTGCACCAAAATGTGTGTGTTTTTTTTATTATGACACACATTATTTGATTTGACTGACTATTTACGAATTCGCTCACACACCGCTAATATTCATATTTACATCAAAATTTAAAATTTAAAATTTTTAAACAAGAGTCAAACTATCATACCAACATCTTATTGTTTCATAGTATGTTTTGTCCGACCGCAATTTCCTCATGGTACATCGGGTGAGCATGCGACACGTTCCTTGAACCCCAATCATGCGTTCAACTTGGATGTAATTGTTGATGGAGATTTCAGATTTGTTTGGTATCTTTCAAATACGGGGTTGTTTTTGGCCTTAAGAAATTGAGGTACAATGCATTTTAGTTATTAAAATCATACGGAAAACTAAATTGATATTGTCTCAGATTTTTGATTTATCAGTTTGACCGCCGATCTTATTGAATGATACACTTTAATCTAATTTATCTAATAAAGTGTTAGAGGCTCATCTTGAAAATATAGTGGATGTGTCTATTTAATTATCGAAGTTCACACAAAAATTGATTACTGACATTTTATATTGGAAAGTAAAAAAATTTAAAAGGAACTGTGAGTTTTTTCTCGGTTTGAATTATTAGAATGGTCGAAAAAATGATAATTTTTTTATTGATTTTATAAGATGAAATTTAGAGTTGCTCTCCTAAACATATATCACTAAATGATAACATATTTTTATGAAAATCAATCAACTTTAATAAGATCAGTTGTATTTACGAATCCAATCAATTAATATTAAATAGTATAATATATTAGTAAGATTTTTTCTCATTGCACCATTTTCAACATTTTGACTAGTTCTGACTGTACTGTAATTGAGAAAGCAACATAAGTATATTTTATTTTATTTTTAATTTATATTTTCCGATAAAAAATATGTCACGTGCCAACACGTTGATTAACACGTGCTTAGGTTTGAGGCTCATCGGCCCACGTATCGCGGGAGTCTGCCCCATCCTCCCAAATGTTTTATTTATTCTTTTCCATGTAATAAATTTTTTTATCAATATTTATATTTGAATATTAAAAAATAATAATTTTTTTGTGATATGCTATTTGATCGACAGTAACAATACTTTACTATTACATTTATACAATATACAAAAATATTTTAATCCACACTTGACCTATCGAAATTTACTTCAAAAAATCAAAAAGACCTGTCAATATCGAATATCAGGATTTTTTTAAATGCTCATTTATTTAAAATTATTTGTAATAAAATGCAACTACTCAAAGCAAGCTTATCTATTCATTTTACTATCATTTAATAAAAAAAAGATTAAATTTTAAATAAATTTTTACTCAGTGGATATAATTTTAAATTTAGGCATCCAATGCCAAAATAAAGCGTCAACAGTCTTTATAATCCGTACATTTAAATTCAGTCAATTAATCACATCACATAAGAATTCGAAAAGTTATTCTTAAAGTCCCGTTCGGTAGCATGTATTAAAAATGAGATGATATTATTAATATCATGATAATGTATTTGGTTCAGAATAGAAATATATATTAATAATGCAAGGAAAGAAAATTTATTTTTGGAAACTCATATTGATAATACTTCCTCAATAAATAGTATTATTAATATATGTATTGATAATATACGTAAAAATAATACGGTCTACCAAACGCGCACTATCAATGAACGTTTGTCACGTCATGTGTCACTTTGATTTTTTCAGTGCGATACGTGACAATTCACCAATAATTGTGTACATATGTTCATAAAAAAAAGGGAAAAAACCCAAAAGGGGCCCTGAACTACCGCGTCCTACCCAATTGCGGTTAGAACTACCGCGTTTTCCAAATAAGGTGCAAACCGTTAAAAAAATAACGGAAATTAAAACTCCGTTAACAGATAATAAATTCTGTTAAATTTTTAATCCAAACGTTAAAAGATAATGCTCGACCAGCCGACGAAGGCGACAGCTGCGGCGGCCGCGGATTTTTCCGTTCAACCAACAAGGAGATGGCTTAATATGCACGGGAGTCGGACGGAATTGGAAACGAAGTCGATGAGAGGACCGAAATTCTTTAGAAGCACTAAGGGTACCACAATGGCTAGAACACAGCCTTACCGTATCAATATATACACTGAATGCTAATTCAGGGAACACGTTCTCTGACTTGAATTTTATTACCAAGTAAAGTTCTTTATTTCAGTTTTAATTTCATTCTAGAAGAACTCACTCTCACTTATCATATGTTTCATGAATATGGAATTGGTCTTTCAGATCAAGGGTAATAGATAGGAAGCGTTGGAAATTACAAGCAGTCGTCAATATACAAGCACATCATATCCCAACTGACAAGCTCTACTTGACGTAGAAAGGAAGGTTAAGGCCGTATAGAAGGAAGTAAGCCCAGATGACTCTAGAGATTCCTCCAAAGAAAAACCCTCCGGTGAACTTTTCCCAGCCCTTTGCGGTCTGGAGCGGACCTGGGGTCTTCTTCCTCCCGCAACCAACAACCAACAAGCTGGAGCTCGGTAGCGTCCATGGAACGGGAGTCGGAGTTTGTTCAGGCTGTGGATGGCTGTGGTGGTGTTGGTTCAGGCTGTGGAGTTTGGCTGCGGATGGTCGGAGGAGGTGGACTTGGTGGCGGCGGGGGCGGCGACGGAGGAAGGCGCGGTGAAGAGAGAGAAAACGGATCGGGAGAGAAGCGTGAGGCGGTAGAGGAGGAAGCAGCAGATGAGAAAACGGAGTAATGTATTTGTTGTTAACGGAGGTTAATTCATACTCACAGTGTTAACAAAATTTAACGGTTTGCACCTTATTTGGAAAACGCGGTAGTTCTGACCGCAATTGGGTAGGACGCGGTAGTTCGGGGCTCCTTTTGGGTTTTTCCCCTAAAAAAAATCATTCGGGGTTCAAATTAGTCCAAGTGGTAATTTATTTTGATTTTTTGTATGAATGATTTAACTTATGTGAAATATTCAAATTAAAGTAATTATATTATATAACAATATGTTCATATCGATTTCTTTTCAATAACATTTTTGTAAGATACTCCAATTTTTAACTTGTACTCCCTCCGTCCTCTAATACATGTCATTTACGGTTAATCTGAGTAGATTAAGGTGAAGTTAATGCTAGCGGTTGAACAAATTTAATAGGTAGGTGGTTAACAATTTTTTGAAAAAGTTCGTGCAAAAAGTAAAATTGATAGATGATTATTGGTGAGGAATATATTCTTTATTGATTATGATAATGAAGTGATTAATGTTTGACATTTTAAAGTAGTTGTTGATATTAAATACGCATTGAAAGTTGATAAGTGACAAGTAATAGTGAATAAAAAAATTCGGTTAAGTGACATATAAAAGAGGACAGAGGGAGAGGAGTATATTGGGTGTGATTTGCATTTGAAATTTAATGCACTTGAAATGACAGTTGAGAAAAAAAGAAGAAAAGAAAAGATTAGTCCCAACCAAATGAAAGCTACGGGTTTGTAGTTTGCAACTCACCATTAATGGCGGGATATCGACATCATCAGAGTTGGACTTGTTCCGCCTCGGATCATATCTCGAGTGGGTCCTCCGCGCACCTCCGAAATCGTCGCCAACCTGTCCAAACGCGGAACCCCAGGCTCATTCGAGCCGCTGGGGCCTCCCACCCTGTCGGACAAAATCCGTATAGCTTCCAAGCGGCCACTGCGAAAGAGAGGAACGGCATCGTGCGGGAGGCAATGCTTGTCGATTTCCGGAATGCGACCAGAGGAGAAAGATTTAGCCGACACGCAATGGCTGGTGATGCCTTATGGGGTGAGTCAGTTGCTGGATGCTAAGGGATACGCATATCAGAAATTCTTGTGATCGGACACCACAAATTCGACACTTGATGATTTTATCATTGATTTGAATTTTTTGTCATTTCAATTATGGCGCAATGAAAGCAGTGTTGAATTTTGCTTTACCGACGAAATAATTAGTAGCGACGGGGTCTGGCAAAATACAAATGGTATTGTCGTGGATAAAGACTGTGATATTAATGCTAGAGGTGACGTTCTTGTTAGTGAAAGAAGTGCTGCTGTTTATAAACACAGAAATACTGTTAATAACAAGGAAATGTTGTCGCTAAATGTAATATTTTTCATATACTAGAAATTGAAAAAATATAGTACGAAAACATCGGAAAAAACATCATTTCGGTTATAATTTTGACAATCAACTACTGCTTGATAGGTGTATAAAGATATACAAATAAAAGTGAAAAATCACTTATTTTACAATGTCAGTGGATGTTGTGTTAACAAAGTCCACGACTAAATCGTTTCGCCGTCGCAGCAAATTATTTGGCTACTTGAAATTACGATCAGTAAGATCCTATTGCGAAAAAAAAAACCAGTGAAAAAACTGGAAAAATAATTTCAGTTTAGGAGTTCAATTGTAAATTTTATTTTACTAAATTAGTCTAATTTTTCTTCTTGCATATTACTGAATGACCTTTTTAGATTATTTTTTTCCAACCGAAATTTTATTAAAAAAAATACGGCAAAAATACTATTTCACATTGAGTACTACAAATGTTAATGCAATACATTGAAGATGGCATTATTCCCTTCATCAGCACAGCTTCGAATGGAAAAAGAAAAACTGAGTTGAATAAAACAGTAGAATACAAGTGAAACAGCAGAAGAAGCCGATGAGGTGAAAGTCAGCCAATGCGTCACAGAGGAGACCACGAAAAACCAAGTCGGTAAAACAGCGCAACCAGGCAAGAACCATACAGAATCGAAACACCTGTTGAAAACGAGTTGTAACCGAATCTTGTTCAGTTCAATCAGACTCAGACCCGGATCAGTTTCAGAAAACCTGGACAGGTTGGAACTCGAACATTCAACTCGACGATAACATTTTTATATACGTGTACGCAACAGTTTGCACAGTCATAAAGTCATCCGTCGCTGTTAGGGCGATGGAGATATTGCGGGGTGGTTTTTAGTTTTATATTCTTGTAAGCTGAAGGAAGCATATAAGGACAGCAGAAAATTGAATACGAGCAGTTCCTCAATTATTACCCCGATTTTCAGGATGACCAAGTTACCTAAAGCTAGCGAGCAGGAAGGAAGGTACAATTAATAATGCCGAAATGAAATTACTTACTAGCGAACTTGGGCCTGCTCACGGCGAGAAGTCTGGCTCAAGCGGATAAGTTGTACAGCAAGATCCTGTAGTTGCGAGGATAAGTTGGCGGGTAAAAATGATATGCCGCAGGTTGAGGCTGTTTGATTGCTTGGTTATCGTTCTTTGGCGGGCTGTTGCGTAGGAGTCAGCTTCCGGAAAGCAGCGTGCAGTAGCATAGCTGCAATGTAGAGATATCGATGTTTGAGTGTTGAGAGATATAAATGGGTTGTAGCAACTAGCAAGGAGGAGGAGAAAAATTAAATGAGAAAGCTCACCAGCGTAGCTGACAACGATCGTGCATAAGAGAGCCAACTGAACGTTGGAGAAGAAGAGGATAATGACAGTAGCTGCAATAGCGGAAGAAAATGTCATCGAGTCAGACCGGCATAATTCATACGATCAATTTTTAAGAACCATCACGCCGGATGCGTTTCTACATCATGAAGTTCAATTTTTCTATTTGAAATTCTACACAGACCTCAGTTGAAAAGAAATCTACGATAATGCGACGAATTAAACAGAAAGGAGACAGTGGAATCGAATGAGGCGTAGCTGACTCACCACACTGAGCGACGCGGACAAGAACTTGACGTCTGACTGGGAAATCATCCAGCCTCCATTTGTGGCTCATCACCTTAAGCAAGTCCCACATTGCCAAACACGATATCAGACCCACGAGCGCCAGCGGCATCTGGTACCTGATATCATCCACAACATCAAATATGAACCCGCAAACGCCATCGAATATCCCATACAAATTTCGTCGAGCATCTCGAAAAATTGTCTAGCCGCTTAAACTAACAAAACAGGCTCAAAACTCATCACTTTTCAGCAAGTCAGCAAACTCCACCTCATCAACGACTAAAAAGCCATATACTCGCTTAATTTAAATATTCACCTACTAGATGAAAACGGATACAAATTGAAATCAGAAGGTTCAGGAAACATTTCATACGAATATCATCAAGCATCTCAAGAAAATTTGTTGAGAAATCAAGCTAAAACAGTAAAGAAACTCAAGAACACAGGATTTAAAGAGGTTCGGCAATGCTCGAGAGAATACCCAAATTAGGTTACATTACAGAGTATAATAATAAATCTAAATATCACAAAATCACCCCTGTGCCCCAAGTCCACTTGTTCTCTCCGCTCCACTCCGACATCTGCCATTTGTCTAGTTTATGAGCTATACCTAACAGAATGTCTAGTTGCACATAGGAACAAAACAACCTCCAAATCTCTGTACTCCATAAGTCAGTCTACTCTACCTCATTCAAAACCGCAACGCCAAACACTCTCCTAATCTTCACACAGCTTAAAATCAATACTCCGATCACCAAATAATTTAACAAACATAAGCACAAATCTTTGCAATAGATATAACACGTCAAGTCGATTGAATCAGCATACAAAGTCCACCAAATCAAACATATCTTGAGATGATTTCTAGTCACATAGACGAACAAAACAGCCTCTAAATCATCCTACTCTGACGAGTCAGCCGCCACCCTACTCCACCTTACTCATGACGGTAGACACAGTCATTGCCACCAGTATAACACCTCAACTACATTACAAAATTCTCAATCCACTGAATAATCAGCAGTCAAGAAGATCACCATCACATGCTCATAGCAGCAATCCTAAGTCAAGTTTGACCTTGCTACACCTCAAACGTCATCTTCTCACCATTCTCACATCCGATTCGTAACAATGAAATCTCAGCTAAGATGTGAGAACAGTGAGAACACTACCTCTTCAGATCATCATCTGAGAGTCCAAGATTAACAACTAAGCTACAAACACGCAGCTCACATCTTGAAACCTGATTCTACTGAAAATCCAAGTCCAAAAAATTCCAAAAAAAAAATGTAGCAAAAAATCGTAAAAAATAAGAAGAAAAAAAAAATCATACAGAGTGCAGGCGAAAGCGGCGATGAACAGATAAGCGTAGTTCCTGGCAAACCGCTTCGCGTTCTCGCAAGCCCTAAGCTTGGCCTGCGCCGCCGAGCTCGGGAACGCATACGACTCGCAGCCGCCGAGAAAACCTAACGTCCACGACGGCGTCTCGCCGGAGAAATCCTCGGCCGTCAGCCTGGTCATCGGGTTGAAAGTGAGCAGCGACGCCAGCGTCCCGATTGCGGAGAATAGGCCATGGAACAGGCCGGTTGTGGCGGCGGTTAGGGCGGAGCTGGTGGGAGGGGACGACGAATCGGGTGCGGCGGCGAGGGAGGTGGTGCGCTGGTCGAGGATTTCGAGGTAGTTGTTGTCGCGCAGCCAGGATTCGAACAGCGGGTCGGGGACGCTGAGGGATAAAGGGTTGGCGGCGAACGCCATGGTTGAGATGATGAGAGTTCGTCGCCGCGGTGTTGCTGAAGAAGGTTGATGGGACTCAATTGAGAATTTTGGTTCCAAAAGCGTCCAAATTGAGATAAAACAGAAACTTCAGGGGCCTGAATGCAATTACCATTTTATTAAATACGTAAGATTACGACCGCTTAAGATTTAATAACTACAATTAAGTCCCTGCAAAGTTACAGCATCAGCCTTCACTAGAAAATCTGGAGGAAAAATATAACATAATTACTAAATTATTTTTATGTTGAAATAAATTAAGAAATACAAAAGTGTAAAATCGTCATTTTTATATTTTATTTACTCATCCCCTCCCTTTACCTCCCTCCCTCCCCCTCCAATTTGAGAGGAAAGAAAATGAATTCATATCCCTCCCTTCCCCCTCCAAACCCCTCCTTAAAAAAAACTCAGGAACACCTTTTTTTTCCTCTCTTCCCCTCCCTCTATTTCCCTTTCTCTCCTAAAATCAAGGAGCACTACCTAATAAACGCGTCTCTGTATGAATCTTCTTCTGCCATAAAAATTGAGTAGCAATGGATTTACTACACGAAGAATATGCGAAGAACAAAATGTATAGAGAGTTGCTTGCGGGAACAAGATGTGTTCATCGATGGATACTGAGAGGTTTGGTGGCTTCGCTTTCCAGCCATTTTGTGTAAAACTGGAGCTGAAATGAATAGGCCAAAAAATCAGAGACCTGTTCGAGCTGTTTCACTTTCACTGTCTATCTCTTGAGCCGTCTCCTGGCCACAGCAGGCGCTTTTTTGGGGATGTAGACCTTGTAACTCACCTGGGTGTAAAAAATTGTTGATGAAATCCATCAGGCGGAACTTTCAGAAGCTACTGCTAAAATGATAAGTGCGCGATTTATTCATAAAGGTGTGAGGGTGTGGTCGACTTGCATACCTGTACCAGTTCACCACCGCGCATGACAGACATGGTTTTCTCCTGGAACTGTGAGCTTTCTTTCAGTTCAGCATGATGCTCGCCAGCCGCAGTGGCGGGAGAAGGCTGGTTGTCCGAAGCAGATGTGGCAGCGGTGTTGGCTTCCTTGATATTGTCGCTGAAGCTCTTGGGCTTGACTTCATCAGTTGCCATGCTGCCACTCTTATATGAGCTGCATCTGTCCAGCTCTGGGGTTGCCCCGAGGGGTTCTGGGGGAGATAACTTAGGTTCCTTAGTGAAGCAGGCGGCCGGAGGTTCTTGACTTGCGAGTAATGGATCAGACTGACCAGGCTGAGAGACTGTAATGCGTCTGTCATCCCTGATATTAGATTTCTTATCTGCCGGTGGATCTAGACTAAGCTGAAAGGGCTCGCTTACGTTTTCTATACTTCCGGATGGAGTAGTCAAACCTTCCTCTTTCTTTAGAGTACTTGCCTGATCTACATCTTTAGAGGAATCGTCGATTATAAGACCTGGATCTTTGTCTGATGAGAAAGAAAGTTTCATGCGGTGGTCGTCAATTCTCTCCTGATCAGAAAGAATTTCAGGCTCCGGCAGCTGTTTCACAACTTCAACTCTTATTTCCGCCTTATCAGATTTTTCCGCCTTCTCGGGCCCTCGAAACTTTTTCAGATTTTCCAAAGCTTTCAGCCTTAGAATCGACTCCAATTCCTGATTATCTCGCACCAAAACCGAATCTTCTATCCTACTCTCGTTGATCTGATCACCCGTCTCAATAAGGTTTGATTTGGAGCTCCTTTCACCGTATTCATCCCGCCTGCCGTAATCTTTCTCATGTTCCCCTCTCATTGTCAAAAGATCCGTCTCCTTCGGAAAAACAATTATTGAGCTCAATTTCCTCGCGGGCTTATTCTGAACTTCCACTATTTCATTTTCAATACGTTGATCGTGACTCCCACTCAACAACGAACCGCTGGGAGACCAATATCTTTTCCTCTTCGTCCTATTTTCACTTTCACTACTCACACTCAATGAAGAACGACTTGGTGATTGATATCTCTTCCTTTTCCTTTCCTTCTCACTCGCACCACTCGATGTAGAAACACTCGGTGATCGATACCTTTTCCTTTCTTTCGTACTATCTTTCTTACCGTATCTTCTACTTAACTCTTTCTTCTTAGAACTACCTCTCGGCTTCTCGTAATCACTCTCATCACTTTCGCTCACTGCTCTCCTGCTCTTCCTGCCGGTCTTCTTCCTCCCACCCTCAACTTTCCTCTTCGACCTCTTCCTCTTCTTCGCACGAGGCGAATCAAAACTGCCATCACTGCCTGACGAGCTGCTCCTCGCCCTCCTTTTATGCGCCTTACCATCCTTCCTAGCTCGCGACTTAGACCCCCTTCTCTTGCCATCCTCCTCAGAACTCGATGATGCTAAGCTTCGTGATTCGTCATCTGACTCGGAATAAGAATCTTCCGGACGGCGCATCTTCTTGGAGCTCCTTTTCCTGCTCCTGCTTCGATGCCTCATCTTCTTTCGAACCTGCCCACACACTGCAACCTTAAAAAATCTGAAAATATTTTCAGTCCAAAGTTCAGCATCATCAAACCAAAAACAAACAAAAGCGTTAACTCTAAAGACGCTAGCTGCCACCAGCTCTCTTAAATCTGAGGATATGACATACGCAATGAGCCACGATAATCACTCATCAACCACCCGAAACTGCCCTAATTCAACAACTTCATATCTAATGAACTGGGTTTGTGACAAAATCCAATCTCCGGTGCATTTTGCCTCAGAATCAATCGTGAAGTCAAAGCTGTCATACCGATTCAAATTTCACAAACAAACTGAAAAACAAAAGCAAGGATGCAAGGCGGACCTGAGAGGAGGCCTTTTTTGACCGCTTCTTCTCTTTGCCACCCATTCTAGGGTTTTCGATTTCCGCTCGCCTCCGATGAATATTTCTACAAACCTGCGACAACCGAATCAGTTCCGACAAAATTGAAAACCTGATTAAATCAAATCAGAAAACGCCAGTCAGCTGGAGTGCAGAAGCCCGCAATCTGACGCCGGCTTGGGTCGGCCAGCAATCCACCGAAATCCCCAATTCGAAACCCTAATCGCTCATTGCGAGCATGTAGCGGGCTTCTATCACATCTCTCTTATCTTTCTACACAGCTTCTACCGTTCTGCGTGATCTTTAGCGACGGTGTTCTATGGTTTATCAACGCCATTTTTAATTCGAGAAAAACATTTAAACAATTTAATAGTTTAAGTAGATTTTCAATTTCCGTGAAATACAAATTTTTTTCTGAATGAAAAAATTGAACTAAATAGTAAAATTAAATACAAACACAACTAAAAGCAACAGAATTTTGTTCCTAAAAGCAACGTTTATTTTATCATTCAAATCGTCGCTAAAGGTATTATACTTCCTACATATATAGTTATGCTAAAATACTTACCCTGTTAATAACAATAGCGACGCATAATATTATCGCTGAAATCATAAGCTTGTTGCTAAAAACTCGAATGCTCTGTTTAGATCAAGGGGAAAGAACAAGCATATGACAAGAGAACATTGAACTTGTTCAGCTGGCTTGTATTGATTATTCGATTTCAACTAGAGTTCAGGACGAGGCTTAACTACACTATGTATCATGACGCCACATATGCACAACTCAGACGATTTTCAGAAATCTAAGGTTCAAACTTGGGAGTCCTCCGGGTTGCTGCAGCCAGGGTGCGTTTCAATGAAGAATTCCGACTCGATGCCATCCACGATCCTCCCCCTGTAAAGTGGATCGTGTAGTTTAGTAGCTAATCTCGATCTCATTTGTCGTGGCAGATGAAATGTGTATTTGGAAGGAGGGTCATATGGATTGTAGTTTGTACCTTTCAAGCACGAACTTCCCTTCTTTGTACTTTTGGGATCTCTCATGCGCGGCCTCCTGGATTGATTGCAAGACTGTTACAATGGATTCATGGGTTTTCAACGCAGAGAAAAATAGGGGATGAGGGTATCACGTATTTCCAGCCGACAATCTGGCCGCAGGAACAGCAAAATATATCGGCGACGGTGTGCATTCCAGAGAGCATCGTCCGCTCCTCCTTTTCTCCGACTGTCACATTCACCCTGCATTGCATCACATGAGCACCAACGAAAAAAGAGAAAGAAAAAGTACATCTACCGGCTATATAAATTAACTAACATCGAATAATACAAGACCACTAAATGTGGTACGAACTAGAATACCAACTTCACTTACCACGCTTGAACATTGAGACATTTAAGTAAGAAATAAATTGGAACCAAGAAGCAACAATTCTTATGCCATGTTTGACGCTATTTATCATTAGGTCGTAGATATGTAGATTGCGAACTATGAAGGTATCGAAACTTGAGGGGTAATTGGTCACTTACGCGTTGTTGAAGAGGTAAGCTTTTCCCCGGTGGCAATGAAAAGCCTGAATGCAGTACTAAGAGAGAAGAGACGTCAGCGAAAGGGAAAAATTCAAATGGCAGTTCAAAACGAGAGAAGTGTGAAGCGAATAATACAAGACTACTAAAGGATCATCATCCACTCTAAAACCCCAAATTCAAATTCTTTAGCTTAAATTGATGCCTATAGATTACCGATCACTCATATTCACAAACAAGAAACCAGTTGAAGCTCCTTCAAGATTGATTTCAGGGCACTTGGACGACCAACAGACACTCGAGTTATGAAATAAAGCCACAACAAGCGGGTCTCCGACATAGCAAAACTCAAGCTATAAATCAAGACTTGTCAATCCCATTTCTGAGAACAAGCAGATGCTGATTCAAGATTTAAATTCAAGATTTAATCAAACCAAACAAAAATGGAAGAAGACACGATCAGTGCAAGCTATGGAAATTCAACACACCTCTTTGTAAAACCTCAACAAATTCAGCTAAACCCGAATGTCACACTCTAAACAAAAGGTAGCCACAATCCCTAACCTAACTCCAACCCTGAGCATGCCTGGCAAGAACAAAGATCAAATCTTTATCTTCCTAACCAAACCATTTCTGGTAAAACTTAAAACCCATCTACAAGATTGATAATTGAGTGGAAATCATCACCCGGGACACGAGATCATCGGCCAGGGCCAAATGGGTGTCGCAGAATTTGCACTTGTAGGCTCTCCCCTCGAGCTCCACGACGAAAATCCTCCCCATTAACGAGACGATCGAGCAAAGCCCAGGTGGAATTTGGTGGGTTTAAGGAAGCTGCTGCGGTTGCCTGGCGGTGGAAACGGGGGCGGTGATGGCGGAGATTGTCGACACGGGGAGATGGTTGTCTGATTTTGGGTCTCTGTCGTCGTCTGGTTGGTTCTTGTGGCTGCGGTTGGATGGTGGCTGATTGGGCTTTGGGCCTATGGCCCAATGGGCTTTAAAATAGGCCACGGGTGAGGCCCGTTTGCCTTCAGAAATTCAAAATTGGAAGGGTCTCATTACTTAACTAATGTCACACTGTTATTCATAATATCAAAAATTTTAAATATTTTTATTTTATTAATTTTTTCCTAACTAGAGAAATCAGAACCCTCTTGTCATGTTGCGATACTAACGCAAAATGAACTAGCTAGGATTTGGCCTTAAGGGCTCGAAGATCCTCAATGAATTTGTCGACGTAGCCGTTCATGAATCCCTCCTTTGACAGCATTTCTCGATACTCGGAATGCTTGGACCGAACGCTCGAGCCGAGCTCACTATCTTTGTCCATCACGCTCTTGATGGCCTCACACAAGCTCTCCTTCGGGACCCAACCGCCCGGTTGCCTCTCGACCTCGACGGCCACCTTTAGCTCATCCGCCATGAACCTTGCGTTTAATATCTGTTCGGGCATATGCGGTAGAATTACGATTTCGGTGTCGCTCATCAACGATTCCAACATTGAACTGAATCCGCCGTGGCTCACGAAGCACCCGACCGACGGATGGTTCAGTATCAACGTCTGCTGGACCCAACCGTCGTGGACAATTCCGCGCCCGTTGGTCCGGGCCCCGAACCCATCCGGCAAGGCCTCCTCGACGGAAGATGACCCGTTGGGAGGCTTTAAAATTGCTAAGAAAGGTAGACCAGTGGACTCGAATCCCAACAAGAGTTCCTGGAACTGTGCTTTAGGGAGCACAGTCTCGCTCCCTAAAGCACAGTACACTACAGTACTGGGTTTGAATCTTGTCAGCCAATCGGCCCATTTCGGGTCGAGAATGCCTGATCTGCCCGCATCAGGCAGGCACAGGCCGCTCAGCAAAACCGGTTTCTTCCACTGATTTCGAAAGTACTCAACCGCCTTTCCCTCAATTTCGCAGCAAGTTCGGAGGCTGATTGCCTCTGAACTCGCAATGGACGTGTAAAGCCGCTCACCGAACGGAACAACACCTTTCAGATTGTCTCCATACATGCCCTGTCCCTCTTGAATCTCGTGCGGGCGGAGCCTGATCCTCACCGGGCTCTCCTCTTCCCTACGCGGAACAATGCTTAGGGAAACGCAAGACACGGAACACGCGAGATACGCCACGGATTTAACTCCGAGCCTGGAGCTGATCTCGGGCAGCCAGTGGCTAAAGTCATGGAGCACGAAATCGGGCGCGAGGCTGGCCATCAGCGCCTCGACTTGGCCCCGAGTCGCGTCGAATGCTCCCCCTAAGAGGACGTGGGACTCGCAAGGGACGTCGGCCGTGGTCTCCGCACCAAGAGGCACTCCCTCGGCCGCGAGCACCGTTAGCGGGTAAAATGTGATGAGGTCCGGATGGAGATTTTGGGCGCCGAGCCTGATCAAGGCCTTGTTGGGCAGCATGAAGGAGACTATGTGGCCTCTTTCGGCTAACCGGTTAGCTAAGTGCAGGAATGGAGTCATGTGGCCGAAGGCGAACCATGGGAACATCATTATGTGCATTTTTGACGTTGTCATTTTTGAGGATGTTTTTGGCTTGTTTTTGACATGAAATCATGCAATGGTTTCCTATATGTACACGGAGCTTTGGATTGTTGTCCGGCAATCGTATGGTTTTGATGTGCGCGCGTGTGAAGTTTGCGTTCCTGACCATGGAAAAAAAAACATAATTATTAAAATTAGACCGGATTTATCGATTAATTGGTTTAGTTGTGATTGAGATTGGTTTCAGTCTCAGGGGTGATTAAAAAATACGAATATTTGTTGTTGATTAAATTTAATAATTAATTATTTAATTTTGTGTGTGTGTCAAATGTAAAATTAAATATATTATTATCGACGTAAAATATATTTTTATGTATTATAGCAATGAAATAAGAAATATTTGATTTTTTTTACTGTATGTGAAATATTAAATATAAATACGCATTGTTAATTACAAATAAAACGGACAAATAGGTTTTGATTAAGTGAAAATTAAAAGAGAATAGATATATATTCTACTAAAATCTACAGTAAAACGTATTAAATTTGTTCAAAACTGAATAAAAATCACATTGAATCAACCGATTTAGTATAAATCAGTTCGATATTTAATTTATTTAGTAAACACTAAGTTAACTAAATTAAATTAGTTAATAAATATATCTAATAAACATTTGACTAATGGTCGATGTCAGACCTTGCATGCATGCAAGATGCATACTTCCACAGCCACGTCAAGAAAGGCACAATTGACACGTGGCCACCAAAGTAAATGCTTCAAAGTTCGAACCACTCGGCAGAGTGTATGATCCAATCAACCGTCATGCACCGACCAAACTATCCTCTTCATGCACAAAAAAATGGAGAAATTGAAAACACTGTTTACAGTTATAAATTCATCTAAATTAAATAAATTAAATATTTTTAATCTATCTCAATTTAACAAAATTATTCTTGAGTATTCCGGGAATAAGTGTTCTCTTTTGTGACGCCGTTTTGATTTTGATGAAATATGACGTCGTTTTTCTCATTTTATCACTTGTTTTCTATAAAGATAGAAACACAAATCATCTGATAAATATAGCAGATCATCTTAAGAATATAGAAGTACAAATCATGTGTTGAATATAACATATCAACTTATGAATATTCATCCGTTGGGCTTATAGATTCATTTATTAAAAAATAAAAAAAATTAATCAAATATTTGTCTCTTCATTTATTAAAAATTTAAAATCGATAAATTTTTAACAGATAACTGACTACTAAATATCAAAAAATTACCAATAAATATATTTTAGAATATCATTGATTGTATAGAATTTCTTATATTATTTTTTTGTTGGTTGAATCGAAACCTAAATATAATCCCATCAATTTCTTTTCGTTATTTTTTTCCCCTCCATACCAGACAAAATTACCAATCCCTATGAGTAACTTAAACATCAAAATATGTCGTTTTTTTATATGCATAAAACGATATAATTTATTTTAATAACCAAATGATGTAATTTTCACACACAAATCTAAATTTTGTAATAATATTGGTTTAGGAATGTAATGATAAATTTTATATGATAAAATCAGTTCAATTTTATTCAAGCACCCTTTTTGAAAATCGTGATAGTTCGGACAACGATTAGGTAAGTGGTGATAGTTCACACTTCTTTTGGATTTTATCCCTAAAAACATTTTAATTAATAAAGCGAGAAAATTATTTAATACTCATATTCTCTTGATTTTAATAGAAAATATATTACAACTTGTCTAATTATTTATACTTCTATTAAATAAAAAATTTTATTTGTTACATAATATCTAAATATCTTATACTTTTACTGGGAAAGGTACCCGTTGACCCGACGAGTTCGGTTTGGTTCGGTTCGAGAAAAATCAAAAGCGAAATCAAATTATTAATCATCGGTTTTTTAAAATTTTAAACCGTAACCAATCCATTAACATTTCAAACCGGACCGAACCGATCCGTTTCAAACCAAAAAGTTTTTTAACATTTCAAACCGAACCGAACCAACCGGTTTTAAACCGACATTTCAAACCGGACCGAACCGACCCGTTTCAAACCGAATTTTTTTTAACATTTCAAACCAAACTGAACCGATCGATTTCAAACCGAACCAAACCGATTCGGTTCGGGAGGGCGACAAACGCTATAATGTTATATATATATATATATATACACAATTGAATTTCAGGAAATTGAAAAAAATAATAATTAAAGAGATGTATAAAATGTTTGATCTATGAACTTTTAATATAAAAATTGCATTCTTTAAAAATTAGTGTGCGATTATCGAGATTGTGTTTTGCAAGATGGAGTAAGAAAAAGTATTATCATATTTCAATTTAGAAAAGTATGAAATTGATTTTAATGACATAAAATAAATAAATAATAACAAATAAATTTCCTTCTTAATACTTTTGATATTCCAACGATGTGTTATCCCCTGAAATCATATAATTTAAGTATCAGTTTGGTTAAACGAGTGGATTAGATAACTCAGATTACATAACCATTTAAAAATTATTTACTTGTTTAACTCAAATTTTAATTTGGGAGCATATCTTTAAACAACCCGTTAAAATAACAACCATTTAATTATATATTACTAAAACAATATAGTTTACTACTCTCTCATCTTCTTTTATTTTTTATTTTTAGATATATATATGTAAAAGAAGCACTAAAACAAATTCTAAAAGAAATGCACCAAGTGACATTTTAGAGTGAAACTTTCCATACTCATCCACTAATGTC
>NQLW01000008.1:6800905-6812177 GCA_002312845.1 Kalanchoe fedtschenkoi
GTTCAAAATTAAATCAGAGTCTGGAATGGAAGTGATTTGGATCAGAATTGAAATTTTCTTAGTCAAAAAATGAAACTCGGAGTGAATACAAGTTGGTTTAAGCCAACCCGAATTGGTTCAGATTAGTTTTATAAAAACCTGGTTCGGTTCAGTTTGTTCAGCTCCAGATCTAAATTCTGGTGCGGACATGAAAATGAACTTCCCTAGAGGATTACATGACAAAGCCTATCATGTATACGTTCAAACTCAGATGGACATTTTCAAATCCTCAAAGAGGGCTTGATGTGGCAAATGCATGAGTTGCAAAGAGTGACTAATAGACCAACTCTAACTACTTTCTACATGTCATACTTTTAATAAATATGCATAAGCTATTGACTTGTGGAAGTCTGCGTGTGTGAAGTATTGATGAGAATTTAGTTTGTCTTTGTAAAGTCAAGTACTCTAAGTCACCTCTTATTTGAAGGTATCATATGAATCCACATCTTGATGTGAACATGAAGAATGAAAGTCTTCCATCTTGATGACTTGAACATCAAAGTTTGTGCTGGATTGGTTAACAAACTTTTTCATGATAGATTTGGGAACCAAGTCACTTTCATTCTTGCATCATTCATAGCATCACAACTCCCTAATGCATAGTAATTTTGAGTCAACTAAACTTGTCTTAGCTATAGATAAAGGGTATAAGTTCCTCAAATCTTCTAAGTTTTCCAAACCCGAACTTCTGATAGGACAAAAAGGTAAATTCACGAAAATTAGTTTAATTTCTTTATTCTATCGTTGATATTTTCACTGATCTGAATAAGAAAATGGAAACATGATAATTCAAAATATGTCATAAATTCAAATTTCGTCTAAAAACTGGGCTTCAAACATAATCTAGATTTTATAACATTTTCGGAACATCTAATCCTATTCATATTTTCAAATTTAGATATTACTACATAGTACAAACTACTACTATAGATGAAAGAGAGAAAGACCTGATTTAATTCCCATTTTCCTTCCAACCAACTTTCACCAACTAACAAAGCCGACCATCTTAACTCCTACCATACCAGACACTGCTCATTCCTATATACTCCCTCCACCCCTCTTTTAAATATCATTTAAGATTAATTTGAAATTAATGTTAGTGATTGAACAAATTTAATAACTATGTGGTTAATATATTTTTTAAAGAATTTATGTAAAAAGTAAAATTGATAAATTATTACTAGTGAGTAATGAATTTTTTTATTGATTATGATAATAGAGTGATTAATGTTTGACGTTTTAAGATTGTTGTTGATATTAAATACATATTGAAAATTATTAAATGATAAATAAAAATGAATAAAAAAATTCAGTTAATTGACATGTAAATGAGGACAACGGAAGTAATTTTGTTTTGGAGTTCCTATTGACTTTAGTTACCTATACGAACTGCAAAGTTTTCCCTCCTTTTATCTTTAAATGTTCTTTAAGATAACTTCATAAATATTAAAGAAAAGTAATTGATCAGGTTAGTATTCATTATTAATATCCATTTTATATTTTTATGAATTACTAGAAATTGAATTTTTAATGGTGTTTTAAGAGAACAATAATTGTAACGTTAAAATTTTAAAGATAATTGTGAATTAAAAGTATGTTTAAATTGTCGGATGAAAAATGAAAATTTATAAATGGATCTTAAAATTATATGATAGATAAAAGTGGCCCGAAGATGTACTTTCAATACTCTTTTAATTCCTTGTTTTGTTCTGAGTGAGAATCGAACATAAATGATTTGAAAAGGAGAGGTGAGAAAAGAAAAAGAAAAGAGTTAAAAGAGAACAAATAAAAATGTTGTCGGCGATCAATAGAATAATTTGGAGAAAAATGAGAGGAAAAATAGAAAAAATGGGTTTCTTGGTTAGTTGGAGATAAACGAAAATAGAGTATAATTTAATGTATTTTTATTAACATAAAAATATGAAATATAAAAGGAAAAAGGTAATTCAGCTTCAAATCCTCATAAGTGGAAAGATTACAAAATGAGAGATTTGAAAAGTTTCAATATCTTCAAATCATTATTTACTTTTAAAAATTCGGAAACAATTATTTTCTCTCCAAATCTTTACAAATCTCCTCATTTCCTCTTAAAATAAACTCAAAAACATGTTTGGTAGCCGGATAACTATACAGTATATTTGGCGAGAAATAAAATAAATATTAATAATCACAAAAAATAAATTTTAATCCAAAAAACAAAATTAATAATCCTTAGACGGTATTATTTATTAGTTATTATTAGTATCGGATTAATTATCCTAATACCAAACGTGTTACGGCCAAATTAATATGATACTCAACTATTAGTTGTCGTCTGATATATTCGTATCCAATTGGTATGTTTTACGTAAGTTCTAATTAACCATCTCATCCTCACCACATCCACATGCTTGTTTGGTTTTATTATGTTGCCTGGAACATTCATAGGTTTGAGTTTGCAATTAACGCGGTAATTGATTACTGTGATTGATAATAAAGTAATTACGTACTACTAAGCTAAGCAATCATCATTAGTACTAACTTCTATGTGCCTAAATTATTAGGCTTACCTACATTTATCAACATAAATTACTCCAAATATGAATTATCAGAACTGTGGAATAAAAATTGTACACGAACATATTTCCTCTGTCTTCTAATATATGTCGTTTAAAGTTAATTTGAATAGTTAAAGTGAAGTTAATGCTAGCGGTTGAACAAATTTAATGAGTGAGTGAATGTTTTTTTTAAAAAAATTCGTGCAAAAAGTAAAATTGATAGATTATTACTGGTGATGAATGTTTTTTTATTGATTATGCTAAAGAAATGATTAATATTTGATTTTTTAAGATAGTTGTTGATATTAAATATGCATAGAAAATTATTAAGTGACAAGTAAAAGTGGATAAAAAAATTTGATTAAGTAACATGTAAAAGAAGACAGAGAGAATATATTACTATAATATGCGTCTATTTGCCAATATTTTTATATATTTTCTATGTCAGTTTCTATACATCGTTGAATGTTGTTGTGTGCAATATTAGAATTTTCTTAAGAATCTAAACTATTATTAAATAAGGGTAAAGGGAATCTACTTGTGTAGAAAAATTTTCCACATAAGCGGGTGAAATGACCATTAGATTCTTGTTCCACTTGTTTATGTCTCATAATTAATATGGGTAAAATAGTTATTTGAATAAGAAAGATAAAATAAAATTATCATGTGAAATTGTCAATATATCTGTACTAAGTAATGACATGATTTTTATTACTTAATTTACCATATTTCTCATATGAATCATTTAATATAAGCTAAGGTAATAAGGAGGAATTGAACATTTCACCCGCTTTGATAGAAAACTTTTCTACATTGACAAGCAGAATCCTTTTGCCCAACAAATAAATAAAAATTTATTTAAAATCATTATAATCTAATACTTTAAAGTGCCATATGTATCATTGGACATATTAATATAATTTTGATACATTATACATCAATTTCCTAATGGCAAAATTATGATTTACGTACTAATGATGTTTGGTCGCTTACTTTAATCCCATCTCATTTTATCGATATGTAAAATTGTATTTTCTTCCAAAAAATAATTTTGTTAACTCATTTTTGCCTTCGTAAAAAATATTAAAATAAGTTGCAAATCTATCAGAGATCTTTTACCATTCTTTAATCTATCTTTCCATAATTTTTAATGCTAACTTAGATAAAGCTGATAGTTATGTATAGGAATTTGTTTAATTAAAATTATAATTGTGAATTACAATATTAACAACATGCTTTATCAAATTCTTGCATAAATATGCCATATATGCATATCGTAATTTGTAAATATGATTTTAATTGAAAATCTGTGATGCATAAATAAGATCTTAATAAATAAGTTAATCTAACAAAAACAAAATATGTAATATAATTAATAAAATTATAAAAAATTGAAAATAATATTTTTAATCCAATTTTAAAACATTTTAACTTTTGTTACCTCTCTTCAATCTTCATCACCTTTTCCTCATCGCAAAATCAACCACTTTTTCTCCTTTTAAAAACCAACTACCCTTTCTCCCCAAAAGCGAAAAAAACAATGCGAAAATACCCAACAAAGCCACAAGGCAGCAATTATTAATCATTTCACTAAAAAATTATATAATAAAATAATAATAAAATCAATAACCACCTTCACTTCATCATCTTCATCTTCTCCTTCTCGTGAAGCAAATCAAAAAGCAGAGCTGCAAAAAAACGCCTTTCCACCATTTTTCTCTCCCCCAACACGATTTCAACACCCTCTCCACGCACCTCTCTCTATCTCTCTCTCTCTCTCTCTCCATCTTTAACTGTATATAACACGCTCGTAAATTTACAGAGCCATTTACAGAGCAAGTGATTTAGAGCGAGGAGCTTCAATCGGCCAGAAGCAGCGGCTTTACGCCGACCCCATCTCCCCACCGGGTGATCAGGCCCCGAGACAAACCAGGTCGGGCTCAATTTCGGACCTTGTCCGATGGCGATCGAGCAGGCGAGGAGCCAGAGGAAGCCGGAGAGCAAGCTGTGGAAGCTCTGCCCCTTCTGGCAGTCAGGCGCGCCGCCTCAGTCCTCGTCCTCGTCGTCCTCCGCCGCGCAGAGCTTCAATCAGAGCGGCAGCCGGTTCGGCGACGGAGGGGTTCATAGTAGTCAGTCGGTGAATCAGCAGGCGGCGCAGCCCAGCTCGGTGCTCGGGGTGGCGAGGTCGCTTCTCCCGGCTCGGCGCCGGCTCAGGCTCGATCCCGCCAGCAGCCTCTACTTCCCTTGTAAGCGTTTCTCTGCAACTGTTTGAAATTTTTGATGTTAGGGTTTGTGGGATTGACTTTTGTTTGAAATTGGGTGTTCATTGTTGCTGCTGGCTGCTGCGTTGTTTCCAATTTTCCATCTCCAGACAATCATTCTCAGATTTGAACATTTTTAATTGATTTTTTTATTTATTAAGTTGAGATTTTTAATCAGAATTTTCAATGGTTTGCTGGGTACTCCAAAATCCAAATGACAATCTTGCTTCAAAGGTTTCTGCTTTTGATGCCTTTCCATGTTCATACATCTCTGCATTTCATGGGTAGTGAATTCCATGGAGCAAGTTAAGATCTTGATCACCGAAAATGGCAGTGATCAGATTCCAACTTTCCCCATTGAGAAGATTTGTTGGCATTTCTGGCTATGTCATGTTGATCAGACATCTTCCAGTGTTTTAATAGTGAAAGGTTTGATCTGTCTCATAACCGGTTTTGCCCGGGTTCGCAGATGAGCCTGGGAAGCAGGTGAGAAGCGCAGTTAGAATCAAGAACACCAGCAAGTCCCATGTTGCCTTCAAGGTGGTTAAGATTTTGTTATGTGCCATTCAGCGCCGCTGAGTTCTCAGTTGATCTGAAATTGTGGATTTTTTCCTAACTTGGTTGCTATGTGCTCATAGTTCCAAACGACAGCTCCGAAGAGCTGCTACATGCGTCCACCGGGTGGAATACTCGCCCCTGGCGAAACCATCATCGCAACTGGTAGAATGATCATGCTCGTTACTTCTCTCTCGTTTTTATTCTTCCGTCGTTGTTCAATTGCTCTGACTCTATCTTTTCGCTTAAATTTGGCGTGATTTTACTGGCAGTGTTCAAGTTTGTGGAGCCGCCAGACAACAACAACAATAACAACAATGAGAAACAGTCTGATCAGAAGAGCAACGTCAAGTTCAAGATTTTGAGCCTCAAGGTGACGCCCGAAGGAGTGGACTATGCGCCTGAGCTGGTGAGTCGGAACTTGGAAATAAAAATCATTCGAAATCCTTTGATCCTTCTACTCGTGCTCAATCGGTCATTTTTGCAGATCCTTGTTATATTTTTCTGTTCGCTATCTGTGAATGTTCGTTTATCGTTGCAGTCACCGGTCGCTCTTAAACTAATTCAGCTTATATCTGCATGTTCTGAACTGTAGAAGTTCGCTCCCCCGTTGCATTTTAGCACTTTCGCTCTTTAACTCAGTAGTCGTTAAGTTTCAGCTGTAACATTTTTTCTCGTTGTTTTCACATGACAGTTTGACGAGCAGAAGGAGCATGTAACAATCGAGCGAATCCTGCGGGTTGTATTTCTCGACCCGGAGCGTCCTACTCCAGTAAGCACACTCAGGAGCTTTCTTCTACTGTCTTTCATTTAACGATATCGTGTGATGACATCGGGCCCGGTTATCCAAACCAGGCGCTGGAGAAACTCAACCGGCAATTAGCGGAAGCGGAAGCCGCTGTGGAAACGCGTAAGAAGCCTCCAGCAGAGACTGGTCCGAAAGTGATAGGCGAAGGACTCGTAATCGATGAATGGGTATGTGTTAACTGCCAATGGCATTTAATTCACTGTCAGTGCCAGCACTAGTAGTTCAACTTGAACCTTGTCGTCATGCGTCGGATCCAGGATTAACTTTATTCGTTTGACCGTCCGTTTCAGAAAGAACGGAGGGAGAAGTACCTGGCTCGCCAGCAAGTCGAAGCTGTGGATTCGGTCTGAAAGAAACGTTTTAGAACTGCAAATGCTCCGTAGAAGACCATGTATCATTCTCTGCCCCTCCCTTCTCAATTTATCGTTCAAGAACGGAGAGAATCTCGCGCCTCATTTAGTTACCGGTTTTGCCTCTTACTGCTGCGATTTCTTGGGCTGAAATCATCGGAAAAAAATGGATCTTTATCCGGCCGCGCCTTTTCTTGTGAATATTATGCTTTTCTTTTCTCTAGTCGAACAGTATGAGAGTTGTCAATTGAGAACCTTAAAAAATTTTCCTGCTCGTTAATTTCGTCTGCTTTTATTTCCATTTGCAATTCATTTCCTAAAAATAATCGTTGCCTGGAACTTCCGGGATCCTGGTTTTAGGGAGTTTCATGAACTTCCGGAATCCTGCAAATATTTTGTGGTCTGTAAATCTTTTATCTAGGAAAGCCAAAGCAGCTGCTGCGACTCTTTTTCCGAGTGTGTCTTTACAAGCTTCCGTAAGGAAGAGGTTGAGAAATCTGTTTCACATCGGTTAGTGAAGAGAAGAGGAGGTGACTTATATTAGATTGTTCAATCATGACTAACAAGTTTGGGCTTTTGAGTCACAATGAGATATAATCCAATGTGAGCCGACCCGAAAATTCAACAGCGTCTTCTGACAGGTAAGTAAGCAAGCTACGGACTTTCAAAACTAAATATTTACCGATTTCACTGATGTCTGGTTTTTGCTTGGGATTTGGAGTCTGAGTAATCCGTTCTCATCCGCAGGTACCAAATGGGAACTTGCTTCTCAGATTGACGCCACGCAGAATAATCCACGGTGTGCGAGCATGAAGCCTTATCCATTTCGTTCGTTTTACTGGACAAGTGGAGATTTTGATCGCGACAGAAGCTGGCCGTTTAGTTTAGTATCTGACATGTTGCGTACAGGTACACTGCATTTGCATCTGATAGAATCGGCCATGCATCTCTACTTTCAGGAATCCCACGCTTCGTTAACTCTATAAAACCGGCTCGTGTATATACATGCACAAGTGAAATGAATTCGGATACTTGCGTTTGCGTAGAATATGAGGCCTGTTGATAAGCTGTGCGCTACCGTTTCTAAGCTGAGCTGGCCTGCTGCAGGTCGGAGCGGCTCACCGTCGTCCCCGCCCCAGCCCTCGTTGGCGGAAGTGAAGCGCGTTCAGCCCAGAGCCCGAGACGCGCCCTGGAGGGCCGCTGGCGCTGTTGGGAACCGCGAGGAGTTGCGGGCTTCGGAGGAGTCGTTCAGGTTGGTCGTCTACTTAAGTGGCTGGGGGCTCAACTGAACTTCAATGAATAAAACTTCAGTGTGTTTTGGATATCCATGTTTTTTTATTGAAGATTCCGATCGAGTTCAAATTCGTAAAATAAATAAATCAGAAAAATGTATTTAATCTCAAATCGATGTTGCTGACAAATAGCTCGAAACTGTGTTAAAATTACTGAAGAAGACGCATCGACGCATGCGGCATTTCAGAAATTTTCTGGCTGCCAGAAGCTCTGAGAACTGAAAATTTGCTGAGAACTGTCCTGAATGGAAACGGAAACATTTTCTAACAACTGCTGCTCAGGTATTCTTTAGAAAATTGAGATTCAGATTAAAAAAACTATTTTCATATTTAACCAATTTTATATCTGTATGAATTTGATTATTAATTATATTTAATGAATCAAATTTAATAAATCATAAATAAAAAGAAAAATTGGTTAACATGAATTTATTACTTTTTTTTGATAGTTTATAATGCAAGCGAGAAAGCTTCAAGGCATCTTTTAATATTTTTTGGTACTTCGAGCCAACCTTGACACATAATATTATCTCATCCTAATAGGTGGGAGCTGATCCTATTTATCAGATTTATTATACTAACAAAGTATTGACCTAATAGTCTTGGGTGTTGTCTAATCATTCAAAAAATTTATTTTCAAATTCTATATTTAGAGTTTGCCCGCAAAAAAAAAATATATATATATATACTATAAATTGACGGACTGCTGGCAAATGCGGCATCCACCACATGTTGGCTCGGTTTGTACTTGACTGTGCCTCGTCATCAGCTCCAGCTCGGGAGCTGATCCTGCTGCGAGTTTTAGTGGTGAGAAATGCTTTGCTCCCTCCCATGTTCTGGCAACAACTTCGTGTGGATCATATCGATCAATGTGCGACACACGTTCATCAGGAACTTACCTGATCGAGCTTCAATGTGGATCATCATAACACGCACTTTGTCGGGGGCGGATTCAGAAGAAGTTAATAGCTGAGCTCGACTGAAGTGTTAATTTAACTGAATTTCTGCAACTTCGTTTGAGTTTAGAGAGATCACTGGGGTTTTGTCGGTTCAAATTCTGATGGATAAATTGAAATAAATCAGAATTAGAATTTGAAGATTCACTTAACCATTAAATAAAGTGTTGGTGTGGTGATACCGCATGAGCGGATATGATAAGTGGATGAGTGTATGATCTCTGACCACAAAAAATAAAAAAAAGTCAGTAAATCTTATATCAGACTGTGAAAATTCAACCTTAATCGAATCAGACAAGACATATTTAGACCAAATTATCAACAATAAACAAAAAAAATAAATCCTCAAATGGGTGCTTTTAAAGTGAGATTGAAATTCTTGTTCATTCATAATCATACCTTAAGGGGTTGTTTTATTAAAATAATTTGAAAATTTTGAAAAAAAAATGAACGGAAAAAATTTGGAGAGATATGAGTAAAGAGGTGCAAATTTATTATAATATTTATTTATTAAGCCCTCATTTTGTAACATATATTAATAATAGAATATGATAATTAATAAGATAAAATATGTATGGCTTAGAATCTGTCTGAATCCCCCACCAAAGACTCTGAAACGCAATTTATTATTTGATTTCCTTTTAATTTCTTCATACTCTTAAATTCAATTCAGAAACTCTATCTATGTTTAATCAATTAAGATATTGACAGTAAAAAACAAGAGTGTATTTCATCCGACTGGCCCTGGATTTTATCGAATTTGAATCAGACCGGATCAGAAAACCAAAAAACTAAATCAATTGATCGGGTCTGATTGGATCTGATTGATTGACATAGTTGGTCGTTTCTTACATGATTAATCCGACACATCTCATCCGACGCCCCCAATCCACTAACCTCGGATCCCACAACTTCGATCCGAATCTCGATCCATATCCCCACCCCGCCTATATAACACACCCTAGTGATTCTCCCAGCACCCACAACCTTCTCCTCACTTCCTTCCCTGACCACAACATTTTCAGCTGCTCCATTTTTTGCTGCACCGGCAGGCTGAGCCGGATTGGACTGAGCACCGGTTACCCGAGATGTTGGAAGGGAAGGCCGTCGTGGCTGAGACGGACATGCGGCGCACGATGCAGCAAGACGCGCTGCATCTTGCGTCGAAAGCCCTCGACATCTTCGACGTCACGGAGGCCACTGAAATCGCCCGCTTCATCAAGAAGGTGCAAAACTACGCCCTTCAATAATTTCGTTCACTCATTCTTATTGAACCAACAAGCTCAGTGTCAATATTTATTATTTTTTAAAATTATTATATTTATTTATTACATGTTTGGAACGTATATTCATTACTTTAATGCACGTTAAGTCAGATAAATTTTCAGGGTGCTCCAGTAGAATTCGCTACGTGTACTTCGATAATTTTTAATAAATGGATAGTAATTGTTTGATCTTGGTGCCATCCGTAGGAATTCGACAGGTCCTACGGATCGGGGTGGCAGTGCGTGGTCGGGACAGACTTTGGGTCGTTCGTGACGCACTGCTTCGGATGCTTCATATACTTCTGCGTGGGCAGCCTCGCGTTCCTGCTGTTCAGGGGCTCGGCTTGCCTGGAGGAGGCTGATCAGTTCGCGTCTGTGGAGAAAGTTAGCTCACTGAAGAACTAAATTAGCTGACCTTCGTTCTTGTAATTACTTTTTTTTAATGTAATTTTAACGTCAATAAATTCATCATTTTTAATATTGCAATATTTTTGTGCGCAACTCATGTATTGAAAAACGCACATCTAAGTGAACGATTTTGAAACCAACCTTTGACAATACCAGTGTGGTAAGATGTGCCTGAGTTTACATTGAGGCTGCGACACAGGCTGAAAACAAAAGTTCTTCCACCTAGAGACAGACCTGATAAGAAGCAACACCGGCCGAGGTGCATCCATGAAGCTCGGATTTTGCTACATGATATGTACAGTGAAGTGTTTACAGAGGTAAACATCTGGATGCATCACTTGAAAGCTGGCCTCGACTTCAAGGGGACGGCTGGTACTCTCCGTGGATCCTGAGAAAGGCAGCAGAGTTTAGAACTGCGTGGCAGTTGGTGATACATACAAGATACATACAACCTGGCTAACAATGTAAAGCCTTGAAGCCAGGTTGTACCACAGAATTTAGCGCGAATAAAGACTGGATAGATGGAGGAAACTGAACAGGAGTGGGTCATAAGACTGATCGAATCAAAGCTTTATTACGTGAGCAAGAAATTGGCTAATGAGTTATTTAGGGAGCATGTACCTTCTGAGATAGCAGCAATCCGTGTATATTGTTCTGTCGGCCCTCAGGAAGCTTCATTGTGTCACTCTTATGAGCCATGCCTCGAACTGCAATGCCTTCATGTTGTTGCTTTGTACTAGTGGCCGCTTTACTGACAATATTTTCTTTACCAAAGGGGAGAGATTTAGTAGCAGCATCAGT
>NQLW01000008.1:6815378-6827598 GCA_002312845.1 Kalanchoe fedtschenkoi
GAAGTTTTAGCTAAATTTCTAATGTGATTTATCAATAGATTCTGTCCAATTCAGTTCAATTTCAATTAAAAAAATATATTCTAATGCAAAAGTATTTATGTTACTAGTTTCACTTAGATTTATTCAGACCCGCATTATCAAAGTAAAAAGCAGTTCAATTCGATTCGATTTCAACTAAACGACAATTTTTGACTTAAAAGCATGATGTAATCTAATTCAGCTCAATTTCAACTAAAAAAAAGACTCTTGACTCTTTTTAATCTATATAAATTGTTGATTAGGGGATTAAGGGAATTATTTACTAGACACATGGCTTGTCTAGGCTTCGCTACTAATCCTTAATTAACATATTTACTAGTTTAACTATCAGGCTTGGTATGCACATGGGCTTTTTTTTATTAATAGCATGATGCTAATAATATAGTCGTCGCTAAAAATAATAATATCGCCGCTAAATATTCACATGCTCATACCGATCCGCTTTATATTGACTTTGTTTAATTTTGATGTTGGTAGTGTGTCGCTGTCCAGATAATTGGGCCGGATATATGTTCGAGTGTCCCACAGTGAGCCCACATGCACACGCAGGCCCAGTAAAACAATATTGGACGTAAATTTTTAATCAACCTCCTCATTTAGTTTGTCGTATACTGCTCTCTCCGCTATTTTTTATTTATCATTTGAGTAATATTTATTATTCATTTTAATTAAAAAATAAGAAATTATTTAGCACCTCTTTTATCTTTTACTATTTTTTCGGTGGTCAGGAGTTCACCACTCAATTTTGATAATGCATTCACACTTGCGGTGGGTCAATTCGCACATTCAATGTATCTAAACGTTAAATGGTACCAACAGGTACCAAATCTAGGATCTTTGGATTGTTCGACAATCCGTAAGATCACTAGACCAACACCATGTTGATAAAAATTTATTTTACTTTATCATCGTAATCAATAAAGAAATCACTATACATTATTAATAATACAGTCTAGTTAACATTTTATACCAAATTTTAGAAAAAAAAACTAATTCAATTTGGTCTGATCTGAATATTTTAATAATTCATTCAATTTAATTTTAAACGACTACTATTATAAGATGATGAGATGGACTCCACCAATTAATTTATCAAATACATCTTTTGAACAATCAATCATATTTTTGTGAGGTGATAAGTTAATAAAATAAAAATATTTCAAACCCAATCTGGGCCGCCATTTTTTGAACCCTGTTTCATCAGTCGGAATAAAGTCAGTACTCAACAACAGTCTCCATGGTCCTCCTAAATCCATTCTATCATTGTCAAGCTTAATTACATACTCCCTCTATCCTCTTTTACATATCACTTAACCGAATTTTTTTGTCCACTTTTACTTGTCACTTAACAATTTTCAATGCGTATTTAATATCAACAACTACCTTAAAACGTAAAACATTAATCACTTCTTTATCATAATCAATAACAAAATCATTCTCCACCAGTAATAATCTACCAATTTTACTTTTTGCACGAATTTTTTTAAAAAAACACCAACCACCCACTCATTACATTTGTTCAACCGCTAACATTAACTTCGTCTTCATCTACTCAAATATACCTTAAACGACATGTATTAGAGGACGGAGGGAGTACACTGCAATCCCTACAAAATGCAAGCTGATCATTTCAGATTCTCAACTAATCTAAACCCAATAACCTATTAAATTCAGAGAAATTCTTGAATGGATACACTACAGCTGATTCGTCACTTTAATCAATCACGTGCCGGTATAAAAAGTTAACAAAATTCAAAACTAATCGCCATGCGACTCAAGAATGACTCCTAAATTGGAATCAAACAAGTTATCAGATTTTTCTACATAAAAACTCAAGCTGGAAAATTGAAATCGGACAAAAATGAATTGCAATCAGAAACTCCGGTCCAGTTCAAAACCCTAAACCCTGACAATTTCACAATAAATCAGGGGAAAATTTGGAATCACAAATTCCGATCCTGTTCAAAACCCTAAACCCTAACAATCACGCAACTACGGATTCCACTAGGCACCAACGCAACCAAAAATCCACCGTGCCTGACTTCTCCGACACGATCAACTTCACATATCCGATCCACCGCCGCAGCTCAAATTTGTTGGGT
Organism: Kalanchoe fedtschenkoi; assembly: GCA_002312845.1. Lineage (NCBI taxonomy): Eukaryota > Viridiplantae > Streptophyta > Magnoliopsida > Saxifragales > Crassulaceae > Kalanchoe > Kalanchoe fedtschenkoi. The sequence continues at coordinate 6,817,520 of NQLW01000008.1, forward strand.
AGTGGGGTCCCTCCACATGGTGGGACCCACACGAAGAAAAAAAAAACAATGGAGAATGAGAGTCAAACGTGGCGGGCGGCTTGTTTTCTTGCTACCAAATCTGATATGCATGAATTAGATTGTAGTGCTTCTATTTGTTATGCTTTGATTTGCAAAGAAGCTTTATTTTTATTTAAGGATATATCTTCTTCGTTGCCTCTTGCAGTCACTAACCTTTACAGTTGCATATTTCAGTGAGAAATTGAGTGGGCCTAGTTTGAACTATTCTACTTATGATAAGGAATTATATGCTCTAGTTCGCACTTTAGAAACATGGCAACATTATTTGTGGCCCAAAGAATTTGTTATACATTCTGATCATTAGTCATTGAAACATATTCGGAGTCAAGCAAAACTGAACCGTAGGCATGCCAAGTGGATGGAATTCATTGAGTCTTTTCCTTATGTCATTAAACACAAAAAGGGTAAGGACAATGTAATTACTGATGCTTTATCTAGGCGGTATAACATGCTGTCACAACTTGATTTTAAAATCTTTGGGTTAGAGACAATTAAAAATCAGTACATACATGATGATGATTTTAAAGATGTTTTGCATAATTGTAAAGAGGGGCGAACATGGAATAAATTTGTTCTTAATGACGGATTTGTCTTTAAAGCTAACAAGCTATGCATTCCAGCTAGCTCTGTTCGTTTGTTGTTGTTACAGGAGGCGCATGGAGGTGGCTTGATGGGGCACTTTGGAGTGAAAAAGACAGAGGATATACTCGCTGGTCATTTCTTTTGGCCAAAGATGCGAAAAGACGTGGAGCGATTTGTTGCTCGCTGCACGACATGTCAAAAAGCTAAGTCACGACTTAATGCACATGGTTTATATATGCCTTTACCTGTTCCGAATATACCTTGGGAAGATATTTCTATGGACTTTGTTTTAGGACTGCCTAGAACAAAGAAGGGGAGGGATAGCATTTTTGTTGTTGTGGATAGATTTTCTAAGATGGCACATTTTATACCTTGTCATAAGAGTGATGATGCAACTCATATTGCTGATTTGTTCTTTCGTGAAATTGTTCGCTTGCATGGTATGCCAAATACAATAGTTTCTGATCGTGATACTAAGTTTCTTAGCCATTTTTGGAGAACTTTATGGGCTAAGTTGGGCACTAAACTTTTATTTTCAACAACTTGTCACCCTCAAACTGATGGCCAAACTAAAGTTGTGAATAGAACATTATCTACCATGCTTAGGGCTGTTTTGAAGAAAAACATAAAAATGTGGGAAGAGTGCTTGCCTCATATCGAGTTTGCTTAAACGGTAAATCTTGATGCCAAACAACGTGCTGAAATTGATTTTGAAAATACATGAAACTACTAAGGAGAATATAGAGCGCATGAATGCTAAATATAAACTTGTTGGTAGTAAGGGACGGAGGCATACAACCTTTGAACCTGGTGATTTAGTTTGGTTACATCTTAGGAAAGAAAGATTTCCAATGTTGAGAAAATCTAAATTATTGCCTAGAGCTGCTGGTCCTTTCAAAGTTTTGCAGAAGATTAATGATAATGCATACAAGCTTGATTTGCTGTTAGTCCCACGTTTAACATTGCAGATTTAAAACCGTACTTGGGAACAGATGAAGAGCTTAAGTCGAGGACGACTCAAATGCAAGAAGGGGAGGATGATGAGGACATCACGTCATCTAATGAGGAGTCGTTGTCTTTGTCAGATACACATCCGACAAGTCCGGTAACTGTTGTTTACGAACCAATTACTCGAGCTCGAGCCCGTCAATTAAACTATCAGGTGAACTCATTCCTAAAGTGTTCATACAGATCTTTCTAAGGATTGGATGCTACTAAATTATTGTGATGATTTTGTTGTCCTTAGAAACATGGAAGCAGATACTAAAGTGACTGCACTGCATAAATCGAGTTCAAGTCCCAAGATTTATTCAGACCCGGAGTGGGCTTGTCGCGTGTCAAATTTAGGAAGTTCTTGAAGTCTCGTGTCAAATGGATCCAGCGAAGTGTTAAAAGTCCATCTGAGCTGTCCAGAAACAACAAAATAAATTTTGTTGGCTTTTAGTTCTTTTGTTGGCTTTGGGTTTAAGTTAGACTGATAGTAGGATTTGGACTATGGGCCTGGGCTTATTAATATTACTCCAAATCTTATTAGTGATAGAAATCCTAATCAGCTTAGAAGAAGCCCTTTCCTTCCTTATATATAGATAGTTGTAGTATTCTTTTTTAGTTGGATTTGTTTAGATTAAAGTTAGCTGCTGTTTCTTTTTCCTGTATTCGCGCGTGTCGGCTAGATCGGCCGTTTACTTGTCTTCAGAATCCCGACTCTTGTTATTATTTTAGATTTACAATTTCAGTTGCTTATTCATCTTGTTCTTGCTTGTTCGTCGATTGCTAGCAGCTACAAGGACCTTCGTGGTCAGGTTGATCGTGTTTCCGCAAGATCAATAACACTTATGGAGTAGGTGTAACGATTGCTAAGGCGCAACGTCCTGGACAGTTGTAGTCGGATCGCCAACGTCTTCTCCTCCCAAATCGAAACCCTATCTCATCGAAAGATCGGGAACCACACAAACTCCTATCAGCCGGAGTGGAGAGACTAGCTGCAAGCTGAGGAAGACTGTCTCAATAGGGCGGACTTCCCTCCTCATCGATCGTAGCGTAGTCAGCTCATGCGGCGGGCACTCCAACTTATGTAGGACGAATCTTACGATAATGTCCTTGGGTAGGTAACTATTGATAGGCAGCCGGATAGTTCCCTGGATCATAATATTGGGAATTGTAAGACCGAGAGACCTAATAGTCTAAAAGGCCAACGTAAGGTTTCCCTCTGGGAGGGGCCACTCTCCATCGATCCATGTCTGCAAGCGAGAAGAGTGATCGTTCTTATATATATACATCATACCAAGAAATGTGCCAGTTGTTAGCTCGATCCCCCAATAGCTTCCCGCAAACTAAATGATTTTTGAACAGCGCATTTGTCTTAGGGCAATCCTTAGAGCCGATCGAGATAGAATATATAGGAAATTCCTGAAGTAATGCCTCCTCGGATTTCGAGGAAGAATTCAATCTTATGCCCGAGCGGTCCTCTACCAGCCAACATCGCTACAATCTCATCAACCGCAGGAATTATCCTCAGAGACTCAGACGGCCTCTTCATAATCGGCGGTTCCTGTTTCATAAACCCCTCTGCCTTCTTGGCAGACTCTCAGATCATCATAAGCAAGTGCAAGGATCTCGCCGCGCTATCAGGGCATCGCATAGCTTGGTACCTGTGGGACAGCGACGTCGGCTCCTTTGCTAGAAGGAAATGGGCGGCTTTTCTAGAAATGATCTCCCCCAGCCTCTTCCGGCTCTCCAACCTTCCATCAGAAACCAAAGACTTCCTCGATCGGGATCAGTCGCGCCCAAGCTCATCCCGGCGCCTAGCTCAGCAGCCATCGTCTGTGTTCCCTTAGGCTTAGGCCCAGGCTCTTAGCGCCTTTTGTTCTCCGCTTTTTGCGTTTTATGGCCATGTGTCTGTCGTTTCAATAAAAAAAAAAAATTCTCAAAAAAAAAAAAAAAAAAATCGTACTATCCGCCCCCGGGTGCCTCAAACGCTTGTAGGGGATTGATGTGCATCATTTCAACACTTCCCCGCTATCAGTTATAGAGGTAGGGGGCTCGTAGTTGTTCCCATTGCTTCGGATTGTGCTAGCAGGCCATGTCAGGGTAAAGCCGGATTTTCCGAGTAAGTATTTTTTTTTTTTAAGGAAAGCGAGTTTATTTCAAAAGAACCATAGGCTTGAAGGCCACGGGAGACCTCGCGCTCAGTGCTGTACAGGGGAAGGGCCGAGACGGCCTGAACAGACAGCCCAGCCTATTGCCGGGGAAACAGACAGCGGAGACTACAGACTTTCAATGGCTAGGATAGATCGGACCTCAGTTGGGAGAGAGGAAGGAGCAAGGAACGCCATCAGGAGGTTGTCGATGCGGGATTGACTGCACCGCGCTAAAGCTCTGGCTGCCCCATTCGCCTGTCTACTTATGATGGAGCAAGAGATTTCACTCAAGACGGAGGCCCATTTTCTGCTGGCGAAGGTCCCAACATCACGATTCCATTGGATCTCAGATATCCTAACTGCCGCGAGAAGTGCAAAGTCCTTTACCTTGCTGAGGATTATTTGAAGGTCACCCAGGAAGGCCTCTGTTTCGACGAAGCAAGAACCTGCGATGATGAAACGGCCATCCGCATCTCGGATGGTGATGGCAGCAGTGTGATCTTTCTGCGCCTAATTAGCCGTAGCCACTTGGGCTCGCTGCCACTTGGTCGAGCCGGTAGCTCTGCCTGGGATTGACTCCTTGACTATGACGACGAGGGACTTGCTGCTTCAGTAAAGAAGTGAAGTGGACAGGAAAATCTTTTCGATCACCTGCCTGGGCTCCTATCCGAATGTTGCCGCACATCGCCACTTCCAAATTTCCCACATGCTTATGCCGAACAGAAGAATTTTTACCGCTCCCAGCTGAGATTTCAAACTTGAGCTGAGAACCCAAAACTGCCAAAGCACCCTGAGGTTCCTTGTTGACCAAAGATTATCAATCAGGGTATTGTGGAGCACAGCCCAGCCCCCCCTCTATCCGATTGGTTGACTTCGAGCTGGTTCTATTCGTACAGCTCGGGGGTCTACGTCTCTGATTAGGCGTATCGATCTCAGCAACCCCAGATTCTTAGATTCATAAATTTCTTTATAGAGAGGGGGCCTGTGGAAATACATCGGTTTCTTACTCGTGCAAACGCACTTTTTCTTGGCAACTTGGACAACTTATAGCGATGTTTATCACTAGGAAGACCGAGATCTTTACAAATTGAGTTTCGTCTCAATTCATATTTAGCCGCGAGCAATCTACGTTTGTGATCTCGAAAATTTCGCTTCTCCGACATCTTACTGAGTTCCCCCCTCATCTTTTTGCAAAAAGCCGCTCAACGGTGGTAAAGTGTCACCTTGTGTGTTGGCCAAAGCGACAATAGTCACATTGAACCCTAGAATATGTGCGAAGATCTCGAAATGATCTTCAAGTTCTGGGGAGAATTCGCAAAACTCCGTTTCCATTGAGAATTAAATGGAGTTTTCCCGTTCGACCAGAGAATCTAACAGAGACATTACTGTCAAGGTTCTGACTGAGAGTACTTTGTCGTGCTAGGTCACTGACATATCCTTTGTCTTTATTTTTTGCCCCAAGAATGGATTGGATTGAAACCCCTTTGTGTCTGTATGATTTTATGACCGCACGGAATCTCCATAGCCAATTTTCCATTTTTTATTAAAAAATCCGAGGGTGCCTTTGGTACTACTCTTATTTCACACGATCCAGGAACTTCAATAACTTTGCCGTGATTCGGTTTGAGCAACGGATACTGACGTGATACATCTTCGTAATGAAAATGGGTTGGAAACATGATTATACGCTGATTTTATTATAGAAGAGTAATTCGAATGGGAAAGAAAAAATGGAATGACTAAAAACCACGCGGAAGCAGATCGAAAGCGGAGGGGATGACAGTGCACAGCCCAACCGGTATGGCCGCACAGCTAATTTAAACTTGCCCCTGACCTATGCCACCCACTGGGCCGAACATAAGGTAGGTTTATGCGAGAGCGAGTACACTCGGGTCATATTTCTTTTTTCTTTTTACTTTTTTTTGAAGTGAAACAAAAACAATTTGTGGGTTGGGAATCAATAAGAGAAGGCTTGGGCAACCTTCTTGTTGAGTCCTAGGCAACTGTCCTAGTCGATGCCTGCTGAAGATAGACCCCAATCAGTGTCTCATAGTCTACAATTGTGTAAAGCAAGGATATGCGTGGATTAGCTAGGTGCTTTGTTGCCCACTTTTAAGCTCTGCATCCACTCGAGGAAGCAGGGCTCGTCAAAGTGAATGAAGCTGCTTTTCAGTTTTGTTCTCTGTTAAACCGTCAGGGACCGAAGCTGCGGAAATCTTGCCTCTTGCTGTAAGGAGGGTCTTTGTGTGCTGGTATGAGACGAGATAACGCCCTTAAGACCTCTCTAAATACTAGTATCCGAGGAGCTGGGAATCGTATCTCAGAAAGCTCCTCTGCATGGGTTCTGCAAACTGCCCCAAAGCTGCTGGTCAAGAACGAGGGCTGACTCAGACTGCAACGCGAGGCGCCATTAAGCCGTCTTCAAAAGTGCCACCCTCCCTATGCATAAGGCATCAAAGTGCCACCATTCTCAGAGAGAGATCAAATGACGCATTCAAAAAGAAATTTATGTATATACAAATCTCTCATCTTCATGGCCAACAATGCATCCCAAAAGAGGGCCTCTTCAAAGATGGAACAAATGTTCCAACAACAAAGAGAGCTCCTTAGGGAACCGATGCATCTTGGATTTTAGTTAAAGGAGGCCAAAATCTCAGAGCGATGTCTTTTATTCTTTCGTCCAGGTTAGATCGCATGCTGATAGCCTCTGCAGCAGTTGTGGCTCGCAATAGGGTTCTTGTTGCGATAAGAACTGCAGCCACATTGTCTTGAACATTGGCTAGATACTGCGAAATACTGTCCGTAGTAGACAACCTAACTGTAATCAGTCGGCATATATTAGCTTGATAGACATTCGCATACTGAACCGAGAACTAAAAATACACATAATTTGTCTTGATATCTCTCTTCGTCTCCATGGAGATTGCAAAGCTCTGGCTTTCTTCGACACTCGGCATTTGTATGTAAAGTGAAGAGTCATTCTTAAATGTCTCGTAAGTGTCTACATTAGCTTCCTCTCTAGGACCAAGAACTTGAGAGTGATGAGGATATCATCAGAACAAAGGATTTCAAGCAGACCGTGTGCCCCTAATGCCCTATTTGAAGCTCGCTGCTAATTTACACCAAACGCCTCACCTAAATCATACACCGATATAGTTCGACTGTAGAGGATTATTCCGATTCTCGTCGTTGGGGGCAACGAGTCCACGAATGCATGCAAGGAGCTCTTCCTTGCTGGAAGCAATATACTCATCGCTTCCGTTCAAATTTCTGTACACTACGTACTACCACTGGCCTGAGCCAAATAATATTTTACAATAAACATTTGAATATGCTCCACAGTTTTGGCAGCGATGTGAATCATATTGTATAATTGGAGGACCAGATGAAATCTTCCTCTCAGGACAAACCAACGCCCGAAGCCCAAACTAGGAATGTTAGCCTGCTTCTTCTGCTTCAATACCTTATGAACTGAAAACAAAACATACGCTGCCTCGTCAACTGTCTGCGTCTCTTCAATGACATCAGAGACTTGGCGCTCTATCTCAGCCGACCCATTTGAGAAGTGAGGAGGTGAAGAAGTAGGCAGGGACGTTCCAGATGAGAACGCCACTGGCTGAGGAATTGCAGCTGAGGTCCTGAAAGGCACAGCGGCAAGGAGAACAGGTGAACTAAAAACAATAGGTCCAGGAGGAGTGCTCATATGGGACACCGATTTAATGAGAGTAGCTTCCTCCTACTGATGCTCTAGTGCTACCTTTTACTCATCTGTTTAAGCAGACCTCTCGAACAAAATGTCAGGCATTATTATTAGCCATATTTCTTAAATATAGATAGAAGGAGGGTGTCAGCATAGTCCGGGCACACTACTTTGCTTGATTCGGATTTGTGAAAACTTTCTTTCCAATGGATGCCTGGGTATTGAGATGGGAGTTATCCCTAGACGCGATAGGACCGAGGTAAGATATCACACTCTACATGAAATAGCACGATTCGGGTGGAATATATCACACGTTGAGTTAGGCTAACAGTTCTTTATCTTATACAATTGAGGACTCTAGCGTAAGCTGTCTTTCTTTATATTACTCTTGGTTGATGGCGAACAAGATGGGAAAGAAGATCAGTTCACTTACTGGCACTGTGCCTAAACTTATTCTCCTAAATGAGTTGCTAAGGCTCCTTCCCGAGCTTGAAGCATTGTGAAACTGAATAAAATGAAAGATAGGAAGTTGGGTAGCTACATATCACAACATCCAGAGAGCCATAAGCAAACGGAAAGCTATGGAACTTCCTCAGACATAGACTCAGCCCAACCTACTTCCAAAGGAAGCTATAGCTACAATAGCGGTATAGTTAAGTACCCCCTCTATAAGAGAAGAATCAGGCGCTTGCTCGCCCTCTCTGAACCGGTTCCCTTGGCCTGGACCCAGACTTTCACCTGAAACCAATGCGGGAGACCTTACAAGAAAATACCAGACTCCTTGTGTTTTAATCATGGGATACTATAGAAGCGCCGAGTAGAGGATTATAGTAAACCCTTCTAAGCCCGCCCAATATTCTAGATCAGAATCTGGTGCTAGTTGGCCTTTCCAGGCCCGAGAAGCTTTCTTTCTTGATTGCCCCCTTGGGCTGGGCTCAACTAACTAGGAAGATAGGACAAAAATGAGTAGTAGCGCTAGCGGCAAAGGGAGCTAGCTCAATAAGAAGACTAAAATTTCTTTATAGCCTGCTGTTGAGAGATGTGGAACTCTTTCTTCCCTTAGGGGCTTACACTAATGAGGAACTGAACACACTGCCAACAAGAAAATAATTTCTTGCTTTCGAGGAGTAGGTACAAGAACTCAAGCAAAAAGCACGGTAGCGTAAGGGGAGGGCAGAATCGACAGCAGCCAAGGCGCTTAAAACAATGGGAGCAAGACTTCCAACACAGAGATTGGAAGGAAGCAAGAGGAAAACAACATAGCGAAATGGGACTAGATCTCAAGAAAAGAAAATGAAATCAGTCCTTTAGGCGGCTTAGTCGTTTTAGAATAAAGAACTCAATCGGGAAAGTCAAAGAAAGCGCAGCGGGAGGCTAGGATTATTTGCTGACCGATAGGCGGAAGGTAGCTTCCAAGACCAAGGATGGTAGGATTGAGGGGGTAAACTAAGCAAATGGTTTAGAACCCGCAGAGAAGATGGTAGCTTTCAAATGATGGACATCTATAAGCGCTGCAATCACGAAGAATAGAATACGATGGAAGGAAGGCTTTTCCTTGATTCAGGGGAGGAGTAGATGCCCGGGGGCAGATAGCGATGGATCGGACTATGGATGCAATCTTTCATTATCTTTTCCAGTTTAGTGCACTTAGAATCGAACTAGAAGGAAGTGGACTGACACAGAAAGGATCTATTACAACTTTGCTTTGATGATCGCTTGGACTCCGGTTCAACCTTGACTTTAGTGCGTCTAAGCCCCATGAATTGTTTCCGTGCTCTCCGTGCAGTAGTGGTCAGCTCATCAAGGAAAGCTAGCTCATAGTCTTCGGTGGAGAAGAATCTTAGAGAGTCTTTTGTCTTGCTTGTTGTTGACGGACCAAGGTCCATAGGCTTCCCTGTGCTTAGTACGTCGAGTTCATATGAGAATAAATAAATAGAGGAGGGTGTGCTGGCTTGAGTTAGCAATTGAGATCTCTATAGAGATAGATTAGTCGAGAAGAGACATCCTCTCACTCTCTCTTGAGCCTTTCCTTCCTATCCTTAGCAATCAACTTATCCTATTTTATGGTTAACATCACTCTCTCTTGTTGTTTTGTCTACTTACAGATCATAGAAAGAGGATCAAAGTGGATGTTCTCTATCATGAGTAACCTATCTAGCTCTACGAATTACTTGCATGTCTCAAACTGTAGACCTAAATTGAGTGTGCTAGTCATGGCTAGCTAATAGTTCCTTCGCGTTAGTGACTCCCTTATCCTTTTCTATCCCATAGCTTCAAATGCGTGGAATTCCCTTTTGCTCATAGGGCGAGCGACTGGGCTATCTTTAAGATGTGTGGTTAATGGATGAAAGCAACTAAAGTAAAGAGTGATATTGGTAAGACCTTACACAATAGCTAACTTTAGATTTACAGGTGCTAGGAACTCATAGGGTATAATGCCCCATCCCAATCCTACTTATTAAAAAATTGTGAATCCAATCCCCGATTGTTGAATCATAAATGCAACTTCCCGCCGCTCGGCGCAAGAGTACGGAGTGTCTGTTCCTACTGGTTTGGTAGATCTCCAGCCCGGTTATGTTATTTGTGTTGGAACGGAT
>NQLW01000008.1:6828881-6847823 GCA_002312845.1 Kalanchoe fedtschenkoi
AAAGAACGTAAACGCCTATCAATACGCCTACTAAATCCAAAAGAGTAGTGAGTGCCGGATAGTTGGCTATAAGGGATCCCCCGTAAACGCATCACATCTAACATCCATCTCTTCTTTACGCACGGATTGGTATAACCCTACTCCCCCTCTGAACCTAAAGCGATCTCCTAGCATACGAGGTTTGGGATTCTCCTTAGCCATTATGTGATGGTAGAGCCTTTCTGACTTCTTGGCCTTATTCCAGAGAAGAGGGTGAGTGAATAAGAAAGATATATCACCGAGCATCCCCTAGCTCAGGATGCCCGAGTGGGTATCCAGAGCGGACTAAACAACCCATATAAAGGTCTTATAAGAAAAGGACTAGTGAACTTCTTCCCGTCTATAGAGCTAAGTTGTCCATTCCTATGGGGCTAGCTCGGGGGTAACACCGGACTAGAGAACTCTTATAAGGTTGCTAGCCCAGGTATTTGAGAAGTCTGGGCTTTCATGAGTTGATTTAGGGGAGTGGAGCCGATGGGATTTTCGAATGGTAATGAAGCTTTCCATTTTGTCTATTTGGCTAAAGCCGACTTTTGGCATGCCCTTTTGCTAGCTTTTTTTCATTATGCTGCTTCCACTACTGCTTATGCTGGAAATCTCTCAACACCGTCAATCCACTCTCAATAGAATCAATAGGCTGCCCCTTAAACAGTGTGAAAAGCTGGTAGGTAGAACGAAGGGAATAATCTTGTTTGGTTCGGTAATGGAATCAATAGCTTGCCCAAACAGGGATATAGGAAGAAGCAAATAGCCTACAGGGGTTTCCAGCAGACTTGCTTGACCTATTGAATGCCAGTATAGACTTCTGGCACATGGGTCGGCTAGCTAAAGGTCAGGTTCGGTTCTAGGCAAAGATCCGCCAGTAGCAGTTCCTTCCCCAGTTCCCATTCAACATTCATTCAAAGTATTCTCCATGCGTCAACCAGCTGCTTTGCGGACTGCTCTTGCTCTTACTGCTGCTTTCTATGCTTCCTGCTTCTAACTACTTGCCTTTCCCTAACCGTCACTGCCTTCCCGCTTGATATCCCATTTTCCTTATCTCGTGAAATTTTAGGGAACGAGACTGGGAAGCCCAAACTTAGCCTGTCGGGGGAATGCTTACCGAAGCCGTTCCGCACGTCCCTCTTTCTAGGAGGAACTTAACTTCACTCACCTTGAAGAAACCAAGTTTGCGGTTGCTTAGATGATAACCGGCCTATACGAGCGTTTGTTGGAATATTCTTCTGTCATAATCTTTTGGGAGGCCTTGGTGGTCTCATATTATCTTATCTAAAATGAATTGTTTAGAAAGCTATTCCCAACAAGGAAAGGCCTCCTTTTATTTTTTTCGTTCTTTTATTATGAGGTCGTGTACAACAACCTTAACCGCACAAGCCAAGGCTGGGCCTACCTCCATCCCTAGAGGAGCGGTATGAAGCGGAAGCTCCACGTACGGTTTTGAAGCCGAGCCTTTCCGTTAATGGGGCCTAGGGAGCGATATGATGATTGGTTTAGGTAGGGCGGCCGGCCTACTACGGGCACCTGTAGGGATTAGTGCGTGAGAGGGGAAACATAGCATGTCACAACAGCAAGGCGAGGTCTGGAACCCTACTGCGAGAGGGACGCCTCGCGAGCCGGGCTTCTAGAGAAGAGGCCTTTTGGCGAAGCCAAGTCAATTTCGGGCCACCAAACTGTGCAATAAAGGGAAGCGTGTATGTTGTCACACTCCCTGCCTTCCAAAGGTGCCTAGAGGACGGGCCAGACGCAGCAGAGCGGCGACCCGTCACCGTTTACTCTAGTTTTTAATTATGGTAAATCAATGAAGGGCGCGAAGAGCTTTGTTTGTTCGACCCTATTGTGTCCAATAATTTTACTCTGTTTTATATTATTTATCTGTACCGCCGAAGTTGCCAGTTGTGATGGCATAAATGCTTTGACTCCTCCTTTTGAACCAGTGCCTCAAGCGCCACCTGCCATTATACCTCTGCTTTCAGTTCAGACAGGCAGTCTGTACTCTATGAGCGGTACCTCCTTTTGGCTTGATCTTTTGGTGGGAAATGTTCTTTATTTTAGATAATGAAACCATTCCATTACTACCAACCCAAAGAAATATGAACTCTCTGAGATATACGATTTATGCCGGAAAGGTACGAAGTTGGACGAATTTGGAAACATTGGGAAATTTACTTTATACCTACTATTTCGTCTGGTTTTTTATTCCTAGTCTTATTTTATTAGTTACCATGATTAGGGCAATAGTACTTACTATGCATAGGACTAAGAAGGTGAAAAGACAGAATGTATTTTGACGAAATGCTATTGATTCTAGGAGGACCATAGTGAGGAGGACGACAGACCCAATCCACAATCCACTAAATGGAAAGTCAACCCTCGAAAGAGAAGAAAGATTCCGGTTCAAATCCGGATGTGGAGAAAGGAAAGATATGTCTTGTCTGATACTTCTTAGAGTTGGGCTGCGCCGCCTCCCCGCTGGAATCCCTTGCTTCTCAGACATGGGCTGATAGAAGCATCTCTGATTATGGACGGCATCCAGACTTCTATTAGAAGTATAACAGCGGATTACCCGAACAATGGATTTTCTGAAACACCCGATTCCACGACTCGAGTTATTCCACCAGACAACAGCGGTTTTAGTTTCACGCCTTTTAGAGAACTCTCTTCTGAAAGACCGTACAATTAAATGGGGTTCATTCATACATATCTTGCCGCATTCAAGTCAGAGAGAGCTTTTGGTAAGATCCAGAATGGACTCCATGACATGATTAAGGATCCTTTTAGGCGAAAGCCCCCACCCTAGGAGGATAGCCATGTTCATATACAGTTATAAAGGATGAAATGACAACCAGAGGGCCAAACTTTAGCATTCTCCGCATTTCAAGTTATCGGAAACCAACTCCTTCCTTTAATGAATAGGGTACCAGAGGGAAAAACCATACGAATGGGCAACCATTAAGATAAGATCTAGACAAATTAGCTAGGTAGGCAGGCACCTAAGGAAACGATTCATGTTGATCGACAAAGCTATCCGAAAGTGAAAAAAAAAAAGAACAAGCGTGTCTTTTCTTTTTTCATTCGAAAGGAAGAAGTTATGTTTCAGTAAATCAGGTTCTATGCTATCTCTTTCTTTAGCTGGTCATGGCCATAATGTGCTCTTTTTCTCGAATTTTTTACAGAATGAAGGAGTGATACTGGCCGAGCGCTTTGATAAAAGCCCTTTTACCGCTTCAATTGATTGAACCTTCCTTGACTGATCTAATGTCTATATGCGGACTTCCTTGGCCTTAATCATATATATCCCTTCCTCTAAGGAAAGGAGTGATGAAGGAAGCTAGCCTGAAACGAAGGCTAGTGACCATTCCCTAGGGCTTACTTTAATTGAGACTTCCAGCTTTAAGTCGACTGAAGAATGAAGGAAAGTGATTGGAATGAATTAGGGTAGAAAGAGGGGATTAAGGTTCTCTTTTATTAATAAAAAGTTGCGGTTCCTGATGAGGACATCACTCCATGGATTCTGCAAACTGCATCAAATCTTATCGGTGATAGAAATCCTAATTAGTTTAGCTCAGCCCTAGCGTCCTAATCTTATCAGTGATAGAAATTCTAATTAGTTTAGGAGAAGCCCTAGCGTCCTAATCTTATTAGTGATAGAAATTCTTATTAATGATAGAAATCCTTGTCAGTGATAGAAATCCTAATTAGCTTAGGAGAAGCCCTAGTTTCCTTCTTTATATATATAGATAGTTGTAGTATTCTTTTTCAGTTGGATTTTGTTTAGATTAAAGTTGCCTGCTGCTTCTTTTTCCTGTATTCGCGCGTGTCGGCTAGATCGCCCGTTTACTTGTCTTCAGAATCCCAACTCTTGTTTTTATTTTAGATTTGCAATTTCAGTTGCTTATTCATCTTGTTCTTGCTTGTTCTTCGATTGCTAGCAGGTACAAGGATCTTCGTGGTCAGGTTGATCGTGCTTCTACAAGATCAATAACACTTCTGGAGTTGGTTTAACGATTCCCAGGAATTGTAGAAAAGAGCTTTATTTATCCATTTGAGCCTGTTCGGAAAAAAAGAATCTTGGTTGCGATTGGCCGGCTTTTATTAGTCAAAGTATCCTTTTCTATCTTCTTTCTCATTTTTTTCTTATATAGTTCTTATTATTCCGGAAATTTCCCAATTTTATTTTTAATGTCCTAACTCCTTCCTTTCAAGCAAACCTAAAGACTTTATTCCTGTAGTGGATGTAAGAAAAAAGTCCACCACTTGGGCCCCAAAAGTTGGTAAAGGCAAAACGAGCGTTAGCGCTGTGGGAAGTCTATCCTCCTCAATGTTAGTAGGCGAGTGAATTGGGGGATCCAGATTCTTTCTCCTCCGCATAAAAGGCGATTATTATACAAATTTTTTCAATAGAGAAGGAGAGGTTAAGCAGACACTTAAGCCATCAAGTTCGACAGCTTCTTCGAGAGATTCTTCGACAGCAAAAGAGCAGGAAGTTCGGGAGGTGGGGAATCATCTAAGACCAGAATTCCAGAATAAAGGGGTAAGTGTGCCGTTGAGCCGCCATCATTATATTAAGTGGGCCTTGCGGCGCCATTGGGCGAAGCTCTTGAAGCTGAAGTAACGAAGTATACCTAAACTCTAGCATTCTAGCTTCCCTTGGTTAGAAGGAATAGGAACAAAGCTTTGATGAGGCGGGCGCTTCAAGCGAGGTATTAGTATCGGCGAACAAGTCATTTAGGAGTTTAACCTGCCTTTTATTCATTAGTTGTTCTAGTAGTTGTTGATAGCATTGACTAGTCTATAGAGTGTTTAACCGTGCTTTATGGGGAGTGAGGGATGTCCGGGTCCCGAATGGAGCCAACCTTTGTCTGAAGTCTTCCTGTCTGAATAGTTAGTCTTAGTCTTTAACAGGAGTACGTGACCTGTAGCTCCCAGGGCCTCTTTTCATATGCATGATTGAGTATATGTCTTCGGTGATCTTACTTGTTAGTCTTTCTTCCTCCTATAACAAGAGGATGTGACCTCTTCTTCTACTAGGCAAGCTTTCAATAAACCCTCTTCTTCTTATCACGATGGCGTACGTGTTCTTTCTTTTATGCCTTATATTCTCTTTGTTTGGCTAGCTAATTAAATAAGAATCCTACTTCGGGGTAGGAGGGTAAGCCGTTATCAGGCAAGAATCCGCGTTATATTATGTAAGGGCTTAGCCTCCTTCTAAGATAAGGAGAAAGCAGCTAAATCCTTTAGCCATGAAGAACCCATCTCTTTCTTTTCGCGGGAATCCTTCAACGATGAGCCACTTCTTAGGAAGAAAGTATGCCCCTACTAAATCTTACTATCTTTGTCCAAAGTTTCCTTACTTTTCTCTTATGCGCGAAGTTCTTACCTTAGGACTTTGTTCGACGAACAACTAAATAAGAAAAAGAATCAGACTTACTGGTTAGTCTCTAGGCCCCTAGAATACTGAGAGTTTCTGTGGCCTTGCTTTGAGGATGGAACTGCCTAAGAAACAAGGCTTGCCTCGACTTTGCTTCCACACACAGTTCTTATTCCCTTTGTTCAAAGCCCAACCCGCTACTAAAAGGGTATCGGTCGATTTAAAGAAGATTCAATTCGCTACTAAGGCATTTAAGCTAGCTAAGTTATTATATAGTCCTAAGATTGTAGACTTGCCAAGGAGCTTTGATACGGTTTCCAATAAGATAACCGTGGAAATAAGATTTTATTTTCCCTAGGTCTTTCATGCCTGATGCCAACTTCCTTCTCAATACCAGGTCATCTATCCAATGCATTTCTTTGAGCGAGTCCGGAAGCACGAACTGATCCCTCTATCATAGATGAAATGCTTGGAAACGGGTTCCCAGGTCGGATATCAAAGGAAAAAAGTCAGTTCAATCTCTTTCTTTCTTTCTGTTCTTATATAGGGTACGGTGGTCCGGCAAATAGATTGAGGTTACGTTATAGGATACTTGTTCTGCCATCAATCAAAATTAGATTGGAACCTGTCGAAAAGAAAAGCTGAACTTCTTTCTTTGCTTCAGTTCGCCGATTGAGTTCATATATAGAAATATCGGGTTAGCCGACTTCTGGGCTTTTAGACTCAATGTAGGCATGCCTTCAACCGGTAGAAAAGAGTGAAAAGTAATCAAGGCGTCCGCAGCAAATCTATCATAAAAAAGGTTCTATCAAAAATGTAAAGCAACTCAGTTAGCAAGCAAACCTGAAAAAAAGGTTAGCCGCAGATCTCTCTTGCCAATTACATCATCAATAGGCATCCCGCGCACCCTATACGACCTACTCTTATCGCATCTATAGAGAAGGAAGGCCACAAACCTCTTCATCATCACCTTCAGGCGACCTGAGGGAGGGCTGGCATGAGCCAATCTAGCATGCCAATGGTCTGCTGTCTCATGGCGATGGGTCTTGTCGACATATGTTGTACCAGCGGACAACACACACGTACTACATTTTGTTTGGGTTGAGCACGAAGAGAACATAATGAATGCCTGGCCGCCGGCATTTGTCGAACCGAAACTCAATTCTTCTTCATTCCTGGAACATGATAAACATCTTATAGCAATCTCGAATTCCCTTTCATTGGTGAGATCGGAAGGTGTGTAGAGGGAAGGGCGTATAGGGAGAATCATGCGAGGAGAGTTTAATAACCGAATGGGCTTTCTTTTACTAAGCGCTTGGATGAAGCCTTGGCCTTAGCCGAGGCTATAGATGAGTCGATCAGTGGCAACTAAAGGAGAAGTGAACTCATAGACTTCCCAGCCCCACTCCTTTTCAGGAATATGTGTTTATACGTTGAATGAAATAGAACGTAAACCCACGGCCCAGATGACTTCGGCATAGCTCATACATTAAGCAGGTGGTTTATGCCCACTTTAGGAAATCGAATTGCTTAAAACGTTAAAGCTTTTAGTATAAGCCTTTTCGCGTATCCGGATCCGCCATCTACGAACAAATAAATGAGACTTTACTATAAAAAAAAAGCTTTTTTGCGCAATTATAGGCTTCTCAACAAGGCCTAGATTCTAATTTGCATTTCTCGTAGTGTGAAACCAAACGATCATCCCTGGAAAAAGCTCATTTGACTCTGGCTCTCCCGGAACCCAAGAACCAACTACAGATGATCTCCCGACTTTGCTTTCAAGTCAATACCAAAGGGTGACGCTTCTTTCTGAAGAGCCTACCGCTGCATCATCAATCTGCTCACTACCTTCTTATACTTCTGAGAATTAGACTACCAGCTTCTTGCTTAAAGCTGTTCTTGGATACACAACTTTCAGACTAGGTTCAAGTGACTCCTGCCCTCTTCCTTTCTCGCTCCTAGGAACTCAGTAACGTGACCAATAAGTAAGCAGGCATTGAGGCCGGCAGATATTAATCACTGTTTTAAGTCGGTAAGGCAAGGAAGTAGTAGAAATGTTGAAGAGGAGACAACCCTATCTTGGACTAAATACTATGCGCGTCGCGTGCTCGATCTAGCAATCTTGGACAATTGTTTTGATGAACTGTCACTGAACTTAAAAAGAAAGAAGAGAAAAAGAACTGGGAGTTAGCGCCTAGATAACTGCTTGCTTACCAAGCCATCCTATCCTGGCAAGCTCCTTAGGTTATATATTAGTAAAATACGAAAAGGAAAAGAAACCCATCATCAGGGCAAATAAAGCTATTGCTTCAGCTAGAGCAAAGCCTAGAATAGCATACCCAAATAACTGTTTAGCTATTGACGGATTTCTGGACACAGAATGAATCAAGGAACTGAAAACATTTCCAATTCCGAGAGCAGCACCTGCCAATGCTATAGTAGCGGCCCCAGCACCTAAGAGTTTAGCACCCTCCATTGTTCAAAGAATATAGTCACACGCTTGTTATTTATCTATTGAAAAGTCCTCAATTATGACTTACATAAAGAATCTCGAGTTATCCATTGAGCGAGAGCCTTCCACTCGGCACCGTCGAATCACTAAGGCCGACTTTCGTCCTTGTTGGGTGGGTCTTGCGAGGCGCCAACGGCCTTCTGCCTTTGCACGCCTCTGTTACCTTTTGGGAGGCGGCGTAGCCCCATAGAAACTGTCCCTTGCATAATCCTGGCACAAGGTTACAATTCTAGCTCTTCCTGAGTGGTATCTCACTGACGGCTCGGGCTCCCGGAAGGAGGCCTTCTTCACCTTCCACCTAAGCTGCGCAGGAAAAGCCCAAAGCCAATCCTAGGGAATAGTAGAAGGTTACTAGGGTCTTTCTGTCCAGGTGCAGGTAGTTATTAGAAAGTTGGTTCCACACTCAAAACCAATTGGCAAATGAGTGGGGGAGCCCAACTATATATTAGGATCAATTTATAGCTTTCACTGGGCGATGTGGGATAAACCACTATGCTCAACACTCCCCCTCACTTGCGAGGACCTATGTTAACCTCGACAAGTGGGACCTCGTACGGACCTAGTTAACCGTCACGGGCATGTTCTAAGAGTGTGACCAAAACCCGCTCTGATACCATATTAGAATTGTTGGATCCACACTCAAAACCAATTGGCAATGAGTGGGGGAGCCCAACTATATATAAGGATCAATTTAGAGCCTCTACTGGGCGATAATGGGATAAACCACTATGCACACTTCCCCTCACTTGCGAGGACCTTTGTTAACCTCGACAAGTGGGATCTCGTGCGGACCTAGTTAATCGTCACGGGCATGTTCTAAGAGTGTGGCCAAAACCCGCTCTGATACCATATTAGAAAGTTGGTTCCACACTCAAAACCAATTGACAAATGAGTGGGAGAGTCCAACTATATATTAGGATCAATTTAGAGCTTCCACTAGGCGATGTGGATAAACCACTATGCTCAACAGTAGTCAGCATATTCACAGACATGTCTATTTCACCTAGCCTCTCTCAGAGACAATGCCTAGATCGATACGCCTTTCATGCAGGTCGGAACTTACAGACAACGAATTTCGCTACCTTAGGACAGTTAAAATTACGGCCGCCGTTCACCGATAGCGGTTAAAAGTCTGTCTGGGATAGGAGGGGATACTGCCAAGAAAAGGCTATTATTCTCCTTAATTCTTATATAGATATGGAATATCGAATAGATATTCTATTCAGGGACAGGTGAGCGAAAATGAAATTCGTTGCCAAGGGCAGGTGCCTGGGGGAGGTGAACTAGTCCAATCGATTCCTTAATTAGCGGATAAAGGCGCGTTGTTGCCCTTTCACAAAACTGAGTTGAAGGAGGAGCCGGTGACGGAGGTGGTGCCGGAGCCGATGGAGGGGCTGCTGCTGCAAGGGGCGGGACCGCCTCCGTTCCTGACGAAGATATTTGAGATGGTGGAGAATCCGGAGACGGATCCGGTGGTGTCGTGGAGCGAGGCGCGCAACAGCTTCATCGTTTGGGATTATATCGAGTTCTTGGCCGTGGTGCTTCCCAAGTATTTTAAGCACAACAACTTCTCCAGCTTTATCCGTCAGCTGAATACATATGTAAGTGGTTGGATCACTTCCGTTTTTTTTTTTTTTGGGGATTTTATTTTGATTTTTGGAATTTGTTTTTGTGAGTTGTGTGATGCTGACTTTTAAATTATAGTGATTGAGATTGTGGCACACGTGGAGATATGTTTGAGGGATTTATTTGGATTTCTTTGTCAAGATGTTGCTGCTGTGTTGTTAAGTTCCGGTTCGATGGCTGAGATTATAGTTTGGGGAGTTGTGTTTGAGTATCTGATTTGGATTCCTTGATGAAGATGTTGTTGGCTTTAGGTTTTATTTTTTAGATTGTTGCTTGTGGAGATGTGTTGGGGGGTTTGATGTGGATTTTCTTATCAAAGTGTTGTTTTTAGGTTTAGATTTAGTTATTGAGATTTTAGCTTGTGGAGACCTGTATTGAGATGGATGATTTTGGAGATGCTTTTGGGGAATTGATTTGGATTTGTAGCTGAAGGTGTTCTAGTTGGAAAATGACTCAGGGTTTCAGGAAGGTTGATCCGGATAGGTATGAGTTTGCGAATGAAAGTTTTCTAGGAGGGCAGAGGCACTTGCTGAGGACCATTAAAAGGTGGAGACATGTGGGTCTGAGCTCACAGCTGGAAGGAGTCGTTGGTGTCAGTGGGCTTGAAGGGTTTGAAGATGAGATAGGGATATTAAAGAGGGAAAGAAAAATGTTGTTGACGGAAGTTTTGAGGCTGAAGCAGCAACAACTGGATGCCAAGGAGCATATGGTTGGAATGCAAGAAAGGTTGTTGAGGACAGAAAAGAAGCAGCAACAGATTGCTAGATTCCTTTCAAGAGTTGTGAGCAATCCGTCATTCTGGAGCAGTTTTTAGAGGGAAGTGCAAAGAGAAGCGCACTGGTTTATGGGGTTGAGAACAGGAAGAAGCAGAGGCTAACTGCAAGTTGCAGTTCGGACAATATGCAAGATGTGGTGACTTCAGCATTGGGTGTTAGTGAAGGAGTGGTTTCAGTAGCCAGTATCAGGCGGAGGAGCTGATGAACATAGAGTCAGAAATGGAGTCACTATTTTCATATGGCATGGAGAATGACTTGAACAATGAAATCGGGTATTTAAAGTTGGATACATTTTTGGAAGAAGATGCTGGTGATGAAAACTGGGACTACGTGAGTGAGGCAATATGGGACGATTTGCCAAGTAAAGAAGTGATCAACTGGACTAAATATTATAGTCTCGATATACATTCAAGAGATCAAGTGGACATGAAAGTGCCAGTGGAGGATCTAGATCTAGTCTCTCCGATTGAGTTGGAATTGGGCGAGGATTTTCAGGACCTTGTTGGTCAACTGAATTATCTTGACAGAAGCCATTAGCCAGTGGAGGACTGACTATGAGAGTCCATTGCAACTCTCAGCCATTAGGTGAAAGCTCTAACATTTTACTATTCATCTTTTGTACTGCTGGATATATTTGCTTCACAGTTCATATGTCTGTGATTTAACAAATTGCTACTTTAATAATACCAGGTTGAGATGCATAGGAGATCAGTGATCAGTGGCTTTCTACCCCTTGTATCCTTTCTTACTATGATTGAACTATATAATAAACTGCCGATATAGTTTTAATATGGAACTTTTTTTTATCTGACGTCATTGTAGCGCTTTGTTGGGATCTTGAATGCAGGATGCACTGGAAAAGATCTGATTCGTGGCTATGCTTGAGTAGCTTGAAGTTATCATCAGAAATGATCACTAGTACCTGGTTTTCAGCTGCTTTCAGATTCATCCTTCTATGTATATATTCTTTTCGAGGACTTGAATCTTTAGCGTTGGGGGAATATTTCTATACTTTTGAAGTTTCCATGTCCGTCGACTTAAATTTCCTAGAATTGAAGGAATGTAGAAAGTATATCATTTGCAAATGGAATGTAGTTCTAATGTAAATTAGAAAACTCATGAATTTAATCAAAATGAATATATTTTTTATGAAAAGCCGGATAGATTCGAACAACTATTTGCAATTCAATGAGTAAAACACTGTATATAAATGTTAGATTGCTGTAGTTGACCTTGGCTTTGTAATTATGATGATTGTACTCTATCCTTAGAAAGAAAGATGCTAAATCTTTTGCTTCTTGTGTTGTGCTAAGCTTAAAACTACTAAACTCAAAATATATCTCTCCGCTAGGCGAGACATAACAGCTTTCATGTTTGTCCTCTCTTGATAGAATGAGTGGTACTCCTGTTAAATTGATGCAGTTAAGAGTATATTTGCTATTTCGTGTTTGTCCTCTCTTCACAGTATTGGCTATTTCTATGTAGACCTGATGCTGACTTACACACCATTTTGGGGCTTGAGAAGGATACCCGAACCTGCATTCTACCCCTTTACGGGGCACTCACCTTTACTTGCCAAATACGACCCTAGTGTGTTCTCTACGCTTGCAGACAAACGTGGTCTCATTTTCAGGTGGTTTTCTATGTCCAACAAGTAGTTTATATCCGATATTATACTGTGAACATCATCCCCCTTGGCATGACCAGTTGCTATTGGCTCTTGATCTGGGGGTAGAAGTTATGTATTTTCTGACTATCTAAAATTTCTTTGTATGGAGGTTTCATTTGGGAAACAATCTCTGGTGATCATTGCGGTTGCTGAGCATTGCAGAGAAGTTGGGATCATGAAGTTTAAGGACTTCTCTGACAGTGGCATCCCTTATGGCGTGGCCATCAATCCTAGTCTAATATTGCCAGGTATTTCCTTGTTTCTCATCTCCTAGCCTACTTCTGGCGCAGCAGTTCATGAAATGATAGTTGATAGTAGTAAAAAAAGAGTTCTCCCTGAGTAAACTAGAGTTATATTTTATGAAATTTTTGTCAGAGGAATTTCACCTGATATTGTCTGTAATATGTTATTTTCATCTGAAATGGAAATGACTGTACTAATTTTCTTTTAAGATTTTGTGACATTAAAAGGGGTTGAACTTAGCTCAGCTGTACTTGACCGAAGATTAATAATAAGTAATATGAAATTAAGCTAGAATGAACACTTTTAAAGCATGTTCAACCTATTTAGTTGATTAGCAAGTGTAAGACAATAGCGTTGCTTTACATCTGGTTCTTTGTCCTGGACAAGAAATGTGTTTCATGTAAGGATGAGTTTGAAATGATGATTTGTTGTTCTCACAGAACAGTGAGAACACCAATATGATCCGCTACAAAGAATGCAGTTTATTACTACCAGTCGTCATTTATAGCTAATTTGGCGCCCGCCATGCAATCTCACATCGAGTCGGTTACTGGAAATCTCGAGACCAAAGACATCAGGGAAATGGATTCTGTGCCCTTGTCACACTGTTTCACTGATGATAAGCAGCATTTGGGGTAGACTTTGTGTCCTTGTCATACTGGTCCTGCTGATGAAACCTTGTGCAGTATGGAGGCTTCAGATTTTCTTACCAAGCACAAGTATGCAGTCACTAATCTTGAAATGGACCTGGTGGGATCTGTGTAGATGATCGTTGAACAATTTCTTCCCATTTTCTAGAAGCCCTTATATTATTTTCTGAAAAGTATTCCTGGCAGAATGGATTACAAAATTAACAAGTACGAAGAAGAATTAATGGGCTGTATTTATTGAGTAGCTGATAACAGGATACAAAATTGAGAAACGAGTTCAAGGGACTTCTTGTCGCTCCCTTTAGAAGCCAGAGAGTCTGAGTTGAGAAATAGAGAATTCTTTAGCAGGGAACACATTGGCGCACTTGCTTATGAACTCCTGCTAGCTGGGTCTGAATCACCAGCCAAAATGGTGACTAGTATCTTATATTTAACCTCTGGCCACCTGGAAGTTGAGATGAAGGTGGTTGAAGAGATTGATGCACTTGAACCGCGTGATCAGATGCCAGCAGCTGAGGATCTCAAATCCAAATTTCCCTACCTTAACCAGGCAAGTCAGCTGCAAAATCTGTTCAAACACCTCCAGTTATGTATACACACCAAAATATAGTTCAAGCCACCGGGTGTGAATGGATTTTTCGAACTGTTCTGACAGGAGATCAAAGAAGGGATGAGATTTTACACAGTCCCCAATAACGGCCAGAGAAGTATCACCCAACGTGGAGATAGGAGGCTACTTCATTCCGAAGGTACATTAGAGTATATCAGCTTCTGTGTTGCAAATCATTGGAGTGATTTGTATCTGCATGAAGTGTAGTTGGCAAATGCGAGGAGGAGAAGACTCGTCAGCCTTATGCACACATACCCATTGTGTTAGGACCCCTTTCCTACGCTGGGCAGAAGTTTGCATTGCGGGAGATCAGGTTCTCACTGGTTCATCTCTATCCTCTCTATGTCTTTTAACACTCCCCAAAGATGGGCAAAGATCTCGAGATTGGATATGGTAATCGAGACCTTGTTTAAAGTTACCAGAAGACAGAGGCGGTACCACTTGGTGGACAGCACGGCTCCGACCAAATGTTTCTATTTTAGTGTAAAAAGAATATATTTTTAATTTTTTACCTTCAATTAAATATAAAAATATAATATCTCTTAATTTTGTACCACAGTCAGCTTAAAAAAAATTTATACCCTTAATTAAACTTAAAAATATTATATTTTTTAATTTTGTACCTCATGCAGTTAATTTTTTTTTCGTACCCCAAATTAAAATTTCTAGTACTGCCAGAAGATCATAGCCAATGGTCACCCTGCAGGGGTTAGATGGTTTTAAATCATCTTTAGGTGTAGAATTGTTGAATCCACACTCAAAACCAATTGACAATGAGTGAGGGAGCCCAACTATATATTAGGATCAATTTAGAGCTTGCACTGAGCGATGTGGGATAATACCACTTAATATGCTCAACACTCCCCCTCACTTGCGAGTACCTTTGTTAACCTCGACAAGTGGGATCTCGTGCGGACCTAGTTAACCGTCACGGGCATGTTCTAAGAGTGCGGCCAAAACCCGCTCTGATACCATGTAGAATTGTTGGATCCACACTCAAAACCAATGTTGAGCATGGTGGTATTATCCCACATCGCCCAAGTTGAGCTCTTAAGCGATCCTTCTATATAGTTGGGCTCCCCCACTCATTGCCAATTGGTTTTGAGTGTGGATTCAACAAATCTACATGGTATCAGAGCGAGTTTTAGCCACACTCTTAGAACATGCCCGTGACGGTTAACTAGGTCCGCACGAGGTCCTCGACAAGGGGAGTGTTGTGCATATTAAGTGGTATTATCCCACATCGCCCAGTGGAAGCTCTAAATTGATCCTCATATATAGTTGGGCTCCCCCACTCATTGCCAATTGGTTTTGAGTGTGGATCCGACATTTCTACATTAGGTCACATAAATAAGTGTATCTCAATTTCTCGTTTTGTCTTGTAATATTTTTTTTGAACCTGGAGAAGCCAATGGGTCGCGGGAGAAACTTAGGAGAGAAATGCAACTTTAAGCACACGCAAATACGTTCTCCCAGTGCTTAATGGGATTTATGCTTCCCGGGCCAGCCAACCGAACCCTGGGTCACTTTAACATTCGGTCTCAAAGACAGAGCCATCAATCATCTCGGCTTCCTGTGTATGTTTCGTAATTTTGCTTGTGAGATAGGTGACAGTGAACATTTACACTGATATTTTTTTGCCATTCAGAACCAGTAAAAGAAGACTAGTTGAATATTTTCGGCTATACTTTGTGAAAACTCGAGCTTTATCTTTAGGAGTATTTAATAAGCTGTGCAAAGTGGCCGCTTGGATAACTGCGCTCGGATTGCTGTCCCTGGCACGGACAGAGTTTGATCGCTTGAGGGAGAAGCTTTTCTCGGGATATGTTGCAGATCCCGGAAGGAACCGCAGCAATCTTGTTGAACTAACCAGCAGAACAACTCTGGCAATGGTGCACAACCTATGAAAATATTAATTTGTTCAGAATGTGGAACGAAAATATTAACAAGGCGGACACTTTGAAGGCACATTTTAGCAGTATTACCATCCGAGCAAAAGATAAAAACGCGCAGCAGAAGTTTCGGGTAGCCTCTCGCCCAAAGCAAACATGCCAGCGAGGACGCCAGTCACAATCGACGCAACAGCTGCACATGTTGAGACTATGATTGCCCTACCGTGCTTTAGCCCTCTTGTCTATTTTTGGATAATAGAAAAAAAGAAAAGAAAAATGATGCTTAAAAACATCTCTTTTTTCCATATAAATAGTTGAACGTGCTACTTCAAAAGAATAAAGGAAACCAACCTGGTACACGAATCCAGTGGCGCTCCAGCTTATACTGATTGCCATACACAAAGGAAGTAACACGGCGGAGAATCCTTGATTTAGGAACACGAATCCCATCTTAGATATCACAGATGCCATACTGCATAAAATGTAGTTTTACAACAGTTTGAGCAAGACAGCAAACAACGACAACATTAATGAAGGTATAGTTGCATTGCATCAGTCCTAACACGAGGGAACTGATTTCAAGTGTTACATTACCCGAAAAGGATGCCTGATTCCAGTCCGTAGATTATTTCCTCAACAATTTCAGATTGCATCTGCAGCAGAAAGTATGACATTTTGGGTTCGCTAATTTGATAGGTGAACTGAAGAGTTGAAAGTTTCATTGTAGACAATAAGTTACCATCTCCTTTTGTCTGCGATGACGTCTGTAGATGCGAAGCTAGCCATTAAGGAGCACCTACATATCCAAGCAAATTGCAAATAGAATGAAAACATACATCATATGATACGTCATGTCCATTAATTCTTCATTGACTATCAAAAACACAACCGTGCTTCGTTTTTTTCCATACTACTCTTTTCGCTCTTCACTATAGCGAAAATATACTAGATTTTCGCTCAAACGGAATGCGCAAATGCCACGTGATCCACTTGTCTAACTCACTTACTGATGTGGAATATGCGCTCTTCGGTTGTGCGAAAACACTAACAATTTTCGCCAAACCGAACAGCGAAAATACCTTTTCGCTTCAATTGAGCGAAAATATCACAACAATTTTGCTCCTGGGAACAACGAAAATATCACAGGAGGAGGAGGCGCGGATGCTCTGTTTTCCGCCATATTTTCCGGCGAAGCTGTCACATGGTCATCTTCTATGGAAGAAGCCAAAAACGAAGAAGGCTTCGGCGGCTGCTTCGGGACTCTGGGCGAACGACATAGTCTCCAGAGCTGTCCTGGGGCAAAAGTATACCGGAGAAGGCGATGCGAGCGAGATCATGGGAGCACTTTCCAGGAAGGCCAGTGAGCTGACTGGCGCCTTTTCCTTTCGTGACTTCGTCCCTGCGCTGTCTTGGCTGGATAGCGTCACAGGATTCGCAGGGCGAGTTTCAAAGACGTCCGGAGCGCTGGATGCGTTTCTGAATCAGGTCATCAACGAGTACGAGATCCAGTCTGGTAACGCTGATGATCTGGACGACATGAAGGATTTTGTAGACATCATTTTTCAACTCCAGAGGGAAGACAGGATTGGCTTGTATTCTTTTGTGTTCAGGACATATTTGTGGCTGGGACTGACACGTTTGCATCGACTATTGGAATGGATGATGGCAGAGCTGGCGAGAAAGCCTAGCGCCATGAAGAGGGTGCAAGAAGAGATACGTTTGTGCCACAACGGAGTACTTCAAGTGCGCTATCAAGGAGACGCTGAGGCTACACGGTGTCAGCACGCTAGCCCGAGTGTCGTGATATTTTCGCTGTTCCCAAGAGCGAAATTGTTGAAAAATTTTCGCTCAATTGAAAGACAAAAATATGTTTTTGTTCTTTACAGCAGAGAAAAGGTATTGTCGCTGTTCGGTTTGGCGAAAATTGCTAGTGTTTTCGCTCAACCGAAGAGCGCATATTCCACATCAGTAAGTGAGTCAGACAAGTGGACCACGTGGCATTTGCGCGTTCCGTTTAAGCAAAAATCTAGTATATTTTCGCTATAGTGAAGAGCGAAAAGAGTAATATGGAAAAAAAACGAAACGCGGTTGTGTTTTTGATAGCCAATGAAGAAATAACGTTAATTTGGCAAAAAAGTCCAAATGTTCCAATGACGTATTCAATAGGCTTGTTGTCGGTTGCTCAAAACTACGGACAGAAATTGATTTTCCCTTGCTGGGCTCTTTACTTGGATAAGGTGAAGAAGCAGGTTGGGGTTAAGGCAGCAGCTGGTGGATGGGATTAAGAAGCATGGACTTTTCAAAATTTTGATTCCCATAAAAAGCACAGCAGATTGGAGGCATTGTTAAGGTACTGGCAGTGATTTATGATTGATAATGTAGTTTGGACTTTGGAAGTTTGGAGCTGAACCCAGGAATGGGATTCACAGTATGAAAGATGATTTGTTGAGCTTTACGTTTTGGTGTTACATGTATAAGGTTCCTCATCCCGTAAGCTCATGATGAAATGAAAATGAATGGACATAAGATATCAAACACCATGTTAGGTTATGTACGGAGATGTTTTATTTTTTAACAGTCTCTTCAAACTTGTTGCTGGTTGTTGTTGCATTAAAATAATCTATGAAGTACCGATCTTAGCGAAGACCGTATTGTGAAGGTCAAACAAGCTGAGGCCCTGGTCTGGAAGAAATAAGAAGGATACCGGGTTGGATGGAGTGATGAAATCCTCGGATTCGATTGTGGTGGACAGCAGTGGGTATCAGAAAATTGCGCCAGGAAGGAATCTTAGCCAAACCAAACATGAAAGATATATATATATATATATATATGGGAGGGATCCGTTGAGAACCTCCTTAAGTTGAGAACCATTGTGGACAATTCTGGACCAATCATTATTTACATGAAACAACAATGTATTAATTATATGGTTTCCTTTTTTGAGTTTATTTATTATTCTTTATTAATTATATGAGATTCATTTTTTATTTATTATGAAATAGATTTACTTGCCATTTTGAGACTTCGTTTTATATTTAATTTACCGATTTTTTTGTCTAGATCTTTTTCTAATTTACAGATTTTTGAGAAATATGAATAGTGAACATGAGGTTCACTGTTTAAATCACTATTCAATATGTTCACCACTTAGGTTCATTGTTGCAATATGTTCACCACATGTAGGTTCACTGCTCAAAAAAATTATAAAAATATAAAAATATATAGTCCGAAAATGTTCACTATTCATATTCCTAAAAAATCTGTAAATTAGGAAAAGAATCTAGACAAAAAAAATCCGGTAAATTAAATACAAAACGAAATCTCAAAATGGCAAGCAAATCTGTTTCATAATAAATAAAAAATCAATCTCATATAATTAATAAAGAATAATAAATAAACTCAAAAAAAGGAAACCATATAATTAATACATTGTTGTTTCATGTAAATAATGATTGGTCCACGTTTGTCCACAACGGTTCTCAATTTAAGGAGGTTCTCAACTGATCCACCCTATATATATATATATATATATATATATATATATATATATATATATA
>NQLW01000008.1:6848398-6878333 GCA_002312845.1 Kalanchoe fedtschenkoi
ATATTTTTTATCGTTACATTTAATTGTTTCATATCTTTAATGATCCTATATTTACATCCCCTTATTTATAGCTGATTTTATCTTGTATATATCCTTAAATCGTTGCTACCTTCCTTTTATAATCGACATTCTATACTCGCCTATTTTTATGTTTGTTTTACGTACAATTTTTCACGCGCCACCTGCTGCTAAATTTCTCAGCCATGCCTATGTCGACATCCTCTAATTCATCTGACGATATTGCCACAGGTTTTTCTTTTTTCCAGTTTTATGTTCATACTACTAACAATTTTGGTGCACAACTAATCAAGATCGAACTCTGCTTTGGTGCACTAATCAAGGAACATAATACTCAGTGCACCAACCACTGACTGACAGAATTTGTTCATATTACTGACAATTCTGGTGCACAACTAATCAAGAACGAACTCAGTTTTGGTGCAATAAGCTGTGCACCAAACACTGACTGACAGAATTTGTTAGCACCAACAAACATGTCCATGTGCACTAAACAAATTTGGTGCACAACAAAACAAGAACAAACACTAATTCGGTGGTGCACTGCCTTTTTGCTTGCCAAGAAAAAAAAAGCTTCCGGAGGACGACAGCTACAATAACGGTTGTCAAGCCCTCTTCTTTTTCACGACGTGACTTCCAGAGAATGAAAGTGGGGCGTGTGAGAAGTGGGTTTATGGGAGGAGTGAAAAGTGGGATTTGCTAGTTATTGAGATTTAATTAAGGGGATGAGATATGCTTCCCTAATTAATCTCATCATCATCCGATCTGTTTGTTAGAAAAATTGTTAATGACATTTACGATTTATAATTCAAATTAAATCCGGTATTTTGATTTAAAAAAAATCAACGATCACAATTGGTTCACAGTTTACAAATCCAAACAGGTTTTCACCCGATCCGCCCCCTATATATATTTTTTTTTTAAATTTAGTTATTTTATTAATAAAAGATCCAAAAAGGATCTATTGGCGAAAAATGCCTACAGTCTAAATTATACACTCAAAGCGCCTAAGAAGATTGACTCGGAGAGTCTAAATTATGACTGCTGACAGTACAGGACAGGAAGCTGGACTGGGCTTGCCTCGAACCCGTCGCTTCAAGCTGGACCGCGGGTTCATGGAATGGGCCGATGGCTAGGCCGGCTTAGGGCGAGCCGTCCAACGGTCGACACGCACGCGGCTGGGACTGCTGCCTTGTGCACCTACAGTCTAGGGCGGCGCACGGGCGCTGAGCGCACGCGGCACACGAGACGGGGCGCGACGGCCAGCGTAGCGCACGAGGCGCCCGACCGAACCTTCGCTCCACGAACGAGGCGCATGCGCGACTCAGCTTGGTCGGTTCTGCAGTCCCCGAGCGGCCAGATCTGATGGGAAGCGACGGGGCTTAGCGGATTCCAGCACACGCGTGACCGAATTCGTCCTGGAGGTCCACGCCTGCGAAATGATGAGGCCGTCTGCCTAGGGGTTGGAGTTCTTCCTCTGATTTGGGAACTTTGCGCCTCGAAGGGCCGACTTACGAGTCTCCGTGAACAGGGGCTCCTGCCTCCACGACGGCCACAACAATGAGGACTGCGGGATCTAGGGTTAATTGGGCTACGGGGTGGCTGGGCGGGTGATTTGGCCGCAGTGAGCAATCCGTCCTGCGGGACAGCAGTTGAACGGGGATGACCCTACCGGCAGCCGTATGACACCGAGAGGTTCCTCCTAGCTGTTCGGGGAACAGTAGAGGTCGGATGCGGCCGATCTCCCTGGTGCTGAGCCTTGGGCGTAAGCCTAGGCTGGAGGACTACCATATCTGAAGTATCCTGTCGAAACGGGGCGAGCCCTGGAGCTGCGGCCATCCAAGGTGCCGTGGATGGGGATTCAGGCCTCCTCGACGTGGTTGGCTGGACACGAGCGGGGTTCAGCCCTCGCCGAACTCTGGATTCATCGCAGATCCCAGCCGCGAGGGAGATGGCCGTGGGTCCATGAGGGTATGGCCGGGAGGCCTAAAACCGGGTTGTGGCCGTGAGGCCTAAAATTGGGGTTGGTCGTGCGGCCTATGACGGAGTTGGGGCAGTAGATGTGTGAGGAGGAGGGCCTGCCCCCACTCTCCTCATCCACCTCCGGTGGATGTTTAGAAAGAAGTTAGAGAAGAGGGATTTTTAGAAAGAGAGATTTTTTTCCCCTAAAGTGTGATTTTCCTATAGATACTTAAATTATCAGATCCATGAAAGATATTGAATACATTGATGGACAGCTCGTAGCATGTATGTCCAGTGGTGCACTCCGGTTAAGTTCCTATGTTTCTGACATTAGATTATTGTTTCAGGTAGGGATGATTATGTACCTTCCTTCCTCAGATCCTCGACAAAGAAAAGATATCACAGGTGAGTTTTTCCACTACAGGCATCTAAGTTCTAACACATTCAACGTTGTGGGACAAATATTCTGCATTCGAACACTGGGCTAAGTTCAAGGTTTGTTGCTGTTTTATCCAAAATTGTAACTTTTCTTGTCGGATATTCATCTTCAATGAATGGAGTCCGCTACTCATGTAGTCCCTTCACACTCGCTGAAATCTAATTCGACTTAGTTTATCTGATTACGTGTGCATGAGTGTTGATTTACCTATAGGTTCCAAACGACAAGGATGAATTTGCAGCTCTCCAAGCAAGACTTTGAAGTATGTTTCCTATAGACGAGTATAACAAAGTGTGAAGGGAATCGGACACAAACAAGATCCTCTCGAACAAGGAACAACATCCTGGCCAAGCTGTTCTCACAATCTGAAACAGCTTAAAATCATTCAATGTCTACCGGGATTGACTATCCATCCCCTTACAAAACATCTTTACAAGTTTGATTAATACTTGTCAAAAATCTGTCGGACAAAAGTCAATACGCATACCCGTTGCAGTAACAATGTCCCAGCTCATCTGTCTCCTACTCTCAAATTGTCCATTGATTTTCATCTAAATCAGTCTATTTAGGCTGTGTTTGGTTTAAGAAAAATTGGGTGGAAAGGAAAATTTGAAGAAAAATTGGGTGGAAAGGAAAATTTGAAGAAAAATTGAAAAGAAATAGAATCCTTGAAGGATTCTATCTAATTTTCCCTTATTTGATTTCATAAAGAAAATGTCAAGAAAAATTGTTGGGAATTCATTTCATTTTTTATAATTATAGAAAGTTTTATGAAAAATAGATAGAAAAATATCAACATTTCATCATTTCATGCATTGAATTTGATGAAATACATTGAATTTGTTAAAAAAAATGTTATTTGTTTAAGATACATTGAACTTGTTTAATATATATAAAATCACATTTTCCATCTAATTTTCTTTCCCTCTTATTTTTCATCTAAACCAAACAATGGATTTTACTAATTTTTCATCAAATTTTCTTTTTTTGTCAAATTTTTCCTAAACCAAACACAGCCTTAATGTTAATTTTTGAGGTTACCTAATAAAAATTTCATTTGCTTTTTTTAGTAATTAATCTGGTTTGGTAATTAAGCTATACAAGTAGGGGTGAGCAAAATCCGGTCCGGACCGGAAAATGACCCGGAACCGGACCGGAATGGACCGAACCGGACCGGACCGATCCGGTCTTCGGTCCATCCATTTTTGGGATTCCGGTTCCGGTTCCGGTCCGGTCCAAACCCGGAAAATTCCGGTCCGGACCGGAATGGACCGGTTTGGTAATTTTTTAATAAAAAAATTATTTTTATTAAAATACTGAAATATATCTTATTTAATACATAAATAAAATTACTTTTAATTCACATTTTTATTAAAATTTAATTAATTTTTATGATTCCGGTCCAAACCGGTCCGATCCGGTCCAAACCCGGAATTTTCCGGTCCGGTCCGGTCCAGACCGATTCAAATCCGGTCCGGTCTTCGGTCCTTACCTTTTCTTGATTCCGGTTCCGGTCCAAACCGGTTCCGGTCCGGTCCGGTCCGGTTTTGGACCGGTGCTCACCCCTATATACAAGTACAACAGAGTTAGTTGTTTATCAAATGTGACTTTTTCGCTTTATTGTATATTATTTTTGAACTCCCGCTTGGTTTGTTTTCCATACTGACCTTTTCACAGTTCGCAATTGAGAAAAATTTCATATGATTTCCACCGTTACAAAGTGCGAAAATCATAGAGATTTTTGCGGTTCCGAACTGCGAAAATTGAAATTCTAAAAATATTTCACGTCATTGTCCTGTTAATTCTCGCGGACATATGATTTCCGCAATTACGAAGTGCGAAAATCACATGAAATTTTTTGCGGTAACGAACAGCGAAAACAATAAAAAAATTCCGCATTTCGGAACTGTGAAAATGTCAGTATAAAAAATAAATCAAGTGATGTTAAGACATGATAGAAAATGTCTCGAAAAAATAAAAAATCACAAAGTTATTATATTTTCTTTGTCCCAAAAAAATCAGACTCCAAACCACTTCAAAGCCCTAATCACCAATCCATCCCAGCCTCACTTCTCTCCTCCTGTCACTATTAATTTCGCCACTTCCTGCTTCTCGAATCTCCTTCTCCGTCGTCCGGCAGTCTCGGCTCCCGGTAGGATTCCCTCCCCACTCTCTGCTTACCTCTCGCTTTTGCTTTTCATAAATGGTCATTTTCCTTTCCTCACCGCTTTCCTTTTGTTTTTTCAACGATGAATCCTTTTTAGGTTATGAGGTTGAGATTGACTGCAATTCACTCATGTGCATGGAATTTGTTTGAAAACTAGTTGGTTGATAGGTTTGTGTTTTGTGCCCATTTAGGCTTGGCGTAATAGGTTTCCTGTTATTTATTTATTTTGTTTGAAGGATTGTTTCTTCATGGCTACGATGTTGAGGATAGACACGAGCACGTGTGCATTGTCAAGTGCTGGAGCTGGGGGAGCTTCCCAGCTCGGGAAGCTCATTTCTGCCAAACAAAGGCCTTCTCCCACATCTCTTTCTGGTTATCAGAAGAGTCATGTTAGTTTGTGCTTCATGAAAGCTGCTGCTGCTGCTGCTTCAACTGTGATCTCGACGGGAAAGGAAGATACTTTGGCTCGGGTTGAGTCTCTAAGCCAAGTCAGTGGAGTATTGGGTTGCCAGTGGGGTGATGAAGGTAAGGGAAAGCTTGTTGACATTTTAGCCCCCCACTTCGACATTGTTGCTCGCTGTCAGGTATATCTCATCTTTTAGACAATGTTTATGCCAAAGCTTATTCACACAGCATGTAGTGGCTCCTTTCCCCATGTACTGTGGTTTGTCCGCAGTCATCAGATGCTTTAATTAGACCGCTTCCGAATTCAGGGTGGAGCGAACGCCGGGCACACCATCTACAATTCAGAGGGTAAAAAGTTTGCCCTTCACCTCGTACCGTCAGGCATCCTTAATGAGGATACATTATGTGTCATTGGAAATGGAGTTGTGGTTCACTTACCAGGGCTATTCAAAGAGATTGATGGGCTTGAAGCTAATGGAGTGCCTTGCAAAGGACGGATATTGGTATCTGACCGTGCTCATCTACTATTTAATTTGCACCAAGAAGTCGATGGCTTGCGAGAGGCTGAGCTTTCTAAATCGTTTATCGGCACCACTAAAAGAGGAATTGGACCCTGTTACTCAAGTAAAGTGATTCGAAATGGCCTTAGAGTCTCCGACCTGAGGCATATGGACACTTTTGCTGATAAGCTCGAAGTTTTGCTCAGTGATGCTGCCAAGAGATTTGAAGGTTTTACTTATGATCGTGACATGCTCAAGGAAGAAGTTGAGAGGTACAAACGATTCGCAGATAGGTTAGAACCGTTCATTGCTGACACTGTACATGTGATGCACGAGTCCATCTCACAGAAGAAGAAGATTTTAGTTGAAGGTGGCCAGGCAACCATGCTGGACATTGACTTTGGAACATACCCCTTTGTCACTTCTTCGAGCCCTTCAGCAGGTGGTATATGCACTGGGCTAGGCATTCCTCCAAGAGTTGTGGGTGATTTGGTTGGAGTGGTAAGTGCTGTGATTTCTCCCAAAATACTGTCTCAAGTTTCAACATCGTGAAATATGGCTTGGTAAAATTTGGAAAATTATGTTCATGAGTCAGATCTGTTTTGTTTTTTTTGTTTTTTGTGTGTCTTCAGGTGAAAGCTTACACTACCAGAGTTGGGTCAGGTCCTTTCCCTACTGAGCTTTTCGGTACACTCGGAGATAGTCTTAGAGCTGCTGGGCATGAATTTGGCACTACTACTGGACGGCCCCGTCGGTGTGGTTGGCTTGATGTTGTTGCATTGAAATACTGCTGTCAAATAAACGGATTCTCATCTCTTAATCTGACCAAACTCGACGTTCTCTCTGACCTTCCTGAGATTCATTTGGGAATTTCGTATAAGACTAATGGTGGAACCACCATCGACTCATTCCCTGCTGACTTGAGCGTGCTTGAGCAGATAAAGGTTAGTTCTTATTTCTTTTGTCCATTTATTTATATGGTACATGATATGAAAGAATCGGATTCAAGAGTAATGGTTAATTTGCTTGCTGGTTGCTATCATCTTGAGTTTTTGATATTTCAGGACCAAATAAATTTTATTGATCTACTACACCTTGGAGCGATGTGATTTACTCAAACTTTATGCTGTGGTTTAGGTGGAATATGAAGTTTTACCAGGATGGAATGTGGACATATCTAACATCAGAAACTACTCTGACCTGCCGAAGGCTGCCCGCCAGTATGTTGAAAGAATCGAAGAGCTCGTAAGTGTGCCCATTCACTACATTGGCGTAGGTCCTGGCCGTGATGCCCTCATATTCAAATAACAGATCTGCCTGTAACCCATTCCATCGAATTTCAGTTCCAATTTCAATCCTCCGGATGAGATTTTTTACCGTGGAAGTCTAGAAATGCTATTGTTGTATTGGCATTCCACAGATGCTGCTACTTTGTATTGCCAATCGTGCTTGTAATCTGCTGCAATTGCGCATTTTTTGTCATATAATAAGGCCTGTTCTCACAGTACGATGGATATCCTGACCTGAGGCTCTATCCCGTTGCAAATTATGAGCATTTATCAATTTAGACGACTTTTTCGTTGCTAAAGGTTTACCGACAAACTATTTCGTTTGACTAGATAATCCCCAATTTATTAATACTCGTTACTATTAACGGATTATATCCAGATTTTTTATGAAATGTGATTTTTTGGCTTCATTCTCTATCATTTTTGAATTTCGGCTTGATTTGTTTTTTATACTGAACTTTTCGCTATTCGGAACTGTTTGAAATTTCACAGTTACAAAGTACAAATATCATGGAAATTTTCGCGGTTTCGAACTGTGAAAATTGAAATCTTAAAAATATTTCACTCATTATCCACTTAATTCTCGAGGACATATGATTTTTCACAAATGTGTACATTCAGTGAAATTTTTCGCGATTCGGAATTTTGAAAAGATCAATATCAAAAACAACCACGATAGAAAATGAAGCTAAAGATCCCATTGAATAAAAAATCCACAAGAGAAACGTGGGGGATGGAACTGGTAAGTGCGGGGAAGATGATTGAGGTCTCGCGTTAGGATAATTCGCAGCACCAGTCGTCGTCGTCGTCGTCGTCGTCGTCTCCATCTCCGACGTTTCGATTCTTGCTCCACTCGCATCCTCGATAAACTCTGCGATCTCTGGTTCGTCTCTAATCACCTACCTTTGATGAACTTTGATTTCTCTAAATTATGTTGAAATTTTCTGAAGGACTTCGATTTGTGTAGATAAATAGCAACATGGATTGTCTACCGGTTTGAAGGAATTTTGTATATTTATGTCCTTTTTTTTGTTGTTGTTCTGGCTACGGATTATTGAAGGAGTAGCGACTTAGGGTTTCTGTCAGTTTAGAGGTTCTCCGTTCAGCCGTGCTGTGAAATTCTTTGCTAGTTTGATGGATTATATTTGCTCCGCTATGAGATACTGTTTTTTACAGGGTCTCATTGTGCATTCATTTTCACACGTATCTGGACTAAGTATGTGGATGAAGGTGACACTGAGTCAGTACATTTGAGGAAGTTGCATAATATTTGCCATTTACTTTTTAATTGTGACAGATAGGTGATAAAAATGGCATCAGTTTGCCCATTTGCAAAAGCTCTCAGGCCTGATGATTCTTCTGTGAAGAAGCATAGTGAAAATCAGAGCAAATTCCAGACAGATAGTGAAGATAAGGGTAAAACTTGCCCGTTTGCAAAATTGCACAAGCCTGATGATAGTTCAACAAACAATCCCAGTGAAGAACAAAATACACCTCAGGTGGATGGTAAAGATAAAGCTGAAGGAGAGTCCGGTAACTCAGCTGTCATTCCTGCCAAGTGTCCATATGGATTTGATTCTCAGGCATTCAAGATTGGTCCTTTCAGCTGTGTGATTTGCCAAGCGCTTCTCTTCAAAAGTAGCAGATGTGTCCCTTGTTCTCACATATTCTGCTAGTAAGATACTGACAGTACCGTGCCATTTAGGATTCATTATTGGTTTGCATTTTCATTCTTGCCTTCTTATCATATGTTGTTGATATTTCAGTGCCTGTGTTTCACGGTTCAAGGACTGCCCCCTTTGTGGAGCTGACATTGAAAGAATTGAAGATGATGTCAATCTTCAAGCTGTCGTTGACCGTTTTATTGATGGACATGCTAGAATCAAAAGGTCTCATGCAGAGACAGATCCAGTAGGTGTAGAAAATGAAAAAAAGACCATTGTATATGAAGATGTATCATTGGAAAGAGGTGCCTTTTTGGTGCAACACGCCATGAGGGTAAATTTTGCTTAGTAGTGCCTTTTTGACAGCAACATTAATGTTGGTAATTTAGTTATGCTCTTTACTCTTTTGTAATTCAGTCATGTCTTATATCTTTTTGGTGCATCCCTTTTGTCATGTGCAGGCATTTCGTGCTCAGAATATTGAGAGTGCCAAATCAAGATTGTCCCTCTGTTCAGAAGATATAAGAGAACAGTTAAACGTATTAGGGAGCACATCGGAACTATGTTCACAGTTAGGAGCTGTTCTTGGGATGCTTGGAGATTGCTGGTTTTTACTTTACCTATTCCTTTTTTGTTCAACTTTTACTGGACAACTCCAGATCCTCCATGTAGGGCTACTGTTGGTAGCTTTTGCTTCATTGTTGTCTGCATGCTTAGAATAAGCTGTGTTTGTAATGGTTAGCTATAAACATACCACTGCTTTCTGGATGTTATGTTTTATAGAAAGTTGGTGCTCTGTTAGGTTATCTTTGGTTGAAAGTTGGTTAGTTGTTTCTTTCAAAATTTAGCGTCCATTCTGGTTTTTTGCACCGGACTTTTCTCTTTTTCCCGCTTTATGTTACAGTTATGCTTTTTAGCATTTCTTTGGGTACACAATTGCTACTTCAGATTTTAACATGTTCTTATTGCTACAGTCGAGCATTGGGCGAGTCCGAATCTGCAGTCCTTCATTATGAAGAAAGCGTTGAATTCTTACAGAAGCTACCATGTGAAGATCAAGAGGTGGTGCATATACTGTTGATTGAGTATTTGTTTACATGGTGCACTTGTTACATTTTCTTCTAATAATAATTAGCTTTTGGTTGTTGTAGATAGTGCATACACTTTCGGTGTCACTTAATAAGATAGGAGATCTCAAATATTACAGTGGAGATCTGCAATCTGCAAGGTCATACTATCTTCGTTCTCTTAACGTCCGTCGCAAAGCTGCCAAACTTCATCCAAATGTTTCATCTCAGGTAAAAAGCACATGGACTTTCTTTTTAATATTTTGTTATAGTTTATAATTGAAGTTTCTTTGTAATATTTTATTATAGTTTATAATCTGAAGAGGGTTCAACCTAACATTTTAGAGAATGGACTCACAATTAGCAAGTAAACTATGTGGAGTTAGCATTCATCAATTTTACTCTCAACTGCACCAATTTCTTGGGAAGTGTAGGCATTAGCTGCATCAGTGATCAAATTAAAAAATTATTCACATTTTTTTGTTTGATGAAAGCTGCTGTGGAGGTGTGCCATTTATGGCTTGAAAATTTGTCTATAATTGATGTTAGTCCTCCCTGACCACAAAGTTTGAGGTTTATCAAATGTATGGAACGCTCGTACTGGCATTTTTGTAAGGATGCATTTAAGTCTGTTGTCACTCGTTAAATCATTACTCTTTACTTTGATGGTACTAGTAATACAGTAAGGCATGCGCTACTTTTTATGGTTGTGTATGCCAGGGTGGCAGATAGGAAAACAATAAATCTGTAGCTAAATCACTTATGCTGCATACGGATAAAAAGCTGATGAATGGACATAAAAGCTTCAAGAAGTATTGGAGATACTGCCCTGGGATACCAGGAGAATACATTATTGATCTGTAAACAATAATGTTAATCTGTTGAGAGTTAAGTAAGAACTACCTTGGGGCTTGGTCACTCAATCACGTCATATATGAAAGTGTGAACCAACATAGACTGGCCTTGATATGTCATTGGTAGTTAAGTAATGATTTAAGAAGGTGTTGCTGCCATTGAAAGAAGATATTGCATCCATTTAGATTATTGAGGCAATAGAGATCAACAAATGTAAAGAATAGACAATATAGAGGGGTGGAGGTTGATCAAAGAACCTGCTGCCTGTCAGAAATGGCCCCTTGAGGGTAATTTAGGTTTTTTCGCTGGTTGTGTAGTCCTGATAAGCCTCCTCGCGAATCATGAATTTACAGGTTTTGGATGTCGCAGTTTCTCTTGCAAAAGTTGCTGATGTTGATCGTAGTCTTGGAAATGAAGATGCAGCAATAGAAGGATTTGAAGAAGGCATAAAACTGCTGGAATCTTTGACATTGAATTCAGATGACCTTTCTCAAGAACAAAGGGTAGGAAACTTGTGGTTGGGATGCTATTGTCAAACGGCCGTTCAATTTAAAATGTGATGTTTACTTTGTTCTTCATGCAGTGTACATCTGTGATGGATTTCCTGAAAAGCCAACTTGCAGAGAAACAGCCTGCTATCAAGTGAAGCGCCCATGAATTTGTCTGGCCTAAATGATGGTACTAATTTTTGCTTTTCTATCAGTTTTGTGATAGAGCTTTTGTTCTTCTCTCAGATTGATTTTTGTGGAGCACAAGGTGATTGGTTATGGCTTGTTTTCAGGTCATTGGCTACTTGAGCAAAGATATTGTCTCTATAAGGTTTGTTCCGGACAGATAGATGGCTTGTATCTTAAAGTGACAAGTATGATGCCAGAGTGGAGCTACACTCCCATCACCTACGTCCTAGTCTTTTTCCGAAGTTGCTTGTTTCTGTTTTATCTATTTTTCTCAAGAAAACATATAATGATGGTAGATACGCAATGCAAGGTGAGTCCCCTTGTTCTCCATCTAATAAAAATGTGTTATATGTGTAAAAACGTACGGTTTAGTTAGTTTTCTTAACCAGATATTTATTTCCATGTGTTGGAGCAGTGGCGGAGCCAGAATTCATTGAAATTATACATGTAAGATACCTTCTCTGTGAATGCTAAGGTTTACTTAGGTTCATCTGAAGCAAAGCCAAATATAGCTTGCCAGTCCGTTCAGTTATTGAAAGATGGGGCGGAGGAAAAAAAAATTAATAATTTAATCACGTGGGGGCATTGGATCTCAATGGCATATATACCATCCAAGTATTTCAGTTTATCAATCTAAACAGTTATGAAGAGCGAGTTACTACTTACTGAAGGTACTGTGCCTGCTCGTGTTATTGTTAGAGATAATCAAGCTCTGGCTAAGTACTTTTAACCCTTTGGAAGTCTCAGACGACTGAAAATAGCAAACATGACCTCATCTCTATCAATTAATAACTGAGGTTGTGTGGTTATTGTTAAACAACTTCTTCACAGAACAGTAACATTCAAGCAAGCCTAACAGATGCTTGTTGGATTCACAAACAATCTCATATCGGCACTAATCACCTTTGTTTTTTTTTATTTTTTTGGTTTCAAGTTCAACAATGCATGCTCCTCTTCCTCTTCTGCAACTGTTTTTAATAATACTATATCTCCCTGGTATCACACTATGCTCACCCGCAGCATTGATTCGGTTCTTCAGATGTGTTTTTTTTTTAAGTAACATCAACTGTATTTGCGATCAATAACACGGGTTTATATATAGTTTACATGGGAGCGTGCTCTTGATAAAGCTGATGCTCGTCATCATTCCAAGGTTCATCCGGTATTTTTGTGATGGTTAATTACAGCTACAATTTAGAAATACTGATTTCATGTTCTGCTGAGTGCTGACCGCAACTTGAGCTTTTTTGTTTTGCTGACTGCAACATCTGAGGAATAGCAGTCACCCCTGAATCAGCAAACCCCAAAAAAATATAAATAATCAAAGTTTTTATAAAAACTGTAAATTTGCTTTGTTCTCTATCATTTCTACATCCCTTTAGTTTTTTATTCATTTTACACTACTTTTACGTCTTTATTGTCTCACTCAAACAACGGAAATTATATCCATCTTCGCTGAATAGAATTATTGATCTTATCGAAGAACTCTTCTGGCCAATTCACCACCGTAAATTTGTGGTTATGCTTTTTCAATTCGGTGAAGCGCACTGGTGTCGCTGTTAGTGGGGTCGGTGTTTGTGATAGGAGAAGAGATAGGGTGATGGACATGGTGGGTCCACTTGTATTTTTTTAACGACAAAATGAATGTGTTAACATAGTTTATTATTTCTTAGTAGGGACGACACTTGAAAGATGGGTTAAGGCCTTCTTAAATAGCTATGCCAGGCCTCCAATTTTAGCAATAGAATCTGCAAAAATTTGAGGTCTGATGTTTATCTCTGGGATGTTGTAGGATTCAAACTCGATAAAAATAGAAATAAAAAATTTGGAAATCGGGAGCTGAATTAGAAAGATTCTATCTACCGATCTCGTTAGCTCTTCTATCACAAATCCGTCGAGAATTATATTCAAACTCTTTTAGAAAATTGTAGATAATTGTTTCATCTATCTATACCAATTTCGATCATCAAAATCGAACATCGAACGTGAAAGTTATGGCCCTCAAAAATTGCTTAATTCTACTGATTCGATTTTTAGAAACATCAGCATGCCCATCGCATATCCTTGCTCGGCTAGCTGCTAAGTAAGACTCTTGGCTTCTTTCTTATTGGTGATATGTCACCGTGCACTCGGCTGCCACGTTAACGATCAGCCTGCGTTCAGACAAATTTTATCGCTCATCTGATTTTATCCGTTTTTTTTTAAAACTCATCTTTTAGCACATTTTCTTTTTAAGCTCTAAATATTTTTATATAACCTGAAAAATAGAAAAAAATATAAAATAATACTATCAGACAGCTAATAATCATGCGAGTTATGTTTAAAATAGATCGAATAATTTGTTCCTCATAAAATAACCACCAATAACTCTTGATCGTTGATGAGATCAAATTATTCGTTCACTATATAATTACCTCACTTAATTCTTGATCGTTCTATAGTACTATTTAATAGTTTTAGCTAGTATTTGTATTTCAGACTTTTTTTATCTGAATACAAATAAGGCTAAAAAGAAGATTTTTAGAGAAAAAAACGGACAAATTCGAATGAAGGTAAAAATCTGAAAGATCTGCGCTTGACAAGCCACTATTTCTAAAATCAACACAATAGAATTGGATTATCTTTTGAGGATCATAATTTTTGCGAATAGAATTTCTATCAACCTTTAAGTCCGATTCTCTTCAAGATTTCCTACAAGATTACATCATAATCACGTGACAACAATTATCAACACGTGCCAAAGCCATAATTTCTATTGTTGTCAGGATTAAATCCCCACAACAATTATATAAAGAGGTCTTGTTCCCCTCTTTCATTCATTCCATACACAAGCCTCCTCTTTAGGAGTTCTTTCCTCTCTCTCAAATCCGAATTCTCAACGAAATTTGCTCTCAAAAGTTAGTGAGCAAGGGAAGTCGCCGGATGAGGAAGTTAATAGGACTTGTAAGGGTACCTCTTATTCATCGTATTGTGCATTTTTTTATTGCTCTGCGTAGTTAAACTTATTTGTATAGTTCAAATGTTATGAGAATAAAGTGCATGTTTTGTTGGATGTTGTTTAATATCACAGTCTTACAACCTATATTATTTTGCAAGTATACTATGATTCATAACATGACTTTCATCTTTAATATTAATTATCAACACAATTACAAGTTCGTCACATGAACTATGTATCTGTCATATTGATTCTATTATCCCTTTTTTAATATTGTAGGTTTCCAATTTAAATATAACCCTTTGAAATTATGACATTAAAATTTATAATTTTCATGTTTTTAGTAGTTTCATTATAACTATGGCTAAAATTCACCCTAAAGGCTCAAATTTATTATTAATTCAGTTCAAACTCAAGCGAAAGTCCAAGATTTTATCGGGTATAAATAAATGTATTTATTAGTGAATACTATTTATCGTAACAATGTCAAATATAATAGTTGAAATAATATTCCACGCAATGAATATATTACACTTAAATATTATTTTGTGAACACATTTGTGGATTGTGAACCCACCAATGAGATGATGTCACGTGTCATTTTGATCAGTCACGTGGTGTGTTGGAAAGTTAAAAAAAAAATCACAACTACGTCAACTCAAAAATTTCTCATACCAATGCTCAATTTCTAGCGACGCATGTTTTAGTATTGTCGACGAATTTATCGATTTAACCAGCGATGTCTCATTACACTTGCAGAAACCAAACCATGAACCTTACACATGTTCACTACTTGGGTTCCGGTTTAGACCCTTTAGGGTTCCTCTGAGGCTTCATAACTCAGACGCTTTCTGGGTCCTCTGATTTGTCTGCTGCAGAAGCAGCTTAGCCTCAAAGCGGCTCCTTTGAATCATTTCCGAAATGTCCCCAGATAGGGTGCCGGTTTTGATTCTCTTGGTGTGCGTTTCCACTCATGTGTTTACGGTTCAATCAGGAGTAGGAGTGAACTGGGGAACGACTGCGTCCCACCCACTTCCTCCTCCCATTGTGGTGGACCTTTTGAAATCCAACGGCATTGATAAAGTCAGGATCTTTGATGCTGACCCACCTGTTCTCCAAGCTCTATCTGGCTCCAACATTAAGGTCACTTTAGGCATTCCTGACTTGATGCTTCAAGCTCTGAACATGTCTGTCAAAGCTGCTGAGAGCTGGATTCATGACAATGTTACTCGATATGTAAATGGAGGAGTTCATATTCTGTAAGCACTTGTACTCTTGATTAGAAGGTTTAGTCAGTTACCTGGTCTATTCTGTTTTAGAGAATTTAGTAGAGTGTTACTTGCTGGGACATGT
Organism: Kalanchoe fedtschenkoi; assembly: GCA_002312845.1. Classification (NCBI taxonomy): domain Eukaryota; kingdom Viridiplantae; phylum Streptophyta; class Magnoliopsida; order Saxifragales; family Crassulaceae; genus Kalanchoe; species Kalanchoe fedtschenkoi. Next base: position 6,863,733 of record NQLW01000008.1, read on the forward strand.
AATTACATTTTGAGATTATTAAACCGCTGAGTAGGCAATACACAATTACAACTGATACATACAGATGGATTATGATAAGAAGTTGAAAGGCGCTACTTTTGTGAATGCAGGGATTCCTTGCAGTGAAATGCTGTATTCTTTTTCTTAAAGGGAATACCTTTTTGTATAAGTTTGTTTAATATGTGTTTGAAAGTGAAATCGTTGGGTAAACTAACCAGCAATGTATCTGCAGGTATATAGCCGTTGGAGAGAACCCGTTTCTCCAAGATTATGGAGAACAATTTCATACGTTTGTTGTTGGAGCAGCCACTAACATTCAGATAGCGTTAAGCAAAGCGAAACTGGCCAGTGAGATAAAAGTTGTTGTTCCATGCAGTTTTGATGCCTTCAGTTCAAAATCAGGCCTACCTTCAAGAGGACTCTTCCGATCTGACATCAATACGACCATGGTCCATCTACTTTCTTTTCTTAGTAGGTACCACGCACCTTTTTTAGTTGATGTATCCCCTTTCCAGAGTATAATCCAAAACAAGAACCTATCTCTTGACCTCGCCCTCTTCAAGGAAAGCGCGCGCCCTCTTAATGACAGCCATCGGATTTATAAAAACATCTTTGATATTACTTATGATGTGTTAGTGGCTGCCCTAACTGCTGCTGGATCTCCTCGTATAGATATTGTGATTGGGATGATAGGTTGGCCCACTGATGGTTCCACGTATGCCAATTCATCTGTTGCAGAGACATTCATGAAAGGCTTGATGGAGCATCTTCGATCTAAAAAAGGAACACCTCTCAGGACTGGAAATCCACCTGTGGAAACCTTTATTTTGAGCCTTCTAGATGAAGATCAGGGAAGCATAGCGTCTGGTGACTTTGAAAGACACTGGGGTGTGTTCACATTTGATGGCCTGGCTAAGTACCAGGTTGATCTTGGACAGGGTTCCAGAAACCTTGTCAATGCACAGAATGTCGACTACATGCCTTCAAAATGGTGTGTCGTCAACAATAATAAAGATTTGTGTAATGCTTCTTTAAGCGCGGAGAATGCCTGTGCTTCAGCTGACTGCACTGCTCTATCTCCTGGTGGGTCCTGCTCGAACATCAGCTGGCCTGCAAATGTTTCTTATGCTTTCAACAGTTTCTTCCAAAAGCATGATCAACTAGCTGATAGCTGTGATTTTGGGGGACTGGGTTTGATCACAACAGTTGATCCATCTTTGGATGACTGCAGATTTTACATTGAGATTCAAACTTCGCGCGCTGCTTCCCTGGCTATGTCAGGGCTATTTGACTGGATGATATTGCTGACCATCACTATTTCAGCATTTTTCTCTTCTAATCTCCATGGATCACGACAATACTGAAGTATGGCAGGGCAGTTTATTGAGCAATTTGCAGTGTTGGATCCTGTCTGAGGCGTGTCCATAAAAAAGATGCCTCTTTGGAAATTTTTGCCTTGGTAGCTTTTAGTCAGACATAGTGTCAATGTTGCCCTTAGTTTGGATGGTTGGAGTTTGGGGGAACTTTTTGTTTTTGGTAAAATCTGTGTCAGAGTCTCAATTTAATGCCTAACAGCTCCAAAATACTTATTCCATTACAAAGCTTCTGGATGCGCAAGTTCAAGAACAAGCTCTACAAATGATGATTCATGTATCAAATCGGGCTAATGTTTTGAAGATTGTAGCATACTGATGAGATTGATGCCACCAAGATTTGAGGCCTTCAACTTCTTTGAGGATTCATAATCACTTGGAACCTCCTGCAGCAACTTTTATGTGGCAGTAGTTAAATAGTTATATATGTGGGCACACCCTTAAATTTGCAGCTGCTACATGAGAAATCAAATATCTTTGCATTAAGACCGTGCCTATCTTACATAAGAGTGAGCACTACTTTAGAACAATTTTTGTTTGGATAAACCACTTGAACATCCTCATAATAAAGTGGTCGATGGTGATTAAAGTCAAGGGATAAAATCCAAAAGGGGTCCTGAACTATCACCGTTTACCCAATTGCGGTCAGAACTACTACGATTTCTAAAAAGGGTGCGATGAAAAAAAAATTAAACTGATTTTCTAAAATAAAATTTACCATTACATTCCTAACCTAATATTATTACTAGATTTAGATTTGTGTGCAAAAATTACATCGTTTGGTTATCAAAATAATTTATACCATTTTGGGCACATAAAGAAAACGACGTCTTTTGATATCAAATGACGTAATTTTCGCACACAAATTTAAGTCTTATAATAATATTAGGTTTGTATAGTAATGGTAAATTTTAATTCAAAAAATCAGTTCTATTTTTTTTTCATTGCACCCTTTTCGGAAATCATGGTAGTTCTGACCGCAATTGGGTAAGCGGTGATAGTTTAGAGCCCCTTTTGGGTTTTTCCTCTAAAGTCAATAGTCAAAAAAGTGTTAGATGAGATGATCAATCACTTAAATTTTTAAAATCAAATATCCCGGGATACGTAAAGCACCCCTTTCCGTCTTCACTTTTTTCAAAATCATAACACAGTTGATCACATTGCTTTGATTATCCTTGTTTCCGCTACCTAACATGTTAGAAAATTTCAACTCTTATTTTCAGGTCTACTGTTTTGAATGATGAAGATGCCGAGAAGACTGTAGACTCCGGAGACAAGTTCCTTATGAGTCCTGCAACTGTGACAGTAGGCAGTGGTTCACTATCATACTGATATTCAACAGCATGCTTCCATTTAGTGGTCAAGTCCCTCATCTCCCTTTGTTCGGCACTCGTCAAGGCATTCTGGACTACGCAAGAAATGGTGAATTTCTCTACATACTGAGGTAACCACTTTGTTGTCAAATAGTTGCCGCCTGTGACTCAAAAGCTGGGAGCTAGTTCATTATTTTCAGATACTATCTGCGCGCACTGCTGGAGTGAAGCACATTGTGATTCCTGACGACAAGTATATCCAGTGTCAGCCTTGGCAGGAGTGCAATACACATCGGCTCTCAACAAGCCATTTCCTTGCATTCCAATGTTGCTTCACAAGGGATGGCAATAGGTCGCTGCTGATCTCATCCCAATCTAATCCAATATATTCAAGCGCCCAGTTAATTCATTATTCACCTCCTTGTGAAACAAGAATACAGACATGAACAGTCTGATTATGAATGAACGCAGATTCAGTAGCTTACTACATTGCAGGTGGAGTGGTGTCCGTCAGTATTATCTGACTCCATACTCAACTAGGACGCAACCTGCCATAAGAACTTCAAGATGATAATTCAGCTTGCCTGTAGAGCTTCATATTCAGCCAAGGATTTTGTTGACAGGTTGCTCATTAATTCTGGATAATAATGATTATGGTTGTTTACCATAACTCTGAGCTTAATTTAACTTATGGGAACAACAGATGATCTGGAGGCAGTTATTTATTACTAGTTCTTCCAATAAGCCCAGAATGCGGGTGGAACAACTGTGGCTTTGCTTGCAAGACAGATCCTGGTTGGGGAGCTGGTGATAAAATCTAGGACCACTCCAACCAACACATCAAGGCCATTGTGGTTGCCCAGTGATAAAATCTTAGTGATAGGCTCGTTTGACCAACTTCAAATGGGAGCTTTGATGGTTCTTTTATGGCTTGAGATTTTGCATATGCATGGACTTATTTGAGATGTAACCGTAACAACAAAAAGGACGCAGAGAGTCAAAATATGTGAAAATGACTAATTTGAGATTCCATTTATGATGTCCAACACATGAAAGTAGAAAACAAGCAACATGCATCACAGTGAAGCTGCATACAAGATTAGGCTCAAGCCTTCCAACATCATGAACCATACACAGTCTCTTACCAGAGAGACGATGAGTTAACAAACTGTCTGGGGGCACAAAAAATATCCTTGCCGCCAAACGGGGATGTCCATTCATGTGAACTGACTGCCACGTCGCGTCCAGCCATCAGCCCCTCTGAGAATCCCGACAACGAGTCTCTGTTTGTGCTATGGTTCTTCCATATCGAGGAGAGTCCCAAACCAACCCATTGCGCACTATGAGACTTTGACAATGGGCTTAAATCCATTGTCCAGTCTATACTTGTGTAATCGCACAATGGCATTTGCCCTTGCGTGTACCAATCTACATGATTCCAGTCTACATGCGAAGAAGCGCCTGAATGTCCACCGGTTCCCCTGTGCAGAAATAGTCCTAGAGATGATCTAGCATTCAATGGAGGAGATGATGGAGTCATGACATGCCTGGAACCGAAACTGCCCAGCTGCATCCTAGATGCATCAGACAGGTCCTGCTGCCTGTAATCTGCTCGGTAGTGCGATTGCTGTGGATGTACATTTCTATCACCCATACTGGTCAAATTCTGATTGGGCTGGCCATTTCCATTGGAGATCAAAGCTTCATATCCAGGGGTACTGACAGGATACGACCCAGTGACTCTCCCAGGAGTTGAGACAGCCGTAGATTGCAGAACCTGCTTCGCGGAAATAGATTGAGGACGCTGCATCACAACCAGAGGCTCCCTAACAAGAGTTTGCTGAACATTATTGGCAACGGGTCCAGATTCTCTACGGCGAGCATCCACTATATTTGTTGTGGGTCTTAGAAAAACAGATCCAGCAGGTGCAAATGTGTTTGTTGGCAAGCTTGTCACTGAAGGCTGCCATGATCCATCTGACACTCCATTTGCACGATTTTCTCGTAACAGCACTTGATATTTGCTAACAGATTCCAAATGTGTAGCATTTACTTGTACTGTGTTGGGGTGAATGAGATCTCTTTCACTTTTCCTCTGTTGCATTGCATCCAGAACTACCGACTTCCCTGACGGTGGCGCTGTATTATTATTGTTCGTTTCGTCAGACCTACTTGAGGAAAGCAACAGTTCCTGCTTCTGTGTACGCACTATCTCTTCGGCCTTCTGAAGGTCACCTTCAGATGACACCACAGCTCGCTCGACCTCCTTCTTTGAGCAATTAAGCCTTGTTTCCATCTCTGCAACTTGAGCAAGCTCATCAGTGATGTCTATTTTCAAGCTGCACCCGCCAACAAGGTTTATATCTTTCTTATTAGCGACTGTATTTCCTTCAAGCAGCCATGAGACAGATTCTTCCAACTTGCCGTCATTCATCATAAGCGCCTCAGTGGCTCGCTCAGAAGTGAACCCCATTGCAACTAGTTGCCGAGAAAGTGATTCCAATTTTCTTGACATCAAGAAGCTGCAACAACGCTCGTGCAACTCTTGTGCACGCCGCTCTCGTTGACGCTGGTGCTTCTTCTCATTCCTTAGTCGGATTTTCTCTCTCTTTTCAAAATCAACAATATTAGACACAGTCTTCTCTTTCATGTCTTCTGACTCACCAGAATAGCTTCCGTTGTTGGAAATGGAGTCATACTCTGGACCGGTCCCTGAGCTACCGGAATGAGCATCACAGTCATCTACAGCACGTGGATGGCCACCGGCAACTGCACGACTAAAACCATCAACTGCATTGTCTGGGCGATGAAATGTTACAATTGTCGCACTGGAAACACCGGATGAGGTTCCATTGCCGCCACTAGTTGAAAGAGCAGGCTTGACGGAATGCTTCAGTTGCCCTTTGACAGCCCCTGATGTTTTCCTGTCCTTGCTTCTGGTCCTGGACTTTGAAACTGACGACATCTTTCAAAACTATGGATGTGCGAATTTTCTGCATTAACAACACAAGGAAGAAAACCTTTAATTACCCAATCGAAGACAACAGTAAAGAGAAGCCCTCATATTCCTTATAGCATAATAATACACCCACCATAATTTATACCATACAGCCCACCAGATACACCAAGAACAAAGAAACAAATACAGATCTACCATCATAATTAGAAGTCAAATGTAGTTAAAAAAAATGCTAACATCAATCAATGGTCCCAAAATCAATAACCTGGGCTCAAGTTTCACAATCATATACATAAACAAAAAAATCAATGTTGTCAACGCCCAACCTGAGCCAACCAACACAGAATGTAGTAGTACCCAATCATGCCCACAAATCAAAAAATCAAAAAGTCACAAATCCAAGCATTGTTATCACCATGAATTAAACGGTTCAGAGAAAAATAAATGATCAGATCAGGAGAACACGCAACCAAAAACAAAACAAAATTGAAAAGGAAATGAAATAAGTAAATAAATGAAAAGCACAAACTTTTATCACATCTGATGCAACGAGGGATAAAGACGGAACCTTTTGGAAGTGAGGACGCCGGATCTGAATCTGGGGGTGTCGCGAGATAGGGAGGAGGAGGAAAGCGGATGGGAATTGATTATTGATTGGATGGATCTGTGTGCGGTTGGTTACGAGAAAATCTCTAGGATTTGTTGGAATTGAGAAAATTGAGAGGAATGAATGATTTGGGGGATGGAAGTGAGAACGATTAGTAGCAGTTGCTCCGCATTCATCGCTGGCTTCTTCTTATTATAGAAGATCCCGAAACTTCAGCATCAACGCCGACTCTCTTTTTTATATTTTTAAAAATCATTAACAATTTTTACATTTTCTGTTCTAAAAATATGTTTATAAACAAAGTTGTACATGTTTAAAATTAATAAAATTATTGGAGTAAATGGATGAGAAATGAATAAAATTATTGAAGAAAGGAATGTAATATTCATTCAATCTTACGAAGCTTAGTGGCATTTATCAATTAGTGATGCATGGAATATTTCATTAATTTGTTGGCAAAATAATCCAAATCTATATTGATAAACATGAATTGCAATTTAACATGCATAGCAGAGGCAGATTCAGATCACACTATTCGCAATTTAAAATATTTCTAATTCGAAAAACATTTTATACTCCTGAAAATAAATTTATAGTTCCGTTACGGATGCATAATCTACAATTTCTATATGAGGCTCTTTGAGAATCATCATTGATGCGCAATCGTTCGCAAATCAGAAATAAATTTATAAAACCAAACTTATTCAAATAGTGGATATATCATGGATGAGAAGCACTCTCTAATAGATTATAGTCAGATGAAAAACAAAGTCTGAGTTAGGTGAATTTTATAACTGATGTAGCTGACCGGACTAATCTGCGACCGAGGTTGAATGCCGTTCTGCGTGCGGTGAGGCTGCCAGAGTAATTTTTTTTAAAAAAACAATAGAAACTCTTCTTGCAACTATTTTCTGCAAAGATTTTGAACACCGCACTAAATAGAAATTAAATTAAATGGTTTATTGGTTTACTAGTTCCTGTCCAATTAAATTTTTTTATAAAAAATGTTGTTCGTTCTTTCAACAGCAACCATGCACCTACTGCAGTGTGAAACTCTCTTCTACAAAGTAGTAAGTCTCTTTTCCAACTTTCTAACAATCATATAAAATGGATAACTAAAGCTCACGATATAAAATGATAAATGAAATTTGGAAACCTTACATATCTATAACTACGAATCAATGCAAGATATTCAGTTCTAAAAATAATACTTTGGCAGGTAAATCTCAATAGAAGTCGAAGGTTCCAGTGGTAAGTATGATGAAAGCATTACTATTGTCTCTGATAAATCTGAGTCTTCATCTCATTTTTCAACTTAGATACAAGACTTACTTCAGATGAACAAAGATCTGCTAAAAATGATAAACAACGAGAGCTTAATTCCGATTAGTTCTTACATCAATATAAATAGTACTTTAACAGGTAAATCATATAGTTTTTCCATTACTGTTGCTAACAATGCCTGGAGTCTTGACTTAGGTGTTTCACACCATTTAATCGCTCACTTTCAGTGCAAACAAAATCCATCAACCATAGAGTCTTCCATGCATCTACATGGTGACAAAACTGTAGCCATTACTCACATTGGTTTTATCACATTATCACCTCAAATTAGTCCTTTATGCTCCTCACTTTAAGTTCAATCTTATTTCAATTTCTATACTTCTTCTTGACACTAAATATCATATTATCTGCACCGATAAATCTTACCTCTTGCAGGACCTTTTCTTGAGGAGGAATTATTTAATTGACGATCACTTGGATGGATTATATTAACTCAGAAATCACTCTTTCCTCAAATCAAGATCATTTGTTATTTCTAATACCTATATCAAATATCTTACTACTGTCCACCTATGGCATATGAGAATGGGTTAATAGCCATCTAAAATTTACATCATATTCCTCAATTACAACTTAGTACGACCTCTACATCAGTCCTTCGTGAAATCTGTCCTCTTGCTAAACAAATAAAGAATTCTTTGCTTTTGAACACTACAAAAATAGTTAAACCATTTGAACTTGTATATTGTGATGTTTGGGGCTCCTATAAACATGAAACATAAATACTTTTGTATTATCATTGATGATTTTTTTATATGTACTTGGCAATATCTTTTGCAAAACAAAACTTAGGTGTTAATCAAATTTATGCATTTCACAGTATTTGTTCAAACTCATTTTTGAGGATCAGCTCATATTTTAAGAATTGATAATGGATCTGAGTTTGTAAATAATGGTGTCAAAAATTTTGTTCGCACTACATGAAGTTTACATCAAAAAACTTATTTTGAAACACCTCAACAAAATGGGAGCGTAGAAATAAAACATAGACACATATTCAAAATAGCTAGAGCACTTATATTTCAAGCATTACATATAAATTTTTGGGTTGATTGTGTCCTCACTGTTGTCTGCATAATTAATAGATTACCAATAGTTGTTTCAAATTTCAAATTTCCTTTAAAAATTCTTGTAAATCATCTGTCTTCTTATGATCATCTGAAAACATTTGGGTGCTTCAATTTTGGTTCAACTCTTAAATCTAAAAAATAGAAATATTTTCATCAAGGTGTAGAAGAAGTGTGTTTATAGAATATTTTTTGGCAAAAAGATTTATAAACTGTATGATCTTGAGACTAAGACAATATATTTTAATAGGGATGTAATGTTCATAGAAACTGTTTTTTCTTTTGCTTATTGTGTCTTTCCCTCATTCAAATATTTATTTCCACACATGCCTCATCAAATTCTCCACCTCACCAAAATTCCACATCTCCACTAAAAGTTCTTCATACATTATCATAACCTCATCCCTCTTTTTCTGCTCAAAATCCACACAACCCTCTCCCACACCTCCCCTTAGACCTCAAAGACATAATAACATACTATCTCAAAAATTTTCTGACTATATAATTTCATCTACATCGAATTTACCAAAAAAATTACATTTCTTCACAAGTTAAGGTATAATATCCTTTATCTCATTACATTTCTTATTCTAAAACTAAAACCACATTATCTAACCTTCATTTCTGCAGTGTCAAGAATTTCAGAACCCACTAGCTATACCTCTGCCTCCAAACAACTCTATGGGTTGAAGCAATGACTAAACAAATAAAGGCATAACAAGATAACAATACCGGACAATTTGTTGATTTACCTATAGATGCTTAAATTGTTGGATGCAAATGGATATTTAAAGGAAAATATCATGCTGATGGATAGATGAAAAAGTACAAAGTAAGGTTAGTGGCTAAAAAATTTACTCAAACTCAAGGACTTGGTTATGTTAAGACTTTGTCCCTATGGCTAATACGTCAATAGTGAGAATTCTTATTGCTTTAGCTGCTACCCATGATTGGTCTTTAACTCAAATGGACTTCACAAATGCATTTTTGAATGGTGAGGTACATGATCAAAATAAAGGTACATTTAAAAAGTTAGTCTGTCTGTTAAAAAAAATCCTTGTATGATCTTAAGCAAGCATCAAGACAATGGTTTACAAAATTTTCTACAGCTCCAATTCATTATGGATTTAAGCAGAGTCCAACAGATCAGTCTCTCTTCATCTACAACAAGTACAAAAATAATCTTACTAGTATATGTTGATTATATACTAGTAACAGGCAAAGTACTTATGATATTCATAAATTGAAGAGATGACTTTAGCTGATCAATTTATGTTAAAAGATTTGGGGCGTACTAAATATTTTCTTGGCATTAAACTGGCTAGATCTCATAAGGGGATTCTCCTAAACCAAAGAAAATATGTTTTGCAAATTTTAGAAGACACTAGTTTAACAGGCTGCAAGCCAATCAGTATACCTATGGATCTCACTCAGAAGCTTGCCCTCACTGAGAGTTCTTTGATGAAGGATTCTTATAATTATTGTCCCCTTTTATTGGATGATTAGTCTATCTGACAATTTCAAGATTAAACATTTGCTTTGTTGTTCACAGCCTAAGTCAGTTTTTGGCCTCTCCCACTGATGCTCATATGGACGTAGCTCTCCAAGTTGTTAACAATCTCAAAAATGATCAAGGCCATGCTCTCCTATACATGTCTGGTATATCACTCTCCTTATCTACGACTTGTGATGTTGGTTGGAGCGTTTGTTCCTTAACTCGTCAGTTTATGACGGGCTACTGCCTTTGATTGGGTTCTTCAATAGTCTGTTGAAAATGTAATAAATAGACATTGGTTTCTCGCTCATCTGCTGAAGCAAAATACAAAGCTCTGGCAAATATCAGATTTGAAATCGTCTGGCTTACCAATTTGTTGTCGAGTCATCATCAACCTATTACTCTTCAAGTTCTCATAGCTTGCGACAGCAAATCTCCAATAGCCATTGTGCTCAATCTAGTGTTTTATAAGCGAACAAAGCATATCGAAATTAATTGTTACTTATCAATGATAAATTTTGAGATAACATCATCACTCTTCATCATGTCCCCAGCTCCGATCAAATGACAGATATCCTCACGAAACCCCATTCTCCTCGTCCGTTCAAGCATCTTCTATTTAAATTTGGCCTCTTTAATCTTGCATTAGTCTGTTATTTATACAGTTCAGAAGAAGAAGGTGCAAAATAAAACGGCGCCATTTAAGCTAACTCGAAAGCACAGCGATTGAAAAGTAAGTTTCATACTTTTTGATTGCATTTTTTACACTGGTGCTTATGTCCATCACTTGGCAGCAGAGGCTTGCTTTGGCACAGTAAAAATCTTCTGGCTCTTGCTGGTTTTCGTAGCTGCGCTAGAAAGAAGAACATGATAAAGTGGTATGGTTTAATTTTGGATCAGCTTGAGATCAAAAAAATTAAAGGAAGAATACAATGGAAACATAGCTTAATTATCGTACAATATGACACAGTTTTGACGATAGTGATAAAATGTTTTAGATGAACAGGTATAATTATTATTTTGTAAATTAATTTAAAAATATTATCTTTTACACTTACTGAAACTTAACTAGCTCTTAGAAGTTATAAAATAAAAATAAATACAAGCTGAAAATTGATAGTAGTTCAGAGCAATTTTTGATTTTTTTATAAATACCTAACCATTTTGGCACATTCCTTATCGTGATCAATGTTTGTTCGACTTCCCAAGATTTCTCATTTCGGCGCTTTAAGTACCACGCAATAGCTGATCACTATTCAAAGGTCTTTTGCTCTTACATAGTCCATAAAAATGGTCCTATGTACATTCACATGAACCTCCTCCACTAATATATTTCCTGACCATTTGCTGATTCACTGACCTATACCTACCTATCCTTCTAAGAACCATTAAAGCAAGCCGACTAGTTGGCAGCAGCTGCTCACCCATCTTCGTCATAGTCCTCATCATCAAAAGTAGAGTTCATACTCCCCAATTGAAGTGTGTTGAATTCTATTCTATCCATTTCAGAAAGAGATAACTGGAGGTTGTCAGGATGTGCTGAAAGATTGTCAGGTATTGCCAATGCAGGCATGCTATTGTTTTCCTTGAATTCAGTATTTAGATCAAACTTCCCAACTGCTAGATTGGTTAAGCCATCATCATCTTCCTTTGAATCACTTGCCAGGTCCCTGCTCTTATTATCATTGGCATCCAGATTGGCCATGGATGGTTCTGGCTCAAAATCATGCTGAACACTATCTGGTCCAGCCATATGACCAGCTCGACCCCTGCCACGTCCACGACCTCTTCCTCGACCTTTCCCACCAACAGTGCCATGGCTTGTCTCTTGCTGCAAAGTGAAGAAAAATTCAACATTCTTGTTGAGAAATAAAAGCGGAGATGGAATGAAAATTCAAGGGACTAGAACGTGGGAATGTCATCTGAAAAGGTCTTGAAATATTCAAGAAGGCATCAGAAGGTGGACTCAATTATCTGCAATAAGGTGCACTTATTGAAAAAAAAAACGTAGCATTACCAGTCGACTCCTTTTTGAGTGCTCATCACTATCTGATAACTCATCCCCAGTAGCTTTCCTGATACAAACGAAACATACATAATAATCTAATCAATAAAGTGGACCTCCAAACATGCAAGATCAAAAAATATATATAAATAAACATGATAGTCTTAACCTTCTCCTCGAAATAGCACGGACTTCGCCAGAGGTACTGGAATGGTTATAATCTGGGACCTTGTTCACAACTTCCTTAAGAAAGTCAAATATACTATATCTTTGCACACAATGCTTTCTGCAGTTGAAATTAAATTGTTAGATCAGCCAGCACATACAGAGTTTATTTAATGCTTCATCAAAGCAAAGTGGAAGAGACATGATCAAAGGAAGGTTCCTACCCACCCCCACCAATCAATATTTTCCTAAATGTTTTATAATTCATCCGTCTCGGAAAACAAGATAAAAGAATTTCTGACAGGCTTCAGCTGAATCACTTAATCTCGTGGAGAGCTCAGCTTCTAGAAAGCTATAGAAAAAAGTTGCGAGCATGTACATGATGAGGAGCACATACATGAGGAAAAATTATGATGATCTAATCAAAGCAGCTAGATGCCACTCAAAAGATTCAATAACCTGAACCCAGAGAATTGATCACATACAAATGCAACGAGCTGACCGTCTTTGCTCCTGTCTGAACTGTGATACCATATGTCCGATCGCACAAATCTTGCAAGAATAATTCCAATGCTTTAGCTGCAATAACAAAATCAATGAAATCAAAACTAAACCCGTAAAATGTCCAAACATAAATCACCCAAAAATCACAATTTACGCACACACTAGGACAGGAACCGCTAAGGCAATCTTCCCAACATCCTCATCTGCTTGCATGATCTTCTTAATCCGAGCCTATAACACAATCATCAACAGCAACTGTGTCAAACCCTAATTCCTGACTTTGTTCCAACCAGAAGCCCCAAATCAGAAAATACGTAATAAGCGAGAGTACACTAGTCAAGCACGCAATCAGGCTGTTCGAAACCCTACAATTTTGAAAAGCAAAGTTACCGCTGGAAATCGAGTGTCGAGCTTCTTCCTCATGCTGCGGAATTTCAGAACCGAAATCTCTCCAAACCAAAATTACCGTCGAAATTATATATTAGCGAAGGCGAAAAACAGGACGCGTCTGGGGAGTCGATTGAAACGGATGCATATAGGAGGCGGAGGTATCGGAGTCCGGTCAGATCCGGAAGAATCTGGATCGAGGGTTACAGAGGTCGCAAACTGGAAAATCGATCACGCGGGATGAGAAAGCAAATAAGGTATTTTAAGTGGGTCAAAGTGAGAATATGGTAAGAGGGAAAAGAACCGTAATATAAAATCTTATCCAAATGAGAAACCCAAAACGCAAGTTTTAATGTAGTATCGGGGTCCTCTTTTTCGCGAAATGATGTCTAAATTTAAACGCGATTTTAACTAGCAGTTGCATTCCGACAGAGTATCGAAACCTTCAACTGCTTTTGAGATGCTAAAGTTCAAATTCTAATTGACACTTTTTCGTTTTATATATTTAGTGTACCTTTTGTAAAATGTATTATTTATTTCAGTATTAATAGTAATAATATTATTTTTTATTTCACAACTTACTAAGATATTAATAATATTTTTTTCTTAATATTTTTATTATTAGTTTTGAGTGTTGCGTACTGCACTAGATATCGCGATGCTTCAATTCATACCAAACAACTTCATAAACATAATAATATTAATATTGAGAATATTATTTAATCCACATCTCATCAAAATATTAATAATACCTTTAATTAATACTTTTTATTATTATTTTCGAGTGTTGTATGCTAGATATCTCGATGCTTTGATTCCTCTTAAACAACATCAAAAGCATAATAAATACAAGGGAAAAATCCTAAAAGAGGTTCCGAACTATTACCATTTCCCTGCTTACGGTCCGAACTATCAAATTTGACAAATAATGGGCAAAAACAACATTCCTTTAATAGCGTTAGTTGAAACCCTACTAATTTTCTGTTACTTGAAACCCATCGCTCGTCGGATTCCGAACAAGGGACCCAACGCACCACGCCGTACTCCTCTCGCGGCTTGTCGTCGCCGCCGCGGTCGCCCCACCAGCGCATCCCGGATGTCGAACCCTGATATCTTCACGTCATCAGCGCTTTTGGGTTTCTAGGGTTGCGCCCAGGCGAAGCGACCAGCGCCGAGGACGATGACACCACAGCCAGAAACACCAAGATCGAAGCTTCAACCGATCGCAGGAACATCCCGACACATAACGAGGTCCCGACAGAACAAAAACGATACAACGACGCTCGATTCGTCGAGTCTAATTTATCGCTTTTTGATTACCAGGAAGTTTCCGAAGCTGGGGAGAATTGAGAGATTCGCGTCCAGGTTTGAAATGGGTGGAG
>NQLW01000008.1:6878675-6953914 GCA_002312845.1 Kalanchoe fedtschenkoi
CTTAAGTGAAACCATAATTATTAAAAACGGATTGGTAGTTAAAGGATGTTTATATTGATACAATTTAATTTATTCTTATATGGTATTGAATTGTGAATTGATGATGGGTGACTTTATGATTTAATATTTAATGTATTTATAAGTGGATATTATTAATATGCATATAATTTATACTGATATTATTTAGAAATATATTATATATACGTTTAAAATATATTTAGTTGACCATCCGAATAATAATTCATTATACGTTAATACCCTTCCATATTCATATCCATGCTTAAAACACTTGCATAGATATCACTCCAAAATGCAAAATCCACCTATCAAGAATCTAACCCATATGCATATCTCCAAACCCCATGGCGGAATCGCCGCAATCATCACCTCAGCACCCGGTGAAGCCACCGGCTTCGTCGTCGTCGCCGTCGAGTAGGAGTGTAACGGTTCGGTTCGGTTTGATTTTTGTCAAAAATTCGAACTGAACCAATATCCATCGGTTTCAATTTTTCAAACTGAACCGAACCAGCTTATTCAGAAAGTTGAACTGAATCAAACCTAACGGTTCGATTTGATTTTGGTTTGGTCAATTTTATTTTCTAATAAAGAACAAAAGTTAACCTTTTAAATTATTACACAGTTTACATTTGAAGCCTCAAAGCCTCTTAATTTCTCAACTGAAACATGTAAATGTAGATACAACAGACATCGGATTAGAAAATAAAATGCAAACACAACGGACAGTAGATAAAACAAAAGTGTCTTGATTTATTTCGTGTATTTTCTTTTTCGTCTCTTCGAACTCATATATTCTAGCATTGTAAACCTGAAAAAATAAGAGCAAGTTGTGAACAAAGTATCTTGTTCAGAGCTGGTAAATTTCAACTTGATAAATCACAATATAGCAACCAGAGAGGTATCGCAGGATGAGGGCTAAATGATTATATTTTGATGATGAATATAAAAGATGGATGAATTATTTAACTTGAAAAATCACATATAACATCAGCCAAAAGACATGTCTTATAAACCAAGACAACAAAAACATCAGCCAGCAAACCTCAGCAAAATCACTTTTAACTTGTAACTACCAAAATTATACATTAAACCAGCCAAAATATCATCCAGAAAGGTCACATATATATCTAGGCAAATGAAATGACAGAAAATTTACTTATAACAAGCAGCAAATTAGACAACATTGACCAAATCAAGTATAATGCAGTAAAATAGCTTTTACTTTAGGTACCAAATTTACCTCTTTAATTATATCAGTTACCTCCACTGAATCACTATGCAAATCATTCCTTGGCGGATGAATTTCTCTGGCAGGCTGTAAAAAAATTTCATACATCAGTACAAAAAGTAATATAGCTTAGTGAATTTCATACATCAATACTGAAAAAAATTAAAAGGGGCACCAAATTAACCATGCAAAAGAAAGAGTCTTACCATGAATAAGTGTGGTAGAAGACAGACTGCAGACTAAAGACTACAGAGGTGGAGTGGTGGACTGAAGGTGATGGCGGAGGTGGACTGTGGCAATGTAGGTAGAGGACTGTGGCAGTGATTAACTTCACAAATTCAGTCCACCCTTTTATGGCAAGTTAATCATCAGCAAGGGTACGTATACCGGTTCGATCTGGAAGCACTAAACCTGCTGCTACAAGCTAGGTCAATATATTAATTCTTCCTGATTAAATTTTGTTGCACATAGTCTATTCCATGAAATTTATACAATCACATACACATGATCGAAACAAGACATTAACAATCTCAAACAACAAATCTGCCTCTAAAATATTCTTTCATTTAGACGCAGAACAAACACATTTTAAATAACTTCTTCAACTAATATAATCATATACATAAATTATCCAGCAATTGTAGTAGCCAGAAAATGTATACTATTCGCAACTTGAGTCATAAGAATCGATCAGGATTCGTCAAAATTTTAGTGAAGTGATCTCAAATAAGAGATGCAAACAGTTTAGATTTTACCTTAGGAACCAAATCGATCTGCCTCTTTAATTATACTAGTTACCTCCACTGGATCAATTTGTAAAGCATTCCCTTGTGGATGAAATTCTTTGGAAGCCTGCAAAAAATAGTCATACATCAGAACACTAAGTAATAGAGCATTAAAGCTTGGTAAATTTCATATATTAAACAAAAATATGAAAGGGGCACCAAATAAACCGTGCAAAAGATAGTCTCACCATGATTGAGTGTGGTAGAAGATGGTCTGCAGACTAAAGAATCCAGACTGAGTCGTCACTGGTGGGTGATGTCGAGCTGTGGCGGTAAAGGGGAAGTGGTGGACTGCTAGTGAATGGTGATGGTGGAGGCGAAGAGCCGTGGTGATGGAAATTGAAGACGATGACGAGAGATAAGTAATGAGTTGTTTGTTTTTCGAAATTGAGGAGATGAGATTGTGATGGCAAATATGTTGACGATCTGGCGTTTAAAAAGAAGTGGCCGAGGGACAAAGAGGGGCAGACGAACGGTGAAGAAACGGAAGGGGAAACAAAAGATTGCACGATGCGTGACTAAAGAGTGAATATAGGGTACGTTGGTAGGTCGTGTACACTGTAGATGGGGCGTGATTGGAGAGAACGGAGTAAAAGCAACAATACATTCTTTAACGCTGTGACAGGAGACGTGAGCGGCATGACTGGAGATTGGAGACTGAAGCAGCGTGCCGACATCATATGACAATGGAGATTGATAGGATTTGAACGCGACTTGCAAGCGGCATGTCCGCGTGACTGACAGTCTGAGATGTGGCGGAATGGGGAATTGGGCATAGACGACTATGTGGCGTTGCAGTGTACGAGTGTTAGGGTTTGTGTGGGTCGGTTCGGTTTGGTTTGATCAGTTTATAATCAAAAATTTTAAACTGAACCGAACCGATCGGTTTTTTAATAAACACAAATCGAAACCGTTTATTTAAATAATAAAATCGAACCGAACTGTTCGGTTCGATTCAATTCAATTCAATTTATCGATTCGATGGTTTTTACTTACGCTACTACCGTCGAGCTCTGCTCCGTGTATCAAATATTTAACCAAACAATATTAACAGTATTAATTATCTAATATCTGTCTTATTAAACACGCAGTTAATTGATGCAAATGCATTCATATTGGACATATATGATTTTAATAAGACATTTAAGTCTACGTTCGTAGTTCGGATTAATTGTCGGATAGAATAATTAATAATAGTCTAACGTGTTTGCTTGCAAATAAGATAAGTATTAATAATCCCAATATATAGATTTTAACTTGGGATTATTTATTTCATTACTATTAATAACAAGACTGCTACCAAACGTACCCTTACGTATGTTTGAACTCTACATAAATAAATAAAAAACTTGTTATAAAAG
This sequence comes from Kalanchoe fedtschenkoi, assembly GCA_002312845.1. Taxonomy (NCBI): domain Eukaryota; kingdom Viridiplantae; phylum Streptophyta; class Magnoliopsida; order Saxifragales; family Crassulaceae; genus Kalanchoe; species Kalanchoe fedtschenkoi. The sequence continues at coordinate 6,882,068 of NQLW01000008.1, forward strand.
TAATTTTGAATTTTAATTTTATTTTAAATATTTTTTAAAAAATCATAATAAAACATTAAAATTATATTATTTTAAGATGTTTAAAAAGTGATTTAAGAAATAAAAATAAATCATCCTGACAATCATAATAGGAATGATATGACACTCTCATATGACATTCAATCTTAAACACTTAATTTTATGAAACATTTAACACTTAATTTTACGGAACAATACTTAATTAGGACTCAAATAAAATTGTGTTCTCAAAATCTGGAAGCAAAATTCTGGCAGCACAAGTTGGGGCAGTTTGAGGTATCCAATTATTTGCATGGCAAACTAGTACTTGATATGAGACCCATCAAACAGGCTTTTATAGGCATTCTGTTTTTACATTGATCATGCATAATAAAACTATACAAGTCCTATTTCCTGACTGCAGGTCATTTCTTGATTCACCAACCCATCTATCCTGCTACAAACCACTGCTGAAATTCAACTAGTTTGACAGCAGCTCACCCATCTTCTTCATCATAGTCCTCATCATCAAGGGTGTTGTTTGTACTACCAAGCTGAAGTGGATTAATCCCTATTCTATCTATTTCCGAAAGTGACCATCCAGGGAACTTTTCTTGTTGAATTGCAGGATGCTCTGACAATATGTCAGGCATCTCCGAAGCAGGAGTACTTTTGTTTTCTTTAATTTCAGCATTTAGATCAAACTTCCCAACTGCTGGATTGGTTAGGCCATCAGCTTCTTCCGTTAAATCACTCGGCAGGTCTCTGTCCTTATTGTCCGCGGCTTGGGTTGCATCGAAAGCTGATTCTGGTTCAATATCCTGTTGATTATGATCTGGTTCAGCCACCCTACCAATCCGCCCTCTTCCTCGTCCGCGACCTCTTCCTCTACCTCTCCCACCACTAGCCGCATGGCCGGCCTCTGGCTGCAAAGTAAAATTACAATATGGTTCAGGAGACAATCAAGTATCAAGAGCCACCGACCAATCAGTCCTCCCAAGTTCACATTTTATACACATTTTAAATATCTAAATGACAAACAAAACCAGAGATGAATAAAGGGACTAGCACATGCAAATGTTATCTGAGTGAACAGGTCTTGATGAAATTCAGAAAGCATTGAATATGAAAAATTCTCAACCTAGTACGACAATTATCAGACATCAGCTGTAAAGCCTGTGATTAGAGAAAAGACTTAGCATTACCAGTCGGCTCCTTTTTGAGTCCTCGTCGCTATCTGTTAATTCATCCCCAGCAGCTTTCCTGCACAATAATGCAGTTAATAACACTGATCTCCAAATATAAAAATATTAGAAAGTTCCAGAATTTTTCAGACCTTCTCCTTGAGAGAGTTCGGACTTCACCAGAGGTGCCAGAATGGCTGTAATCTGGGACCTTGTTGACAACTTCACTAAGAAAGTCGAATATACTATATCGCTGCACACAATGTTTCCTGCAGTCATAATTACATTATCAGATCAGCCAATACGCATATATCTTATCAAATCCAATGATTCATCAAGCATTGCGACGAGTTCATGATTAAAAGGACATCCACTAGACTTTATTCAAGTAAATACGGCGACAGAAAGCCAAAGAAAAAAAATTTCACTTACAAATGCACAGAGCTAACTGTCTTTGCTCCTGTCTGAACCGTTATACCATAGGTATGATCACACAAATCTTGCAAGAACAGTTCCAACGCTTTCGCTGCAAAGACAAAATCAACGGAACACAAAAACTCAGATATTTCAGTCAGTGCTAAGCCAAAATTCATATATTATAATTTACTCACACACTAGGACAGGAACCGCCATTGCAATCTTCCCAACATCGTCATCAGCTTGCATGATCTTCTTAATCCGAGCCTGAAATGCAAATCTAATTTAACAACACAACCAAAAAGGCTCAAACCCTAATTGCTGAAATTTTACCAACAAATATAAAAATTCGTAACAAACAAAACCGCATTTATCAAGCACCCAATCAGGGAGATGGAAACCCTATAAATCGAAAATTGAACTTACAGCCGGAAATCGAGTGTCGAGCTTCTTCCTCATATCTTCGAATTTTCGAACCGAAATCTGGGAATCAGCAAAGCGCGGAAAGTTAAGAGTCACCAAACGAGAAATTGGGCGTAGCTGATCTGATGTAAATCAGAGACGGAGACGGAGTCTGATTAGATCCGGATGAATCTTATCGGAGGGTTGAAGAAGTTGGAAACTGGAAATCGATCTGGAGGAGAATGCCCGGGGGCGAGAAAGAGAATATAAGAAGTCATGTGGGCTGAAGTCAAATTACAGAAGATGGAAAGGGGCTGGGAACGTAAATTTTGAAACAGAGAAATATAAAGTGGAAATCATTGTTATCAAATTCTCAGAGAGATATGTCAAAATTAAATTATAATAAGTTCTGAGAGTTTAACTATATTTTAGATGTAATTTTATTAGCATAATGAGTTATGTGTGATGTCATCCTTTTATGCACCATCAATTGGTAGCTATGTGATTTAATGATCAACGCCGCCGTACGTAGTGTGCTCTTCGGTGGATGGATGCAAGAAAGAAAATGTCAGGATTTATTTGTACGTTCAAAGATTTAGTTGAAGAACCAGTGGCGGTTGAGAAGGAGCGAGCACCAAAGAATCCATGTACGTCCCACGAGAAAGATACATTCATGAAGAAATTGGGGCTGTTGGGGATGGATTTAGGGAAACTCGCTTCATATGCTGATGATGAAATCATTTCTGATTGCATCTAATTCTATTACAAGAATAAAAAGTCAGGATTATTTGCTGGCTTAAAATTGAAGAATAAGGGGTCTGTCAAACGATATCGATACTTATGTATGTTCGAAAACATCAACATCAGTAGTAGGAGGAAAACAGAAGCTTGAGGAGGCCATGGTGGTGCACGAAAACGATTTCGTTTTACGTCATTTTTATTAAAACATTTCTTCATCTAAAATTAATAGTAAAAAATTCTGAAAAAATCCAAAAAAATCAAAAAATATATTATCTTGATTTATAAAAATTTAATTATTATATTTAATATTTTAATATTCATTAATTAATAAATATGTTTATCAAATTTTAGCTACGTTCATTGGATATTCATATGAGCCGATATATAATTGTTATATTCATCAAAATGAGTTGTTATATTCATCAAATGAGTTATTATGTTCATCAGATTATATGTTCATCAGATTTAATAGTATGTTCATCAGATGAGCTACATTGTTCATTAGTTGATATGTTCATCATATGAGCTTTTATTTTCATCACATTTTATAATAAGTTCATCAATTGAGATACTATGTTCACTAGACTTAATAATATGTTCATCAGAAGAGCTGTTATGTACATTAAATGAGCTAATATAGTTATCAGATGAATTGATATGTTCATCGAATTTGATTATATGTTCATTGGATGAAATGTTCCTCGTATTTGATAGTACGTTCATCAGATGAACCAATATGTTCATCATATGAGTTTTCTTTACTTTTATTGACATTTATTTTACTATATTCATCAGTTGAGCTGTCATGTTCATCAGATGAGCTGTTATATTCATCAGATTTGATATTATGTTCATCAGATGAGCTAATATGTTTATTTAATGATATGTTCCAGATGTGATAATATATTCATCAGATGGAATACTATGTTCATCAGATGAGCTATTTATTAGATGAGATAGTATATATATCATCAGATGATATGTTCATAAGATGAACTATGTTCAACAGATTTGATAATATGTTCATCAGATGAGCTGTTATATTCATCAAATTTGATAATATATTTATCAGATTAGCTAATATATTCATTTGATTATATGTTCAACAGATTGAATGATATGTTCATCAAATGAGACAATATGTTCATCAAATGAACTGTTATCTTCATCGGATGAGATTTTATGTTCATCAGATGAGCTGTTATGTTGATCACATTTGATAATATGGTCATCAGATGAGCTGTTATATTCATAAAATTTAATAATATATTTATCAAATTAGCTAATATGTTCATTAGATGATATGTTCATCAGATGAGACGACATGTTCATCAGACGAACTGTTATGTTCATCAGATGAGCTGCTATATTGATCAGATGAGTTGTTATGTTCATCAGACGAGCTACTATGTTCATCAAATGTGGTACTATATTCATCAGATGAATTGTTATTTTCATCTGATTTGATTATATGTACATCAGATGAGCTGCTATATTCATCAGATTTGATAATATGTTCATAAATAAATTCTTTTATAATAAATATAAAAATATAATTTTTATTTGATTTTAGGTTAAAATAAATTTTCTAATTTTTTATTATTTTTTACTGTTTATTGAATAGAAACGACGCAAAACGACGTTCATTATTGATCAATTAACTCATTCATGGATGGATGGTTTTTGTAGATCAAATTATCAAAATATATTATTATTGGATTTTGTAATTTTCTTTTCTTCTCAAATCAATTGAATCTTTAGCCAATATATTTCCGCATCAAGTATCGGCTTTTTTTCCTGAGGGAAAGGCAACATTTCAAATAAAAATAAAGTAAAATGAAAGAAAGGATTGATGGTAAAAAAAAGTATTTCTAAATTTATGATAGATTTGAAAAGATAAGAGTACAAAATAATGAAATTATTAAAATAATCCTACATAGAAAAGTCAAAATTAAAAACTATAAATAAGATGAGATAGAAGCGTTATTTTACGTGAATTTCTTTATTTATTTTTTCAAATCTACCCAAATCGGATGGAAAAAAATGAGTTGTTTCATTCATCCAAATCCCAAAATCCTTCCAACTCTTTCATTAAAAAAATTTAGGAACATCTTTTTTCTACCCTTTCCTCTCTTTCCCCTCATACTCACTAGAAACACTACCTTTAAGTGCTCGCCATTTTAATTTGGACCACCAAATTTAAGGAATATGTTGTAGCCCCCACGATTCAGGTTGCTATAACACCAAATGACATCGTTTTATTAGGGTATTCCCATTAAAAGTTTGTGGAGAGATTTGTGTCAGATAATAAACCGTTTTATTTTGATGTGGACAGTGATTTTGTTGTAGTCTGATACAACACCACTTCATCTGCACCAAACGATTCATGAAATGAATATATGCGGTGCTTTTAGAAAGCGCCGTATATTGTATAAAAAGATTTTGTATGACACTTTTAATTTAAAGGCGCCTTATATAGTTGTTGGATCAGACTTTATACAACGTTTTTAAGTTAAAAGCGCCGTATATAATGTATGATTTTTTTAATTAAATAATTTTACTTTATACGGCGCTTTAAGATTCAAAACGTCGTTTAATTATTTTTTAATTATTTACAGAGATTCATATTTGTTTCAATGTGAATGAAAAATTTGTAAAACAAAGATTTATAAAGTTAATTAAATGACATGACAAAATCTTATATGATATGATGCAAATCTACTTTTAAATTTGTTTCAATGGGGATGCCCATTTAGTTCAACGCATCCACTACATAGAAATGTTTATTTACAAATTAAAAAATATTTATTCAAACATTTCATTCATTTATTTGACCTGAATTGCGGTTCTTTGAAAATGGTTGCACCAATATTAGTAAGTCTCAGATCCAATATTTCACCTAATGGGGTCCAAAGAGAACCCTATTACTATTTTGGTGGATGGAATCTTTTGGGTTGTAAATTAGATAAGATAGACTCATATTCGTCCAAACTGACATTTATGAGTTTAGGGTCTATTCATTTGTATTCTTGGATATGTTAGAGTTTATCCATTTGAACCCGTTTAGATTTTTAACCCATTAGAGTCTCCCCAATTGAATATTTTTATAGTGGATCTTTTTGGGTCCTCTTTTATAATGACTCTATTTGTGTTTGAAATAAATTAAAATTTAAAATAAAAAAATAAAAAAAGTGTTTTTAAAAGACAGAAAAATAATTTTTATTTTTTTTAAATAATAAATTTTTTTATAAAGTGACATTTATTTATTTGTTTTCTTGATAGTTAAATAGTAGAAGAAATGATTTGGGCCCAAAGGATTTAATGAGTCTAAGTAATGAATCTGAATTTGAATCCGATATATATAAAAATATTGAATCTGGATCTGGATCTGGATACAAATAAAGTGAGTCTGGATCTAGATCCTTTCAAATGAATCCGGACTAGACCCATCGACAGTTCCTAATTCTGATCATACATAAAAGGTAAGTATATATCACCGTTTGCGCGAACGCACAAACTTCTAATTATATAGTTTAAATAAAAATATAGATGTAGTATGGTATTTCATGTGAGAGTATAATTGTTAAAAAATGAAACCAAATCAAACATATTTTGACATTTCCTCCAAATTCTTTGCACGCATTGTTTTTTTTAATGTTACTCAACATAATTTCAATTCCACTCTACTTATGGCTCATACTATACCATGTAGTTGTTCTTGGTGGAAAATTAATACCAATAAATATAATCCACAGAAGAAAGAAATGATCACTCTTATTATTATTCAATACGAAAGAGGGAGTTGTCTTCTTTGAAATTTGAATGAAAATTTTAAATCAGATGTACTAGAATCATGCGGGGATGAAAATCATGCATAAAGTTTTCTAAGTTTCGACAAGTGTGTAATCTTTCATCTGATCATAAGTTTGCTCCAAATCAAATTAAACAAAGAAAATATTATTAGTAAAAAAAGATTTAAGTATGATTATTAGGGTAATGATCTAAAGATTTTGATATACGTTCAAGACAATGTCTGCTTCTTTGTCTACTTAAAATACATCATATTATAGTTTTCATGCCAAAATACTCATCTAGTATTGAGATAATACTCAATTTTACCATTGTTGAAAATAGTAATCTTAAATAATGTTCAAAATTAATTGCGATGCTTCCGTTATCTCGGGTAGGTATATTTATTGTTTTTTAGAAATCCCTCACTGTATCATGCCTCTTTGAAAGAATCCTCATATAGTGCATTTCACCAGTTCCAATAGAAACGCAGAAAACTTTACCTATCCAGAAATCTCTCTCTACTGGTTCACACCTAAGTTTTAATATGTTCCATACAAAAAATCATTGGAAAAATCAAAATAAGTTACATAGGATCTTTATTTTCATCATATCGTTGGTAGCTTTCATCCAATCCATAAATATTGGTTCATTAGTTATTTTGCTCTTCGAATCTTCTTCGACATGATCATCTTCATCCAATACGACCGATTGTTATAAAGATGTGATAACATAATCTCTTAAATGAAGGATCTCTAAAAAGTACATAAATAAGTTCTCCACATAGCTTCACAAGGAGAAAAATAAAGACTCTCGGAAGACATACTAACTTTATCGTAATCATAATTTTCTCCATTCTTTTATAGAATGCTGCAGTGACGCGATAATATTTTTTCCTGATATACTTGAGTAGATATTGTATGTTTTTGTCTGATTGCACTATCAATATTTATATGAACTTGATATTTGAAGAGTAAAGTACAATTTATATGAAGTGGGTAGTCTTCCGTCTAAAGTCTCATACCATATTGTTAATTTTTTTGAAGAGTATTTTGAATATTTACAGTAGATACAACACATGATTCATGTATCATGATTTCGTTTACTCCTTCAAATAATACTTGATCGGTCTCTTAATCAAGTATATCTAGGCATATTATCTTTATTGACATATTTGTTACCTATGAAATTATATACTCAAGTATATGAGCATGAGATAAATCACATTTTTTCCTGAAATTCTATAGCGTGGTCAGCTGCATAAAAAATTGATTGTGAGTACACATTTTACTATTTATATATTTATTTTGTAAATTTGACACCTATCGAGAATTATTTCATTGGATAACTACGTCAACCAACAGCGAATCAAGTTTCATTTTACATATTCAACATAAGATATCCGATCTACCTTCATATCTCAAGCCAATACTTTTGCAAATCGTTGAATCTTCGGCCACTTGGAACTACTTGTGAACGTTACCAATTAAAATTAATCAGGATATTGCCATGGCGTCATGATTATTGCATAGCTTGTATCTTGAAATGTTTGTGAATGGGGAGGGTAAAAATCTTCTTTTTTTTTGTATGTTTCATTCTAGCAAAAGGTAACACAGCACCTCAAATCTGCAGAACTATTATGGTATCTGGACATAGTTGACCTATTATTACTGATTTGCATTTTCAGACAACGCAACAATTTCCCATGTCACTGAGCAACGAGCATTCATAGTTATTAAATTCTCATGATAGTTCCATGAATAAGGAAATACAAATTCAGTTTGAAATTTTCATGAGCATGTTTTATATTTACTGCTAATTACCCAAAGCAGACACGCTTGTTGCTTGGCCATCGTACTTTAAAAACCAGCATGAGGATAGGAAAAGAATCACCAAGAGGTGTAACCATGGCCATGGGAATATTCAAATTTGGGAAAAAGTCCAAGATTTGTGACTCAATTTCTTGCAAAGAATCAATACAACCTGTTAATGCAGTAACGAGCACTGCACCGCCAGGTTCATCCAGTAAACCAGCTTCGACCATTAAAAAGCCTCCACCAGATTCATCCAGTAAGCCAGCTTGTACCAGTAAAAAGCCACCATCAGGTTCATCTAGTAAGGCAGCTAGTAACAGTAAGAAACCAGTAAGTACTAGTAAAAAGTCCAAGCCACCATCTAAGTTTGCATACAGTCCAGAAAGCTATGCCTTGAATTTCGAAGACAGCAGCACTTATGTAAGAGATCAACCCAAATATTTTAACCCACCTTCTAGCTCTCGTGCGTTCCTGTTGAAAAATAAGGGCGAAAATCAACATGAGATAAGCGAAAAAAAAGCAACAACAAAATAAGGGCAAAAAGTGACGAGAAAGGCGAAGAAGCAAGAATAAGACACTATTCTGTACAAAGCTATTATTAACCCAAATAATGTGCACAACGCTGCCCTGTAATCTTCAGCGTTGGAGTGTGAAATAAAAACAAGTATCCCAATGATGTAGGTGAAACAGTTTGTTAAGGGAACTCGCGCAGCTCAGCATTACAATCTATTCTTAAGGGCAAGGGATACATAATTCATGTTTTTTGATGACTAAACCTGACAAATACATCGATCGTTCTAGCTAGTTTAATATCCATTATTACTCAATACAGATTCTGATCCAAATCATACGGCAAAGTAAGTCCGGTTGACTACTAATCGATACAGTCCAACTGATAAACTAAAATGGCACTTGCCATAGCCTGTAGATGAGCTCCAAGATGCAGCATGATCTAATTATTGATCACGTTGAACTGAAATCTAGACAGCTGCTTCGGAATGGTGGATATAACTGGACCATATCTCTGCTAACACAATAAAATCAATTGTAAGAAAACTGCATTTTCAGATAAATATACAACACAGTACCAAAGAACAATTAATTAAACTGAGAGAGGACCATTTCTACAGAGCTAAAAGTCTAGATATGAGGAAGATACCACACAGAGCATTACAAAATTACAGGACATTTTTTGGGCTTTCCAATTTTGTTATTCAACAGAGATACAGTTGAAAAATTATACGATTATGCTACCTGCACATTATCATAGAGTTCGAACAATGGAACTGCGAGAAGTTTGAGGTTCTTTGGGACCGCAAAATACTCTTGTTCTGACAAGTGAGCAATGAAACGTTTCTTGAACTAATACAAGATTAGGGAAAATGATTATGTGTGGAGGGCAATATGGGCACATTATTGTCTCAAAGTTCGGCCTCCACCAAACAGCTACACATTCACCAATCTGAAATTTTTATTCAATCAATAAAGAGAAATACTGCACTTCTGAGTGGAAGAAGAATCATTTAATACCACAGAGATGATGAAGCATTGAGAGCTGAGTTAGCCTAAGAGCCACCCACTAATTACAAAAGATGCACAAAACAGTTGTTTTATCACACCATTCTGTTTTGTCAACCATCAGAGACCAGAAGAATAATGTGTGATATATTTCATGTGAAAACATAAGTTTACCCTTCCCACTACCCTATATCCAGCATTCTAAATTCAATACCTGCCAGTCTGGCTGGATACGAGGTGAATTAGCACCGAGTTTGCTGGACAGCTTTCTCTTCAGGCCCTCAACTTCTGCACATTAGGTGAAAAAAGTTTTGTACTTTTCATTCTCTAGGCAGTACACTTCTATCAAATAAGAATTCAAAAATCTTTTAAGAAAATAAGAATTGTCAAGCGTATCTGACAAACAACAGTCAAGAGAAAAGCTAGAAATACAAGGTCAACACCAACAACTACAAAGAATAATACTTACTCTGCAGCCTACCATTCTCTCCAGGTTTTAGACGACCCCGACCGGGAAGCTTGCAGAAAGTGTTTCCAATTTGTAGGAGAAGTATGTGAGGGTGATTATGTTCTTGAACCTGCACTATGGATGTTTCCTTCATATCATGCATATGAAATAAGTACGGGATAACAGACAGATGAACAAAAAACTGTAACAAACTCCAAAGAAAACTGAATGTGTCTAGGACTAACAATTTGGATAAAATGCTCCAGGTATCCAGTAACAACAATTGGGGTATCTATAAAGGTAGCTAAGAAATTACTATCCTCGAATGCCATACAAGGATGATCACTCGACACAACAATTTGGCTCTAGTAAAATCACAAATCTATATTTTAACCTTTGTAATGTCTCATGCAGCAACTGCAAACAAGGTTGCAATATGAAAATTCACCACACTGGTTTAGAGACCACATATTAATTCAATAATTTACAAATCAATACTCTTGCATGGGATCATACCAAAAAGCAGACATAACAACAATCTTCAAGTTCACTACACATTCCACAAAGCATGGATTCAAATGTTCAAATGCGGGGGTTTAAGTGGTACAAAACAGTTCTTAGTGAATGTTTGGCAGATGTATTATTGAATCCGTACTATTTAACTCATCTCTCATCAAGGTATTAACAATGCACTTTATATAACATTTTTATTCTTTATTGGGAGTTTAGGTACTAAATATCCCGATTCCTAATTCCCTACCAAACAACTTCACATGTATAATTAATATTATATTTTTTTAATACCCCTACCAAACGTGCACATAAGGTACTGTTTGCAATGTAATAAAAAAATAATATGAAACCTTACGTCAGTTGTTGCCTAAAGGGCTCCCCTAAGACTTTATATGACAATCAGTACAAAGCTTGACTGGCAGAACAGTTTTATTAAGGACTTGACGTACAAGAACATACCAGTAAAATCGCTTCAACACTAGTTCTCATTCCTTCCTTCATGTAACTGAAGGAGGCCACAAAGTGTCAATAAGTTATCAAAAACCAAACATCGCAACTTCTCAAAATGATCATGCAGAGATGTAAACTAGATGAAAACAGCTACAAAATTTGAATTAGTTTTCATCCCATATGAATCAAAATCGACCTCCTCCAACGCTCAATTTCGAGAATTATATTCATTTGCAACACAAGTTCAATCCCACCTCTCCATAATATTAAGAAATTTGAAGCTGTTGGGACAAGAATATACAACTCAAATACTGAGCGTCTCACTAAATTCATCAACTTGTCTGAACAAAAACGACATTTAGCAGAAAAAGAAGAAGAGAGAAGAAGACTACGTGGAACAAACAAAAGTTCTTGCTCGAATTACATCTAGCGTTAATTAACCAACCGGAGATCAAATAAACCGGGAAAAGAAAAAACGTACTTGACTTTCATGCAAGCAAGACGATCAGCGAACTCCATCTTAAGCTCCTTAGTGCCGAAAGTATAGCTTGACACAGGGTACGTATTCACCACCGACGACATCATCATCGTCGCCTTCACTTATTCTCTTCCGCCCGATAGCAAAAAAAAAAATTCCCTTCTCTCTCTGACTGTTTTTGGGTTAGTCGTCGCTCTGACCGTGTCTCCGGCGACGGGGGAGATTGGTTAATGGAAAAAAAAAAAATTAAGGCAGACGAAAGAGGTCCCGAATTGTGATTTGGGCGGGTTGGTTTTTGGGCTTTTTATTGGGCCGGTAACTTGGGCTTTTTGGGCGGGCTTAGTGTTTTGTTTTGAACTATTCCCATTGCTTGAAGGAGAAACCATAACTGCAAAGAACTTTAACGGACCAAACAACTAACGCTTTGATGGTTTTAGAAATTTTAATGGGCAGAAGGATTTTTATCTCTTTGAATATATATTGGCCAAATAGATACATATCTAGCAGGGGTGGTGGCGGTCAAGTGGCAAAGAGTCTCGTCCGTGGTAGTCAAGAATTTTTTATGGTTTTTAAGTTTAAAGTTTTAGTATTTTCAAATTCAAACCATTTTGGTCTTTTTTTTCAAACCTATTAAAAACACTTAAAATTTGAATTTTTAAACCTCAAAAACCTTAAACTCATAAAACACTCCACTAAAATTCTGAACCCAAAAAACTCAAAAATCTTAAACCACATAAAACACAACAAACCCTCAACCAAAAATCATAAAAGACTGCAAACATAAAATTATGAAGCACCGAAATCAAAAAATAATTTAAAATAACATCATTTTGATCGATCTGACAACTAGCTTATATATATATATATATATATATATAGCCATGTATACCTGTTAAACCCTTAAATAAAATAATAATATATAAAGTCTGTAGGGTATACCCTGTCTAGATGTATAATTAAGCTAATAGTACCGAACAGATACAATGGATGTGTCTTGGATGATTTCTAAAAAATTTGGGACTTCAAAATATTTAAAATTTTGGAGGATTTCACATTTTTTTTAATGCTTTTACAATGTTTTAAAACCTCCAAATCGATGTCGCCCAAGAATGCTAAATATTAATATTCTCAAAACACTAAAATTAATTATTTAGACAATGCAATGATTCCGCGTGTTTCTGAGTATTCATAGCTATTTAGTTCTCATGATAATTTTATGTATAAGGAAATAAAAGTTCAGCTTGCAAGCTTCACGCGCCTGTCTTATATTTAATGTTAATTAACTAAAGCAGACATGCTTGTTTTGCTTGGCCATCCTGCTATAAAACCAGCATGAGGATAGGAAAAGAGTCACCATGAGGTGTAACCATGGCCATGGGAATATTCAAGTTTGGGAAAAAGCCCAAGATCTGTGACTCAGTTTCCTGCAAAGATTCAATGCAAACTGTTAATGCAGTGATGAGCCCTACACCACCATGTTCATCCAGCAAACCAGCTTCTTCCATCGAAAAGCTAACCACTACCAGGTTCATCCAGTAAGCCAGCTAGTACAAGTAAAAAAAAAAGGTAAGACAGCTAGTACCAGTAAAAAAGACAAAGCAGGTTTGTGTGAAGGCGAACAGGGGTGTTCTTAAAATCGTTAACCGAAATAGTTTAACCGAAGATTTTAATGTGATTAACCGAAGTCGGTAACTGAAAAATTCAGTTCTCGAGAAATTCGGTCGGTTAATGGGTAAGATTATTTGAATTATCGCTTAACCGATTAGCCAAATAAATATAAAAATACTAATATTAAATATAAAAAATTAATATTAATAATAATTATTAAAATTAATTATAAAAATTATAAAAATATTAATATGAATATAAATTAAATATAAAAAATATTAAATATAATATTTATATTAATTTAACCAAATCAATCGGGTTTTTAGTTATTCGGTTAAGTTAACCAAAATGAACTGAATTTTCAGTTAACCAAATATGCGGTTAACCCAAAATTCAGGTTCGGTTAATGATTAATACTTTTAACAGTCGATTACCGAATAAAAAATTGGTCAGTTAATAATCGATTGTTCACACCTTATGCCACGTGAGATTTGTATCATGCCACATCACTATATCCATAAATCAACCTTTCACCCACAATCAATAAAATCTTAATACAACTCTGCGCATGAGATTCACGTCTCATACTACACTTTTTATACTTTTCATATTATACTAACTACCAATTTATTTAATGTTTTATTATGTTATGAGTATCTATTTGTATTTTTTTTCTTGCCATTCATAAAAAATATAGAAAGCATATGAATAGATTTAAATCTTTGGATTATGATTATTTTTTAAATATTTTATTATATTGTGATTACCAATTTATTATGTATTATTATAAGGCTTAGCGGATATATCCTGTCAGGGTATATAAGCTATATACCCTAACGACTGAAATGATGTCATTTTAGATTATTTTTATAAGATTTTGGATTTTTAAGTTTTAGAATTTTTATCTTTTTAGGGTTATAGAGATTTTTTTTGTTTCAAACTTTCATGTTTTTAGTTTTTTTGGACGTTTCCAAACATATTCATAACGACGTCATTTCACAACTCTAAAATCCTCAATTCTAAAACCCTATAAATACTTATAAAAATAAACCCTAAAACCTTAGAACGCTAAAATGTTAGAAATTTTGAATCATGAAACCCTAAAACCCTTAAATATCATTCAAAATGAGATTATTTTAGCCGTTCGGGTATATATCTTGTATACCCTGACGGGGTATATCCGTTTTTTCCATTATTATATTGTGAATATTTTTTAAATCTAACTATATATAAGGCGTTTATAATCTTAAAATATCGTATAAGCCCAACCCAATTCATTTTAAAAACCCTAAATGCATATACGACATTTATGATCTAAAAACGTAGTAAAAATTATTAAGTAATAACATATACAACATTTTTAATCTGAAAGCGCCGTATAAAGTGTGGACTTTATTCGACTTCTTTTAAGTTAAAAACGCTGTATAGTTTCATGGAGCGCATCATTTAAATGATGCAGTACCATGTCAGAGAATGATTAACGGTCACACACAATGGAGCTTTATATCAGATAAGCTTCATACTTTCACATAAACCTTCTACATGAATCTCCGTTAAAGATGCCCTAAGTTTACATAAAGTCCAGAAAGCTATGCCTTGAAATTTGAAGACAGCAACACTTATGTAAAAGATCAACCAAAATATTTTAACCAACCTTCGAGCTCTCGTGCGCTTCCATTGAAAAATAAAGCCAAAAATCAACATGAGATAGAGAAGAAGAAGCAACAACAGAATAAGTACAAAAAATGACGAGATAGGCGAAGAAGAAAGAATACGACAGTGTGTCCTGTACAAATTAAAGCTATTATTTCCCAGATAATGTGTACAACGCTGCTGCTCTCTAATCTTCTGCGTTGGAGTGTGTGAAATAAAAACAAGAATCCCAAATCATGTAGGTGAAGCAGTTTGTTAAGGGAACTCGCGCAGCTCAGTAACCCAAATAATTCATGTTTGTTGATGACTAAACCTGACAACTACATCGTTCTAGTTTAATATCCATTACGCAATTCAGATTATGATCCAAAGCATACGGCAAAGTCGGTCCAGTTGACTACTAATCGATGCACAGTTCAAAAACTGGGGGTAAACTAAGATCAGGTTCTGTCCTCGAGATGAGCTCCAGGATGTAGCATGATCTAATTATGGATCATGTTGAACTGCTGCAGAATGATGGTGGATGTAACTGGATTCTAAGAAAACTGCATTTTTAGATAAATATACAACGAAGTACCAAAGAAAAAATAATTAAACTGAGAGAGGATCTTTTCTACAGGGCTAATTGGCTAAATTTGTTCAGAGGTTTTAGGGTTTGGAGTTTTGGAGATTTTTAGTGTTTTATATGGTTTTTGGATTTAGAGTTTATTTTAGGATTTTTAAAATAGGGTTGTTTTGGGTTTTTTTCAAACATAGTAAAAAAATACTTAAAATTTGAAATTTTAAACCTTAAAACCCAAAAACACTTTGAACCAAAAACTTTTAAACCCATAGAACACTACAAACCCTACAAATCATAACCAAAAATCTTCAAAATCATAAAAGACTACAGTAAAACTAATAAGTCCTAAAGTCTAGAAATAATTTAAAACGATATCATTTAAATCGCTCAGACACTAAATTTATATATCGATGTCTGGAATATCTGTTAAATCCTAAAATAAAATAATAATATATTAAGTTTGCCCCGTCTAAAATGTATAATTAAGCTAGATGAATGGTTAGAGTGATTAAATTTTCGATGGTTTTTAAAAGTTCTGAGACATCATAATTTTAGAATATTTAAAGTTATGTTGTTTTTTGATATAAAATTTTTATATTTTTAGTGCTTTTAGAATGTTTCGGTCGCCCCAAAATCATAAGAACTCTAAATATTAATATGCTCAAAAAAACTAAAAAAATTTAAATCATGGAAATAACCTATAAATCATAAAATACAAAAACATTAAACTCTAACCTGTAAACTGTTTGACAATTGTCTGTACCTGTTTGTATTATATTATTACTTAGCACAATTTATTGCACATTAGACGGAGCTTATGACCTACAAATGTCTTTATATGATTTAGACATCGTTTACATCTCAAAAGCACCGTCTAAATTATATTGTATGTTTATTATAACGGCGTTTGCATGTCGTATTACAAAAAGTGTCATGTTTTCACTATTGATGACACTTATGATGTTTAAGCGTCGGTAAAGTGCAAGTAAACTTTCCACGACGCTTAATACACATAAGCGCCGTCTAGAGTATAAGAACAATATTATGTGCATATACTTTAGGCGATGCTTATTATTATCCATAAGATTTGTCTAATGTGCAAGCGCCATTATAAGTAAAACTTGTAGTAGTATCATGAACTAATAAACATATCTCTTAATCTCATGAACATAGTTATTCATGTGGTGAATATAACTATTTATTTTTTTGAACATAACTATTTTAATAAATATAAATCTGAATTTTGTGAATTTTTTACTCTTATTTTTATTTGAATTTTTCTTAATTAAATAATTTTTATTTAAGGAATCAATCATGAATATAGGTGTCTAACTCCATATCTATTAATTCATGAACATACCTTTTTTGTGATGAATATTCAGGTGCCCAACTTAGGAACATATCTAACTATTTCAATAAGTTTAAATTTTTTAATTTTTTTAGTTTTTTGCTCTTATTTTTTATTTGAATTTTTTGAATTCAATAATATTTTTATAATTGTATTATAATATTATGATTTTTTTCTGTTTAGGTATCAACTCGTGAACATTGGTGCCCAATTCATAAGCATATCATTTAATCTCATGGACATAGTTATTCTTGTGATGAATAACTAGGTGTCCAACTCATGAATATATCTGTTAATCTCATGAACATAGTTATTCATGTACTGTTCATATTATGGACATAAGTATTCTATAAATATAAATATATTTATTTTTAGTCTTAGTTTTTGAATTAAATAATATTTTACTGATTTTTAGTAGTTTTATTATTTACTTGAATTTTCTAAATCAAAATTATTATTCTTTTTATTTTTTATATTTTTAATTTATTTTAGATTATTTTGAGTTAATGCTCATTTTGAATTGAGTTAAAAAAATTGGTGAGTACGAGTAAAACAACGCCTTCTTGAAGCACCCATAACTGATTGGTTATTTGATCCCTCTTAAAATTGTCTTTCAATATTAATTTAAGTTAACTTGTAATACAAATTCGTAAAATATACAAATATGACCCTAAAATTATCTACTCACAATTATATCCTTACGTTTGAAATAAACTGAATATAATTTTGACCCAAATTCAAATGTGGATTCAAATTAATTATTAAATTTAATTCTATGAAGCTCGCGCTCAAATTTTTAGTATAATTTTTTTTTTGATCCCACTCATTTATTTATTTTTTGCTCCACTAGTAACACTAAACTAATTAAACGTTGTTCATCATGTTGCAAATAGAAAACTAACGTGCCAACACCACCGATAATTAAATATCTTTCATAGTGTATATATATATATAGGGAGGGATCCGTTGAGAATCTCCTTAAGTTGAGAACCATTGTGGACAATTCTGGACCAATCATTATTTATATGAAACAACAATGTATTAATTATATGATTTCTTTTTTTGAGTTTATTTATTATTATTTATTAATTATATGAGATTCATTTTTTATTTATTATGAAACAGATTTACTTGCCATTTTGATATTTCATTTTCTATTTAATTTACCGGATTTTTTTTGTCTAGATTTTTTTTCTAATTTACTGATTTTTGAGGAATATGAATAGTGAACATTTTTCGGACTATATTTTTTATATTTCTATAATTTTTTGAGCAGTGAATCTAAGTGGTGAACATATTGAATAGTGATTTAAGCAGTGAACCTTCAAGTGGTGAACATATTGCAATAGTGAATCTCTACTTGATTTGTACATCAATCCGAGGACGATCCACAAACGAAAGTGTTGGATGGAGGATGAGAGAGACTCCAATTGAATATGTTTTAAGTGATTTATGCAACAACATGAATTAGGTGATTAAGAGGTGATTTCATTACCAAAACAATAAATTTAATAAGTGTGTGACTAAAACGTAAAAGGAAACTAAATAAAAAGGATGATTAGATTAGTTAATATCAGTTTTAAATAATTAAAATGTGTAATAAATAAAATTTTAAAAAGGAAATAAAATGATTGGTTCACGTTTGTCCACAACGGTTCTCAATTTAAGGAGGTTCTTAACTGATCAACCCTATATATATATATATATATATTATTTTTTAATCCATCATGTGATGACCACTCACACTATCCAAAATCATCATAGACACGGCCCTAATAAATTCCTAAGAATATAACTTATTTCAAAGTAAATACCTCACTCACATTTTTGTAGATATTATGCCTTTTTCACATTCTGAATAGTAGAAGGAAAAACTTAATTTCATCACTAGAAAAAATAAAAAGTGAATAAAAAAGACAAGTGAGAATGAAATCAAATCTCCTCTTCAAGAAATTTAGGTCTACTGAAGTGGAATTCACACTTGCCAAATTCATATATAGTAAATTTTGGGACAGCAAAGCGACAATAAAACATTTTATCTATTCCAATCATATCACAAAACAAAAAAAACGTTTACTTATTTAATTGAGAAAAAAAGTTTTCATACTATAAAATATTTTAAATTGAGATAACTTTCAACATATGACCTGATTACATTACTAATTATTTATCAAACCCCTTATTAGTTGAATGTTTAATGGCGGCGGATGTCGTCATTACTAATTATTGTGGGGGTAAAAATAAAAAATATGTTTCACTTACTCTATTCAAATGATTGAAAAAATGTTCATTGTGAAATATATTTTAAACTGAGATAATTTTTTTTACCGGACCGGATTGCATCACCAATTATTTATCAAGCCTTTATCAGTTGAACTTTCTGAGCGAATTATGCTATATATCTATTATCAATTGAACCAACTCTTGTTGATTAAGAAAAAATGCATTTCACTTTATTCAATTTGATATAAAAAAGTGTTCATCCTAAAGAATATTTTAAACTAGTGTTACTTTGCCAGACTGCATGACTTATTGTTTGTCAAACCCTTAACCGTTGAACTTTCTGAGCGAATTATTTCGTCCATTACCAGTTGAACTAACTCTTATCACTTAAAAAGAAAAAACATATTTCACTTACTTTATTCAATTGGTAGCAAAAGTGTTTATTCCAAAGAACAAAATAAACTGTGTAACTTATATAATAATATGACTGGATTACATGCATCTATAAATTATTTATCAAATTTTTATCAGTTGAACTTTCTGAACGAATGACGTCTCGCTACTAATTGAACCAACTCTTATTAGTTAAAAACAAACAAAATATTTCACTTACTTTATTCAATTGATACAAAAAATGCCCATCCCAAAGAATATTATTATATACTGAGATAACTTTCATTATATGGCCGGATTGTACTACTAATTATTTTATCTAACTCTCCTATAAAATGCATCAAACCATTTTCAGTGTTAGTATACAAGATATTCAAAGTTAGCCATCAACAATAACCATGGAACAACCTCCACCACCGCCGCCACCCTTTTTTCCTCCAAATCCACCTCCAGAGATCGTCAATGTTGATGATCAAGATGACCCATTAGAGCTGGGGCTAGGCTTGCCCAATGTCTCACAGGGTAACAATAACAACAACCATGATAACAATGCTCAAAATGTTCCTAGCAATATTGTTCAACCAGCTGCGGTTATAGTTGGTCATAACAATGAGGAAGTTTTGAGGTTGGGTGGGAATAGGGATTCTACGGCGGGCATTGGGGGTGGTCGCCAGATACCATCCCCACGCTCTGATAAGGTTTTCACATGCACATTCTGTTTGAAGACTTTCTCTACATCTCAGGCACTAGGAGGACACCAGAATGCGCACAAGGAGGAGCGTCAGGCAGCCAGAAATCTGCTGGCTGATGTGCAAAGAGACGATGCGCAAGCAGCTGACATGGGACGACACCAACCTTTACTTGAATCCTACGGCCAGGGGTTGATGAGCCAGCATGTCGCCCCCAATTATAACAATCCTTTTCAAACGCCTGCCTATGGAGATGTCATCCAGCGTCCATCAAACCCTAGTATGACGTTACCGCAGCCTACTCCACTTCTTACAGGCCACGGTCAACATCATCCTTGGCAAGCCTCCGGAGGATCTCGCGGCCTAGGTGGATTTGGCAGCGGGAGCTCCATGTCATCAACTCCCGAAAGGCCCCCTCCACATTACCCTATCTACCGCGGCTATGACAGTTCTCATTTTACTATGGGATTCAATACTAATATTTATAATCCTTTTCCTAGGGTTCCATCATGGCAAAGTAGGGCAACTGAACAAAGGCTCGCCTACCAATTCCGTCCTTCTTACTCGCAGCACCAACAAGGTCGCCCCGTTGGAGGCCATGACAACATGGGTCTACTGGGAACCGGGCTTAGTGGCCGAATAAGGAACCATGAAGCCGGTCAGGGGTCTGGGAACAATCAGAGAGAAGAGGGTGGCAATGAGCAGCCAGCTGATGACAATGCTCCTGATGAAGAGTTGGATCTGACCCTAAAGCTTTAAATCTCTCTATGGCCGATCTTAAGCAGTTCCCCCTATACTGTTCTTATTCTCTCTTCACATGTTATCTTTTGTTTCGTTTTCTTCTTGTTATTTTGCCTGTCTCAAGTCCGGTCAGATACACATGTTTGTTGACAACAGTTGATCAACTATGTTTGTTTCATTTTACTTCGGAATAATACGTGTTTGAGAAAACTACAAAAAGGGTGTATGAACTATCATATTTTTACAAATTGCGGGCGTAACTATTGATTTTTGCAATTTTCAGGTTTTTACTTTTCTGGGGTCATGTTGTAATTAAATAAACTTCAATCTCATCCAGAAATATTTTAGTCTAATTATTAATTGAACCCTTACCCCTTGTTAATCAAAACAATATCGTTTTGACTTTTGACCTATTTTATTTTTTATATAAATTTATCTTATAAATCTCATTTCTATTTTATTTATTTATTTTTCATTTGTTTTAAGAAAATGAATATTAGAAAATGTAGAAGTACACCCGGTAGGAACCCAAAAAACATATTACTGGGACATATTTTGTGCAAGAATTCGGAGATGAAGATATGTTTATGTGGGTTGTGATTTAATAGGGAATGTGGTTGGCTTCATTGCTTCAATTTTGGGTCTTTTTGGATTGATTCGTGACAACACACTTAGCAAACCAAATCTCTAGCTCATCCTTAGCAACATTATCAACTTTGGAACTCTTGAAACCCTTAACATTTCATTAAACAATTTCTCAAACCCTCCCAACAGCCACCAATTCCTTGAAAAGCCTCTTCCGAAACACACGTAAAAGTACCCGGATAATTGCGAATGCTTTTCGGGGACAATAGCTAAATTAAGCTGACCTGCTGTCACAAAACCCTTTGACAAGCCTGAGATTTAGCAGCATTGAGGGACTCAAGAACAAGAACCATCCACACAGTTTCAGAAGTTGGATGAGGGAGATCTCTATACTCAGCCTTTGCAGAGGATGTTGTCAAACGTAACCTGCTTTATATTGCATTAGGACAAGCTGCTCAGTCAAAATCCGAGTAACTACTAAGTGTAAATGAGATTGATGACACTACACAAAATAATTTTTTTGGCAAATAATTTAATCGGAAAAGAAATTCTAGTCATTTTAAGACACTTTTTCGATAAAAAAAATTGGTGGAAATTATAAAGCCGCTGATAATTTTTTCCAGTGTAGGTTTCCGATCATATTTCGGGCAGACCTTCCGTGTAGATAATTAATGGTCAATTTCCGACCGGTGAGATCGTTATTTTCGACAAATTTACGATCCGTTAGCGACTATTCCTGCATAATGTTTTGCCGCCAAATTTTCAGTTAGTTTTGCAACGGCTTTATATGGCCAGTTTTCTATCATTTTCCAGCCACATCTAATAAAATTAAAATAATTGCCTTGTGATAAACATAAGATTCACAACAATTAATACAAGCTCTCATAACTCTCATGTAATCTTTCATCGCAAAGATGTTTCAACATAACTTAGCAAAATATGTGGCAATAGTGTCACACGTTCTTGAAAAGATCGAGATAATTCTTGTTCCAGATGGAACACTCTTGGTTCTATGTTTTCTCCAAATTTTGTCGCCAAAGTAAGTCTCATCTTTCACAGTATCCACATATAAGATGGTACAAGCAATTTTCGATGAAACAATGTTACTAATCCGAGACATAATTGTATCATTAGCACCACTGATTGTCAGCTAGCATATATAAAGAATCAGTCAGGATAGGATCTATTTTCGAGCCACCAAGGAAACATAGCTTGTTACAGGTCGAAAGTACTTTAAATATAGCACAAGTCGTTGATCATAATTTTCCATACTAGTAAGGATTATATATAGAGGTAATCTTGGTACCTGAGTGATCGAAATATTCAATATATGAAGAAAGGGATGTCGATCACTGAGTGTTGCATACTCAGTTGATTCTGATACAGAGTCGAGTGAAGATCCTGAAGGACCTGAACCATGATTCAAAGAAGATACGAGAAAGTAGAACAAGCACATAGGGAAGCAAAACAATCCAGGACCCAACGGATCGGCACCGGTTGCAATAGAGATCACTGTTGGGGCTTCAATCATATGATATCATGTGAATCTCTACTCAGGGTTTGTAGTTTAGAGAGCCAAGAGGTGAACCGATTCAAGAATATACACACTAAGATTTGCTTATATAGTGAAAGAGAGAAATGAGCAAAACTAAAGCAAATAAAGGTGGGAAAAACTGTTGCAACACAACTTTATTTCCAGCCAGCGAACAAATGACGATCTTTTCTTAACTAAAACTACATCTTTAGCTCAAAAACGACATAGTTAAAATTACATATTACCAACATCTTCCTATAAAGGTGAAAAAAAATTTATTCATTTTTAGGAAAAGTGGATAGATAATGACATCATTTAAGTAGAGTTTTTTTTTTAACCCACACCCAATTACAAATGGAATTTGAAAGGAGACTATAAAAATGACAGATTGCCACCTAGCTCGACCACCACCAATATGACCACTCGGCTGCGCATTTATAAATAGAGTTTCATAACATTTAACACTACTCCTTGCAACTCCCAAGACCACCCAGCTCCACCCACTAATTCATCTTTCGAGATAATAAAATTATTAAAATAAATAATATCGTTTTGAGCACATAAAGAAAACAACGTTTTTTGATAACCAAACAACGTAATTTTCACACACAAATCTAAGCCTCATAATAATATTAGTTTTGGAAAGTTATGGTGAATTTTATTTTAGAAAATCAGTTCATTTTTTTTTCATCGCACCCTTTTTGGAAATCGTGGTAGTTCTGACCGCAAGTGAGTAAGTAGCGATAGTTCAGGGCCCCTTTTGGGTTTTTCCCCTTAAAAAAATGCAGTTTTGAGTTTTTTTTAACTCACCATCAAAAGCCATGTCTAAAATAAGTGATTTTCTAGCTAGTATAATTAATATTAATTTACACACGTGTCAGCTAGTGATTGATTATTAAAACTAAAACTGCCTTCAATATTATTTTTTTGTTTTAAAGAATCTAATTCTTATTTATTAACACACAAATATTAAGATAAGGAGAAACATGATATACAATGACACCTGATATAATTTAAATCAGATAGCGTTGTTAAACAGTGTCATTTTTTGTCTTCTGTCTCAGTCTCATCTTCCTGACTCCGGCCTCATCTATTCCTCCTTGTCGTACCCCGTTTCTTACCCCTCGTAAAAAGAATATTCTTCATGTTCTACTAAGGAGCTTGTTGCCGCAACCTCACGAGGTCAATCCATTAAACTCTCACCCTAGTGATTCAAGAATAATTCAATTATTAGAAGTTCTTAGCTTACTTCAAATACGCCTCGCTTTGTTGATTAACAAGGAAAAAAATGAAACTAAATCAAATGGGATTGATTGCTTCACAAGTACTTGCTCTTCTTATTTTTAGATTTTCTACTTGCTCTTGCTTTCTTTGACAGACACGATGCGACCTTGATGTACCTTTTTTTCTTCGCGCGCACCACCATCAAATTAAAGAATTGGAAACGACACCGTTTGAATGCTACCTGATTTAACTTATATCAAGTGTCAGTGCATATCTAATTCCCCTTTAAGATATTTGTAATATATTTATAGGGTTACAGAATATAAGGTGACACCCCATATAAGTGAGGTACGAGATCGAGTATAATAACATCATTTATTGATATTTTTTTTTTCATTTTAGTGTTTTAGAATGTATAGGGCACAATCCTATATATATCCGAAACTCTTAAAATCCAACAAAAATTAAAATCTAAACCATTAAATCTTATATTCATAAACCCCAAGAGTTAGGAAATTTAATCCTAAAACCATGAAAATCTGAAAACATTAAAACCCTTTAAATCTGATATCCTAAAATGCTAGAACCTTATGATAGACTTTATTCTTGAGTCTTAAGAGAGTGTAAAAGAAAGGATTTGGATTGAAAGGGAAAAAAAATTTGATGGTGGAAAGAAATAATAGATGTTACTGAGATTAAGAGGGATTTGGAATGATACAGGTAAAAAAGAGTGAAACTACTTATGTAACCTTACATATAAAAAAAAGAAAGGAAAGAATATAAAGAATATGACGGTATATTGGTGACGAACCCCTCCCTTTCCTCCCAAATCCATCTAAATCGGACGAAAATGAAAGAAAATGAAATATTTTACCACCCCAAATCTCTCCAACTCTTCGCAAGTTCTACAAAAAAATTCGGAACAACTCTTTCCTCTCTTATTTTTTTCTATCTATAAATATAAAAAATAACAATATTTTTTCCAATACCTTAACCAGCATATATAAGATGTCACTTGCCTTTGAAATCAGTTGAATTAGGGGCAGTTTCAAGAAACTAATTTTCCAAAGTCCATCCTAACTGAATTTGCCACCATTTATACATCTTTTGTCCGAGACACTGATCCACCAGTTTCACCACTCTGCTTCCGCTACCATTTTCTGAAACAAGATGTCTTCAAGAAAGCGACTCCACCAACCAGCAGACCCCAAACCAGGTACCATCATTCATCTAGTTTGCTGCTGTGATGCTCACACATTGCATGCATGCCTGATCTTGAAGGGAGCACCTCTCAAAAACTGACGCTGAATACAGTTCTCTGTCAGCGAATAGCCGTCGTCCTCATCGCAATTTTTTCAGAAATTAGAAATTTTGCTTTGATGGGTTTGTAGATTAGATAACACTGTGTTTCGATATGTTTGTTGGTTCTGTAAATCAGGAGTGTCTTCAGCAAATCAAGATCCTCAAAGAGGCAGTCGGCCCCCAAAGGCGCCGCGGCAGGAGTTGAATCAAAAGGTACTGACAACAATAAATTAACAGCAGCAATCTGCAGAATTGATATTCTTGATATTTCTTGATCTGTTGACTCACGTACTGTTGATTGATTTCATTGAGTGATCTGTTTGAAATTAGCCCTGTGTTTTTTCTTCCAGATCTGTTGTCAGTAATGGGTCCACATCAAGTATGCTTATACCAAGTGTCTTAAATCTTGAATGCAGCATTGCAATGAGCGGTCGATAAGCAGCTATTATGCAGTGGAGAGCTATTACGCAGGTTCGTCGCAGTTCTTTCCAAATGTTAACACTGCGCACGTCCCGAATGCTTGCGTAAATGAACCTCCTGACGCCAAACAGTGGAGGGCGATGAGTGTGAGCATACTGGAAACTCCAGACAGTGGTGACGGTCAAGTTCATGTGGCTTTCAGAAACTGGCAGCAGAACCCAGATGCCTTCGGACAATAGAGCACCTTCCAGCTGATCTTCATTGCAGAAAGGCACGAAAATAGCCTCCTATGAATTCTCTTACAAGTCGGGCTCCTATGATCAACTGTTAGCTATCGGATTCGAAGTTGAATGAATTCTGATTTCATGTTTTGGCTCGTATCTTCTCCACTTGGTATAAACATTACACCTATTTGAGGCACTGTTTTTTTTTCCTGTCGTCCACATCTGTTCATCGTTTAACTTCTGTTTGGTTTAGGAAATGTAGGGCCGAATGGAAAAAAATTAAGAGAGAGTTTGACAAAATATTTGTTCGATTAAAAAACTTTGAAGAAAAAATTGATATGAAAAATATCATGAAATTTTCAGTGAAATAACATATATTTAAATTATAAGCAACAGTGACGGAGCAGAAAAAGCAAAAGAGTGGTGTGGAATAAAAAAAAGGGAAAACTATAAAAAGAGTATACGAGAACTATCACATTTTTAAATTTTACGGGTGTAACTATCGTTTTTTGCAATTTCAAGCTTTTTACATTTTTGGGGGTCATTTTGTGACTAAATAAATCTCAATCGCATCCATAAATACTTTAAACAAATTACTAACTGAATCTCACCCTTTTTGCCAACACATCTGAAACTAATCTGAATCATAAACCAAATCTTCACTCCTTCCCCCTTCTACTCTTTTTTATGAATTTCAAATGGTTGTAAATAAACTGAGATAAATAGAAAGATCCCAATTTACAAGTCATGAAAGGGTTATAACGTTTATTGTGAAGATACACAATAGATGGCGCTCCTATATAATAAGCAGCGTCATTAAATATTAAGATATTCCACGACGCTTTTGGTTTAAAAAGCATCATCTTAAGTATAAATGTATTCGACGACATTTATATGTAAGAAGCGTCATGTCTTAGTAAAATTTATATGGCGCTTTGTAGGTGCAAGCGTCTTATGAAATTTTTTACCGCATTTGTAGTCTATAAGCATCGTGTAATGTGAATTTAAAATTTGATGATTTCAGAACCACATCATCAGTGATGATAAACTTCTAAATTATCTCTATGAATATATCATTTCCTTAGTCTCTTTAGAGCTACCAAAAAGAAAACTTTGTCACCACATCTGATGTTGTTGGGGTCATCTTGGGGGATAAATTTTTCCTTAGATGATCCCTAACAATATCATTTGTGTTGATAAAAACATGTAAATTCGGTTTAAGAAGATGTCACCTTCTTATAAGGTGGACAAAACTGATGAATAGAAATTAGTTTATCATCTAAAACCTTCCCCGGAATATTATTTTGTCACCTTAGGTGATGTTGGCTGAATAAAGATAACTCTTAAGACAGTGCTTCAGTATTATCAGTCTTCGGTCAGCACTCTAGACTGCGTTTCATCTTCAAGAGCATCATCTATATGGATAACATTTAAGACGACGCTTATGAAAATAAAGCGACGTTATATAGTTTGACTTTACACGACATTCCATTTGTATAATTGCGTTATCTATATGGATAACTCCTAAGACGGAATTTATGAAAATAAAGCGACGTTATGTAGTTTAACTTTACACAATGTTCCCTTTGTAGAAGCACCGTCTATAAGCATAAATCTTAAACCGGCGCTTATTCAGATTAAGCGGCGTTATATAGTGTAACTTTATATGACGTTTCTTAAGTGGAAGCGTCGTGTAAAGTGATACTAAATGTTTAGGTGAATTGACATCAACTTCCTTGGAAGACGAATGGTGTTGAACAAAGTACACCTCACACAGTACTTGTAACCTTTATTATTACTTTAAACTCCCTAGACACGCAATCCTGTTTTGTCTTATCAAATCACTACAAAAATAAAAAAAAAAGTTGAATAATCTTTTTAATCCGCATTAAATTTTATGGCAAATTATACAGACATCCAATCACAATTGCGTTTGGTGTGAAAAAGCTCAATAAATAAAAACTCATCAGCATAGCCTGTTATATAAACTATCTCAATCACATTTGTGTTTCATTTTCAGCATCAAATTTTATATCTAAACATATCTCAACATTTCTTCAACAAAATATGGAGTTCTCCAAGTTTATTTTGACGTAAAGAGCCCCTTTGAAGATAGTAAGTTTACATTACTCAATACGTTCTGACTAGTGCAATATTCAACACTAACTGTGTTCTATCATTTACGAGATGTCAACTAATTTTGCGAGAGCATACAATACTAATTTGTTTTACCATGTTATGCTGGGAACTACAGGACGGAACCTCATGCACTGTCTCCATACACAGGAGTGTTGATGGTCGTATGTCTTTCCATGTAGCTTGGCTGAGGTTTGCATCTAGTACTGTTTTACGTTTTTGGCATAAACTCGTCTTCTTCCATGTATAAGAGGAGCACAAATTTTTGTTGAGGGTGTTCGACGCTTTCATGGCTAAGATTGACTACAAACCGATTGATGATGATTGAGTTCATTTCGTCTTGTTCCAATTTTAAACTTGGTTGTGACTAGAATTACTGTGTATAAGCTTCATAAATCAAAAATGTAAACAAATCTATTGTGTAGGTGACGTTCTTGACGCACCGGTTTAATAATGGAAAAATTATCATTTACAAAAAAATTCAAAAGGCACTTTTAGATAGAAAACGTATTCTCAAGTCTCATAAAATAACTAAAAATAAAAGAATCAATTGTGCTTGTGCACCAAAACCGCCGCCTTAAGTCTCGTGAAAAGACGACAATTATTAATAAAAGCGTCATCCTAAGAATCGAAGTTATGACGACGCTTTTGGATAAAGAGTGTCATATTATAAACAACTTATGATGACATTTGTTTACCAAAAACGTCATCTATTATGAAATTTAGGATGGCACTTTTTGAGTGTAAGCACCGTCTAATATTTGATTTTAAACGGCGCTTGTGATCTTGACTTACTACGGCGATGGATTAGACGACAGTTTTGAAATGCCATATTATGCACTATGATTGAGTGAATCTGAGGCATATAGCATTAGGGATGGCAAAGGGGTTGGTTCAGGGCAGTTAGTGGTATTACCATACCCCATCCGTCTTGAGATATATCAAAATCATATTCGAACCATAGCCGCTCAGGTATTGGAAAATCAAAACCATCCCCATACCCGTCATGTTTCGGTTTAATCATGGTTAACCATTTAACCAACAACCGATCTCACATATAAAAACCAAAAACATTGCCAAAGGCCACAGATGAGCCGAAGAGCCTTAGTTCGCTTAGTTTTTCTTTATAACAAATTTTAAAAATACCTAAATTAAGTTTTATATATCTGAAATGATAATGATAGTAATTAATATCCCAGTACCAGTATGTTGTTATTAATAATTTTTCGTCCTGATCAGCTAATGAGTTATTAGTCCATAACAAGCTTTTTATCCCCAACTTGCTAAAGAAATCCTTATCGAGAGGGCCTTCACATCTTACTTAAAATCAGGAGTACTGCGATATTAGTAACAAGTGACACCTATTGCATCTTAATATATAATTGTTTCATTGTTGCATCTTATTTAAGAGCAAAGAGAAAATGAGTAGTTAAATCTTAAAACGAACATGATCGACAAGTGAAAGAGGATATTCATAAACTATGATCATTGACATGTAATGGTAAATTTTAATTTAGAAAATCAGTCTAACTTTTTTCATTGCATTTTTTTGAAAATTATGGTAGTTCTGACCGCAATAGAATAAGCGATGATAGTTCACATTTTTTTTTTTAATATAATGGGCTCGAGGCCCAGAAATAGTCGTCTGGGCCTAATTAACAATTCAATGCTACAGCCTACAGGTCAGTGACGAAGGACCTGCAACTGGAAGCTGCTATGCTCCAACTCCCTTCCTCCGCTCCGTTATGACGAAATCCCACGCACTCGGATCTGTCGGTTGGCCGTCATCATTTTCAGGTTGCTACTCTAGCACGTAATTGTTTCGTGTTTAATTTGATGTGTCATGCATTGCCTAGGGTTACGGATTGTCGATTGCTCAGATTTTTTATTTCGTTATTCTAATTTTAGGGCTAAGTTTTTGCAAATTAGGAAACCATACCTATTTTTGATGTGATGATGCTGACATTGTAGAATATGGAAGGGTTTGGACTTGGAAAAAGTTATTGTTTTATGCTATGGCTTCCATTTCCCTGTTAAATTGTTGCATTTTTAGTATTGTTGGCTGCATAGACCTAGTATAGTGTTGCACGGCCCGTTGAATTTCTTTTGCTCAAGTCATAGTTGCAAGAAGGAGATGTATTGATACAGAGTTATCATAGTGGATCCACCGACAACTATTTTTTCTTCAAGTAATGTGATGTGGCAACTATGATGAAGTGTTCATAGCTGCTATACAATGAACTGCACAGTATGCTTGTAGAAGTTGGTATGAGTTATTTAGTCTTCATCAGTTTTTGTTTTTCATTTTTTTTTGTAGATTGTAAAAAGAGTTAGGGTCAGAACACTTGAAAGAATTCAATGCTGTTGATGGAGATAAAAGATTGTGAGATTAGAGTGATTTAATGTGTTAGCATACAATGTCGAAGAGCACTACTTGGTCTTGATGATTGATTTTGTGAGCATATAAAAGAGGCTTGTTAATCACTATGTGACCACTCATCGTTCATACAAATAGTTTTTTATGGAATCCATCGATCTTGCAGGATCAAGTCTGCTTTCATGCCTCAGTTATCTGAATTTAACCTCTTGCGTTGGGTTTAGCATCTTTGAGGATCTTTGTACTACGAGCGGTCTAATATTGCTTTACATCAATTCTTAACAAATAGATGCCCTCGAGGAAATTTTCTCAATGTTCCAGGTAGCCAACTACAATATCACTATTCATGCTCATCTGCTTGCATGTTGCTTAAATTATGTTTTATTTGTGCTTATCTGCCTGCATGTCACTCCTCTACATGTGTTTCTATCATTGTTGACGTGTCAGCTGCTTGTTTTTTCGACTTTAAGCCAATGCCTCTTGCTTAAATCTAATGTTTAATTTATGATACGTAGAAATTTTTACTCAACTCATGCGGGAAAGGAAAACTAGACTTATTACACGTAAGACATTTTGTTTGGTAAATACTGTTAGGCTGTTAGGCAACATCTCTTCCACTTCCCATACCGCATGTTTAGATTCCCTCACATATGATGTGATAACACGTGTTTAGTATCGCTGGTGGCTTTAATGTAATTAGCTGAAGGAGTAAATAGAATCATCATAAATACAGCGCCGAGTTTGGTGCGAGAAAGAGATTGTCTAACCCCTAAAGAAGATTTGTTTTTTTAACATCTCCAATGTTTGAAATAATATTTTTACTTCCAAGGAACTACATCCTACTAGACTTTGGGTAAAAAGTAAAGGAAGTTCTATATTAATAGCTTTTGGTAACTAAATTGTGACGGACTGTCTGCATCAATATTGTGAAACATCAGTGAGCCCCCATTTACTTTTGATTCAATCTTGTCACCCTCGTTTAGTTCTAGTAGCGACACTTAACTAAGTTGTAAACCTTTTGGCATGGTTGATCTCGGAAGTGAGATTTTACTGGCAGGTTTTGATAAAATACTGGATATTTCGTTCTGACTAACAGTTAACACTATAAATGTATTAAAGGATCTGATTCATAGCCGAACATCTTCTTGGTTACTCGCATTTTGAGTACAATCCTACTTCTTAGCATGTGAAATACCGAAATTTGTCCTGGAATAGGAACATGATATAGTTGTGGTTTCATTATCAGTTCTACTATAGAAAATGATAACACATACAACCAGTGTATGTGGTTGTCACATGATGTGTTACTACGGAATGTACTTGCCACTTTTTATTAAACTCTTTCTTGCCTTTATTAAGTTTGTCCCAAATTTCAACTAAAATAGATTCATGTCCCACACGTCTGTTTGGGTATATCAATCATGTACTGTGTCCTGATGCTGAATTTGATAAAAATCAGGAAATGGAAAATTGGGTGTTGTGCTAATGTTTTTAGCAAAGACACGGTGCTATCTATATTTTGTTAGTAAGTTAAGTGCTCAGATCCAAGGTTTGCCTTAAAACTTCAATTGCTAGTTAGGGTCGTCAATGGATCAGTTGCTTTCTTCAACTACTTTAATGTGGTGATCTGCATTGAGTAACAAAGGCGGTGCTATTATCATGACAAAAATTTTGTTATGTTTGAACCTGATAGATCAAATATGATTTATAATGAAAAATGGGATCAATTTTCCTAAGTTGTCATCTCGTTTGCAGGTCAGGTGCTAATAACTGGAAAAAGAAAAAAAACCACGTGAATTGCAAATGGTTAAAATAATGGTGCGAAAAGACGTCTGAGGAACAGAAATAGGTAACATGGCATCAACAGGACCAGCTGGTTGATCATACATTTATATTACTGGAACCTGACTAGACATTACAGGACCTAATTATGGGACATAGCTATGATGATATAGCGATGAAGCACGGAAGGTTCACTAACATGGATATGTTTCCAGTGTGTAAAGCATCCTGTGCTAAATTTGGGTTTTC
Organism: Kalanchoe fedtschenkoi; assembly: GCA_002312845.1. Classification (NCBI taxonomy): domain Eukaryota; kingdom Viridiplantae; phylum Streptophyta; class Magnoliopsida; order Saxifragales; family Crassulaceae; genus Kalanchoe; species Kalanchoe fedtschenkoi. The sequence goes on from NQLW01000008.1 coordinate 6,914,869, forward strand.
TTTCTCCTTTCTAAATTCATTTACGTTATTTTTGTATACAAGTTTTTGATTCTCTATTTAAGAGATCTTTGGGTGGTCGCAAAATCCCACAGGTTGAGGTAACATTATCCTCATTCTTAACCATGGCCTTGCTCGGAAGTGGCAAAAGAAAAAGCAACCGAATCTTCAGGATCAAGATTATGGTGGAAAAGCTTCAAAGAAGTTTCACGCTGCCCAGTGGTGCATCAAGGTATGGATTGACTGAGGAAGTCAAGAAAGGTCATTTTTCTGTGGTTGCCATGGACAATGGGAATGCCAAGAAATTTGTTGTCCCTTTGTGCTACTTGAGTAACCCATCGTTTTTGAGATTGTTGGAACATGCTGCAGAGGAGTTTGGATTTGAGCATGAGGGTGCTCTCTGCATTCCTTGCCGCTGGAATGAGCTTGAAAGCATACTGGGTGTCGACTGACAATACTGATAGGAGATGGTAACTTATTATTAAAGTTTGATCTGGTTAAACTCAGCAATTTCATTTGCTCAGTGTTAGATACTCGAGTGGATCGTCGTGGAAGACATTAAACTCATGATCGGTCGCCCATCTTCCACGGCCTTAGACCCAGGCATGTGTTTTACCAAATAGAGGTCGCTCTATTGACCCATGTTAAGTTGTAAGTCACACAACCACGATTTGTTTTGTACAATCGATCCAGCCCATTTAATGAAACAGAATGCTTTAGCAAGTTTGGAAACTACTTTTTTTTCTCTGATTCTCTCTAGTCCACTTTTTTTTTGTTGGAAATTTAGTTGTCAGACAAGAATTGAATCGGAGACTTAATGAGGTAAAAGACTCATTCGACTGCATGCTTAAAAGTATTATTGGGGCTGCTTGATGTATGTAAAAAATTACTTTGAAGAATGACTAGCTAAATTATTTGATTTTGGACTGAATCAGTCGATTACAAAAGTTAAGTTGAATTGAAAGAACAGAAAGTTAAGAAAAAAAAAATTTTCAGTGGCCAGTTGCCCCCAATTTCCACTCAATAGTGTCATCTCTAGTTAAATCATGGTGTTTACTATTTAAATTGAGTAGCTAGAGAGGATCAAAAATTAAATTTCGATGGAGTTGTTATAGAAATATGAGAGATAATTAATAAGAAGATTATTGATGAATATACAACAATAACAATGATGTAGATATGTTGATGGGATAGTAACAAAGGACTCATTAGGGTGTGATTTGATGGTAAAGAATGTGAGAGGTGAATCTAGAATTTGAATCTTTTTATGTTCGAGTGTGTGCGTTGAATTTACATTTAATAAAAAAATTTAAAAAAATAGTAACAAAGGAAAAGATTTAGGGATTAGTCGATTAGATGACCTACACGAATTTGTTCTCCTGCCGACATAATCCTCTCAAAAATTTGATGTTTAGTAAGCCTGTTATTTTTGATGTAACAATATCATTGGTCCTAAAATAACGCACAATATGTCACGCGTCTTTCCATGTGGTTTTGCCTATGAATTTATGCTAAAATCCACTAGAGATGTATAGGTACTCCAGCATGGCTCATGGATATGTCTGGTAGGAAAGCAACTAGACAGTTTCTTGATTCGGAACTTATTAGTGCCTCAAAATGACAATTTTTTTATTTAATAATTCAAAATTATATACTTCTGGTCTGGATGGATCCAAGCATTTCCCTTTGTTATGTAGTAAAGATCATGTTTCTATTATTAAAATTTTGAAATATGAAGAGATAAATTTAAATAAGAACCTCCATCAGTATATATATGTGAACTTGATATAAGTAAGAACCTCCATCAGTATTAAAATTAATGTTGAAATGGGTAGCAAAGTATTGGGCATTTTTAAAGGACCAAGATAAGTATAAATAGATGTATTACCAATGTTCACAGTATTTAAACATTTATCATTAGCGTATCAACTTATTCAAGTTCGGCATAGACTTTTGTGCTTGAAAATCCAGTCATCTTCGAAGTCATGCGATGTGTTGCTGTCTTGTCGGGGAATCAATTCTAATGAGATGAGTCATATTGATGTGTAAACATATTATGCAGTGTGAGCTACGAGAGCATTACACAATCAATACGAGTTTACAAAATGCCTAATTTCACCACAAGTTTGGTGTGATTGTATAATATGAGGTGAGAATCAGAGTTGTAGTGTAATACATTGATTTCGGCCTTGACCATGCCCTCGTCCATGATAGACATGATTTTCTTTATAACGATTTGAAAAGAGAAGTGAAGTGTGCGTGGAATCAGTAGAAATAGACGGAAGAGTAGATTGTTAGACTTAGACAATTGGAGGAGCTTCATTTATGGAGAGATATGGAATCAAATTGAATACTATTTGGGATCTCATGATTAGTCAAGTGACCAAGCAATTTTAAAAAGGGAAAAAATTCAAAAGGAGCCCTGAAATACCACTACTTACCCAATTGCGGTCAGAACTACCACGATTTCAAAAAAGGGTGCAATAAAAAAAAAATTGGACTGATTTTCTAAATTAAAATGTACCATTACATTCCAAACCTAATATTATTATAAGACTTAGATTTGTGTGCAAAAATTATGTACTTTGATTATCAAAAGACGTCATTTTCTTTATGTGCACAAAATGATATAATTTATTTTGATAACCAAACGATGTAATTTTCGCACACAAATCTAAGTCTTATCATAATATTAGGTTAGGAATGTTATGGTAAATTTTATTTTAGAAAATTAGTCCAATTTTTTTTTCATTGCACCCTTTTTGGAAATCGTGGTAGTTCTGACCGCAATTGGGTAAGCGGTGGTAATTCAGGGCCCCTTTTGAGTTTTATCCCTTTTAAAAATGAAACTTTTTGGACTCGGGCATTGAAATCGGTGATGATATCTTTAAATTTCGGAGATGATACAGCAAGCTCGTCGCAATAGTCTTCACCTTTTGAAGATATTCGGCGACAGGAGTTTTGCCTTGACTAAGTTCTAACAACCGGAGATCAAGAGTAAAGATTCTTTACTTGTGATGGAATGGTCATAGCTTGCTCAAGGATGAGCTAAATATCCTGAGCAGTGGAGCAGGTAACCATAATGGGGAGAAGCTCTTCAGTGAGAGAGGATCGCAATAGACTTATCATGAGGTTATCTTACCGCTCTTGGGAAATATATGCATGATTCGGTGTTGTAACAGAGATTCCGGTATCTTGAACAGTGGGTTCAAGATGCTGAAAGTTCTCATCAATATACTCATAAAATTAATACCCTTTTTAAAAAGGAGTGATAAGATATTTCCACATTAAGTAATTATTATGACTAAATTAAAGAGAAATAATGTGATGAACACTATCAAGACAGATGGAGGATATGCCAGCAAAGTAGTTGGTGAAACTATAATCAAATATGTGGAAGAAAACCTGAAGGAATCAAAGATTAGTATAAACTGGTTGATACAAAATTAGAGAAGCATGAAGAGAATTGTTCTTACAATTGTATTGAGCTCATAAATTACAATCATATACAAAATAACATGCTAAGAATTTGAAGAGCCTTATCTAATAATCTTAAAAATAAGAAGAACATCGTCTAATAATGTCTAATAACATGCTAATCTTTGTTTTTCTTAAAAAACATGTACCTGAGACAATTTGCTTTGAGTAAAGTTTTTTTTATTACAAGTTCATTCAAAGCATTAAAATCGGTTCATACATACCAATCATACTTACGAACAGGCTACACAGGACACCACGCCGAACAATACCCACGCAGGGGTGAACGGATAACTTCTACGACGGAAGAGGAAATACCCACGCAGGAGTGAACAAACAGCTTCCACGACGTAGAGGAAGAGCTCCCACGTAGGAAAGAGACATAAACAATACTCCCTCCGTCCTCTAATACATGTCGTTTACGGTTAATTTGAGTAGATTAAGGTGAAGTTAATGCTAGCAGTTGAACAAATTTAATAGGTAGATGGTTAACATTTTTTTGAAAAAGTTCGTGCAAAAAGTAAAATTGGTAGATGATTATTGGTGAGGAATGTATTATTTATTGATTATGATAATGAAGTGATTAATGTTTGACATTTTAAGGTAGTTGTTGATATTAAATACACATTGAAAATTGGTAAGTGACAAGTAAAAGTGGACAAAAAAATTCGGTTAAGTGACATGTAAAAGAGGACAGAGGGAGTATTATTAAAGCTACCACGCATGAGAGAAGAAAACACACACCACACACCCAACCGCCAAGATTCAAACCCGTTGACCTTGGGGATGAAAGACCACCACCTAAACCAGTAGGTCACAACCTTAACGACTGCATTGAATATAGTGTTGTAATCCGTGTGTAAAAGAATTACTCTCTCTGTCCGGTATTAGATGTCGCGCAACCAAAAAGCTCGTGAATTAAGGTAGTAATTTATGGAAGAGAGAATGAGATAAATATGGAAGGTAGTTGAGATGAGAGAGAAGTAAAATAGATGAGGATTGGTGAGTATTTGAATTGTTGTTGAAAAGATAAAATTTTATAATTAATGTTTGACTTTTAAGGAAATTATGAGAATTAAATGTGCGTTGGAATTGTTGAGTGACAAATAAAAATGGACAAATAATTTCAGTTAAGTGACATGTAAAAGAGGACAGAGGGAGTATTTTATAACTCCTCTACAATATTTGAATAAATTTTTTATCCCCACTTAAATCTTACAAGTCAAAACATACACATGTATTGATGATGTTAAAAACACACTTAGTGCTTTTGCTAGCACAAGGAAATACAATTGCCTATGTATTCATCTGTTGCACAAAAATTTCATCAAATTAAAAGTATTTTATTTTTTATATAAATAATAATAATAATAATCCAAATTAGATTGACCGGTTGAATCAGAATTTGGTTCCGATCCAGTTCTATCACTCATACCGAATTACAAATTGAACCGACTTATAATCGGATCAAGCTAATCAACTCACTGCAAGAACCCAAACCATTTAAACACGACTTGTTTTTTTTATATGAACCGTTTATGTGGAAATTATGATTAATCCGTCATCTAATCCTGACCAACTAATGACTACTTGATTTGATAATCATTAATAGCGAGGCCGGCGAGGTTCAAACCCAACATGATTAACTAAACCAAAAACTACTCTTACACTGTTATGTTTATCTATTTTTTATTGAATCGTCAATTAAACCAGTCAATCCGAACTATTAAACCGTTGAATCAAAAATTTAAAATATAACCGGTGTGACCAATAATTTAATTTCAATAACTACGATACAAATTTATTTTATAAAAAAATAATTAAAAACCTCAAATAAATTGATCTGTCGTCATGTGAATAGAAAAGTTTACGGGGAAAACCCAAAAATGCTCTGAACTATCACCGCTTATCAAATTGTGGTTAGATCAATCACTATTTTAAAAAAGGGTGCGATAAAAAAATTGGACTGATTTTGTAAAATAAAATTCACAATTACATTTCAAATCTAATATTATTATAAGATTTAGATTTGTGTGTAAAAATTACGTCGTTTGGTTATCAAAAGACGTCATTTTCTTTATGTGCGTAAAACGATATAATTTATTTTAATAACCAAACGATGTAATTTTTACACACAAATTTAAACTTATAATAATATTAATTTAGTAATATAATGATAAATTTTATTTTAAAAAATTAATCTAATTTTTTTTCATCGCACCCATTTTAAAAATAGTAATAGTTAACCTTCTTCATCATCGTATTCCCAAAATCAACCTTTTTTCAAATTTGAAAAGAAGTGCCAAAAAGTCTGCAATAATTACACACAAATCCCTCCTTTTCACCTACGTTTACGTCATCATCTTCATCTTCCACCTACGTATTTTCTTCTCATTTTTATTATTAATATTTTTATTTTTATTTTTACAGTTACGAATTTCTGTGTGTCGTCCTACTCCACCTGCCGGCAACCATCACAATCAGAATCTCAATCTCCAACCAAATCCTCAGTCGCCACCATTTTCCTAATATTCAAACACTCCAACACAAGTCGTGCCGGCCTGTAACCGCCCACTACCTGGTTTAGTTTTTTTTTCTTTTTCCGCTGTATGTGTTTGTAGATGCTCCCTGAGTTGATGTTGCTGCTGCTGCTCAATTGCGAAAGCTAGTTGTTTCTTGCTCTTCCGCTGCTGCGCTCAATAGCTTGTTTATGGCGACCAGCTCCGGAGCTAGGGGGGCTAGACATCTTTCTGTAGCCACCTCAGCGAGGAATGGCGCTGCGCAAATGAGTCAGTCTGTGAGATCGAAAGGGAGCCTCAGGCGTTCTGTGACACCCATTTCGCGCTCGGTGCCCAACGGCAGAGATGAAGGTTGGTTGATTATCGTTTTACCTTTTTGTGGTGCACTGAATATTTAAACTGGAGCTAGCTGTGTTTTCGGTTGATTGACTTGGGTAGAAATGTTTATAAGGTTTGAATTTTTGAAATGTTAAGAAAGAGGGGATGGAATTTTGATCACTGACATGCAAAGGCGCTCAGACAGTTACCAGCAACTTGAAATGTTGCTGGGATGACCATATAAATAGCAGAAAGTGAGTGTGTTCATAGTACTATTGGTCATTGCCTGTTATTCGAGAAGGAAGGTAAATTAAAGAATGTCTAAGACTTCGCGAATTATTGATTGCCGGTGATTGGGGTGTACTGGGGTGTCCAGGATCTGTGTTTTAGTGATTGCTTATGAACTTAAAAATTTGTGTTGTAGATGAACTCTTTTAAACAATGATTGAGCTTGATAGATGTAAATGTCTAGACTTACATATTCAGCAAGAAAATTGCTTCTGTTTTGTTTTACTTCAACTACAGTAATGCCTGGTTTTTAGGTGGAGATGCTGGAAGAGTCAGAGTTGCAGTCAGACTTAGGCCTCGAAATGTTGAGGAAATACAGTCAGATGCAGATTATGCAGACTGCGTGGAGCTGGAACCTGAGGTATTATCGCATCCTCTGATTTATTTATTTTTGAATTACAGATTGCAAGTGCAAGGAACTGAGAGGCTTATTGTTGAGCCTTCTTTTAGGCTGTGTTGCTTTGAGATTATTAATTTTAAATTTCAGCCAAGTTCAGTCGCTCATTGTATCACAACATAGAAGTTAAGTTTAGTCTAGTTAATTTAAAGTCAGATCAAATAAGCTCAATTTATTAATTTCAGCTCAGCTCAATTTAAGCTGAAAGCACACCCGTAATCGCAAAAATTGAAATGTTATGGTGCACATTTCCTTTGGCGCGTATAAGGAGCTGCAGTAAAGGCTCGAATCTAATATCATTTTGGCTTCTGATTGTAGCTAAAGAGACTTAAGATAAGAAAAAACAATTGGAGTTCGGAATCGTACAAATTTGATGAAGTCTTTACAGAAACTGCTTCACAAAGACGAGTTTACGAAGTGGTGGCAAAGCCTGTGGTGGAGGTAAAATATCTGAATGTTTTAATTTTACTTATTTCTTATTCTTGTAAACAACTAATCTTGAGATGCTGAAGATGTTGATAATGAATGGGGCTAACAAAAATGACAAAATCTCAAAAGTCCTAGTTCCAATAGTCTCTTGTTTGAGCCAAATGCTGTTTTGTTTGCTTGTTCATATTTACTCCTCATTTTTCTTTATCAATTTTCTCCAAATGTTTTACATATGGCAAATACTCATGAAACTCATGTTTAAAATAAAACTAGTAAATATTTTATCAGGTGTAGCCGGCTGAGGATACCAAACTGTTTTAAGATATCAGTCTGATTCGCTTATTAGTTTCAAGTGTCCCTTAATCAGAAGTCTTCATGAGTGGGAATTAGTTTGTATCCTGAAAAATATTTTTAACTTTTGGATAGGAACTTAACATCATGATTTCATTTTGATTGCACATTTGCAGAGTGTGTTGAGTGGATATAATGGGACAGTTATGGCTTATGGTCAAACAGGTACTGGTAAGACCTACACTGTTGGTAGACTGGGTAAAGAAGATGCATCAGAACGCGGTATTATGGTTCGAGCTTTGGAAGACATAATTGCTGGAACTTCAACCTCGTCTTCTGACTGTGTTGAAGTATCTTATGTACAGGTACTTTCATTTCGGGACAGAGTTTGCTGTATTTAATTCCTTACTGATTCTGGAGTTACCAATCCCAATCCCCATAGGCTAAGTTTGGTAGGATTACTAAAAGTGGATGATCATAAGCATTCAATTGCAACAATTACTTTCTCCAGAGAACACACAATGTGATTGTTACTTGGTGGATATAATTTTGCAGCTATATATGGAGTCTGTGCAAGATTTACTTGCGCCAGAAACAACAAACATTCCCATTGTGGAAGACCCCAAGACTGGGGAAGTTTCACTGCCTGGAGCTGCAATCATAAAAATACGAGACATTGATCATTTTTCAAACCTATTGAGAACTGGTGAGGCAAACCGGCATGCAGCCAATACAAAGTTAAACACCGAATCTTCACGCAGTCATGCGATCTTAATGGTATGTAGATATGAAGTTTCAATTGGTTATTATTAACTTGCTTTTTCACGTTCAAAACTGGTCACTCTATCTTATGCATTTTAGATGTGATATATAAAGGTTTATGTTCGGCGTATTAAAGGAGCATCTGATGAAGCGATTTCTGGAGAAGATGCGATAGAAAGTGGTGATGCAGTACCTACTGTTCGTAAAAGTAAACTTCTTATTGTGGACCTTGCTGGGTCTGAGAGAGTGAACAAATCTGGTTCGTACATAATAATTTGGCTCTTACCTACGACCTATATATGACATTTCATGGATTCTGTTGAGTCATTTTTTTCGCCATAAACTGTCGTCATTACTGTAACTAAGTAATTTTATATTATTCCCCTGCTAAAAAGAGATCAATACTTCATTTTGATGAAGTCGTCCTTTAGTATTGTTATCTTTTGATTATTTTTTTTTGCTTTTGATGTGTAAATTGTGTCCTGTCACAGGTAGTGAAGGTCACTCACTTGAAGAGGCCAAGTTCATTAATCTTTCCCTCACTTCCTTAGGGAAATGCATAAATGCATTGGCTGAAAACAGCCCCCATATTCCTGTAAGGGACTCCAAGCTAACAAGATTACTGCGTGACTCATTTGGAGGTAGCATGAGTTGATCTTGTCTCATTGTATTCATTGCATTTTGTTGAACAAACCAGAAAACAGCAGAACAATATCATTACTTTATATTATTGTTACCATACTATGTTGGTCATTGTACTCATCTTTTGGTCATATTAATTAAACAGGCTCTGCAAGGACTTCACTTATTGTAACTATAGGGCCTTCAGCATGTCACCATGCCGAAACTACCAGCACAATCATGTTTGGCCAACGAGTAAGTTCAATGCCAATTATACTGTGGAATTGACTTGAAATGTTTCTTTCATGGATCTTGTTTTATTCGTTGTGTGGTTAAAGCATTCTGCTTTATTGCTTTGCCAGGCCATGAGGATAGTAAATATGTTGAAGCTGAAAGAAGAGTTTGATTATGAAAGTTTGTGCCGCAAACTTCAGACTCAGATAGACCATCTTACTGCAGAAATGGAAAGGCAGCAGAAGTCTGGAGACTGTGAGAAAGAGGAATTCGCAAGGAAACTTAGGGAGAGCGAGAACTTATTCAGTGAAGCCAAAAGGGAACTACTAATAAGGTCAGAGGTAGTTATCTCCCCATCTTTCATTTGAATCAAGTGGTCAATATTCTGTCAACCAGGCCAGATATTATGAATTATATAGTATAATGCATAGTTGTTTGAAGAGTCACATGCTCATCTTTCCTTTGTGTCTTTCAGTTCTTAGAGAAGCAAAGTACGCGCTTAGAGATGGAGAAGAAAGAAATTATGCAGGAGCTGAACCACCAAAAAACTCACAATACGATGATGTGTGATAGAATTGCAGACTTAGAAATGGGTTTGGCAAGAAGCAAGGTAATATTGTAAGCTTTCTAGCTTTTGAAGGTGGCAACCTTGTTAATCTTAAAAGCGTAACACTTGAGTTTAAGTTCTTTCCCTTATTTGTTGGAGGCTAGGCTTGCTGACAGATGCTTAAAAAGTATTCTCTTCACATGAAACTTAACTGAAATAAATTGAAATAGACAAATGAGACAATTAAGACCTGAACCAATTTTCAAAACATCAATCACACTTATGGTGCACACTATTTCTATGGTATCCTCAAGAAGGTGTAATAATAATGGTTTTGAAATTTGATGGGTCAAATATAATTAAGGTTAGGGCTGATTTGAAAATAGTAAAAATAATTTAGATGTAATTAAAAATAATGTAATTACATTTGGGGGTCAAAATGAGAAATACCCTTAAATTACAAATTGGAGATAGTAAAGCCCTTAAATTTGCAACTAGCGATCGTACAGACTCTCTTTCTTCGCACTTTTCCCTGGATTTTACCTCAAGTAATGCATTGATTCAGCTCCTCAGCAAAGTTTGTCTTGTCTTTGCCATTAGAAACAGCACCTTGAGAACTCTTTGTATCAAAAGGGGCTTGCTGATACCACTCAGATGTATGAAAAGAAAATAGGAGAGCTGATGAGGCAGTTAGAAGATGAGCGAGCTTGTTCTGAAACTGCCAAGGATCAAATACATTTCTTGAAGCAGCTCCTTAGTGACAAGGAGAAGTCAATACAGGTTACACATTCTTAAGCTGACTTTAAATTAGTCAGTATAGTTACTACTTACTATAGTATTTTTTAATATTTTTTTATAACACTTATTTTAAGCACACACTCGACCACCTTGAGAATTGAATTCTGGTCGTGGGGATTGTCACATGAATAACCCCTCACACTGTTTGCCACCAGACCATGCCCTGATGTTTTTTATTTTTTACTTTGAAGGAGCCAGTATAGTATCATACATTATGATTAAGTATCAGAAATCACTTCAGGTTTTCTTATTCATATTTTGATTGAAAATGGTGCAAGAGTGTAAGGTTTACTTTTGGATTGTTATTTAAATTGTCTTAGTTTATTAGAATTGAACATTCATAGCAGAAGTTAACTGAACCTTACTGACATTTGGGGCTAAAAAATTTAGGATACTAGATTTGGTAGTGTTGATAATAAAAAACACCACTAATTTATCATCAAGTGCAATTCAGAACTTATTTATGAGAATTAAGTCAACTTAACTGAGCTGAAATTGTTAAATGGAAGACACCCGTAGGAATTTATCAGTACTTGATGGTAATTTGTTATATCTGCCTAACATCATGTCTGACCTTTGGCTTTACTTTTAGAGAGAGGGCTCCTTAAGTGAAAGTTGATGATTTTAAAACTCTGATACTAGGACTTAATGATGAACATAGGCACATCTGAGGTTTCATTGAACTTATTAGAAATGCATATACTTTGTTTCATTTATGGAAAGTTGGTGGGAAACAAAAATGTGAGGGAAAGTTAATTCTGTGCGGATTTCATTTCATTTTCCATTTGTTTGGTAGTGTGTGGAAACTAGAAAGTATCAAGGAAAGCATGCTAACAATCTATTAATGAATCAAACTTCCCTTCAAACTTTCTATTTATTTTCTTTCTGCACGTTTTCCATGTAAACCAAGACATGGAATTCCTATCATTTTCACGCACATTTTCCTTTCCCCCAACTTTCCCTTGACTAAACATAGCCTAGTAGTTCATTGTTTAGCTTAACACAGTGCTCTTTTGTTCATCATAGCAATATCAAATGGATACATCTGCTTACCGTAGAGAACTTGCGGAGACCGTTGACACCTATGAGAAAAAAATCACAGAGATGAAGAAACAACTTGATGAAGAACATGCTGCATGTAAAATTTTGGATGAGCAATTAGAAATTCTGAAGGAGCGCCTGCTTGATTATCAGAACAAAGTCCAGGTAAGTAAATTGTTTTACATTTATATATTTTAAAGATTATTTCATACCTACTTTTCGGAAAGGGCTCTTCTTTTTTCGAACCTGAGAAATCAACGGTCTTCAGTGCACAGCTTAGTGTGTCCTCTTTCTCAAGATCATACTATTTTGAAGTCTTTGGATCACTATCATGTGCCCTTACAGTATCATCACTGTTGACTTCATTTAGGGACAAGAGACGTACGGAACAAATTTGTTAGAGATGACAAAGTTACAGGAAACAACGCTAAATGAACTTCAGTCTTTAAAGTCAGAGTTCAACAATCTTTTCCTCGAAAAGGTATAGTATTTCTAATATTGTTTTAAGACCAACTGTTCAGTTCTATTTTGGTTTATTATTCCACCTGTCGAAGTTGAAATCGACTTTGAGTTTTAAGATTTAAACCTTTTACCCACAACACAATATTATACACGTGTTTATGCTCTTCCCATATGAAGCATACTGAATTTACTCTTTAATGTAACATTATAGAAATTTTTGGAGAAGGAGCTTCATGATGCAAAACAAAATCTTGCAGTTGAAGTGAAGCAGAGGAAGTTTATAGAAAATGATCTACTTAAACTGAAAAAATCTGCTCCAGATGTTGATGATGATGTAGTGGTAAGATTTCTGTATTTATTTTTGGGAAAAAATGTCTTTGTCAGATGGGCCACTTATATGCAGTTAAGCACAAAAACATCGTGCACGTTTTTACATAATAATTTATACCCATCTGTCAGGATAAAAAGCTAGATACCTATGAGGATAGAGATAGATCAACTGAGCCACTAGAAAAAAAAGCCAGCTTGCATAAGCCAAGCCAATCACGAGGATCTGTTTTTGGTCAGAGGGCTACAATAGCAAAGATATGTGAAGAAGGCATGTGATTTTTTTTGTTGCCAGTATAACTATTAACTCCTATATATCTTGTTTACTTCATGATGCTTTTGACTTTATCCAGTCGGACTTGAGAAGATCTTGGGGTTATTGGCATCTGAAGACTTGGATGTTCAAATTCATGCTGTGAAAGTTGTAGCCAATCTCGCAGCTGAAGGTAGGTAAACTGAGATGCTTTACATTTCATGCCGCTCCACTATTTATCATGGATTCCCAGTGTTATGATTTCTTATACGTCTGTGTCCTAATCTTTTTTCTTCTCATCTGGTTTCCTAATTCTTCCATCTCCTCTCACTATAATTGTATATAATAGTAGCCACTTAATTAGATGAATTTATTTTCAGATTTTAACTGAAATAAAAAAAATCAAAAGATTTACCAAATTTACTTCCCTCTGCCGTATTCAACCTGGCTGTTTGTGCAAGTGTGCCATTTTTCATTTCCAAATTTCATGTGGTGGACACAAGTTACACAAACCCACTAGATCTGCATTTAATTCCCCATTTTTAGACTCACAACATGGATCTGTCAATTTCACCTGTGGATTGAGATAGAACATACTGACCTCTTATTTTACTGTGTTCAGACGGCAATCAGCAAAGGATTGTTGAAGAAGGTGGTTTGGATGCATTGCTTAAGCTGCTTCAATCATCAGATAGTACTGCAATTCTTCGAGTGGCTTCTGGCGCCATTGCTAACTTGGCAATGAATGGTAAATCTATACGCATCACCCAACATATGTCCTCAGGTGGTTTAATCTTCAAACAAACGCTTGAGTGGACAGTGGAAACTCTTATGTGGTAGCCTATTTCTAGCTATGTCACCATCTTCATTCATAAACATTTCACTTTTTGCCCTACAGAGATGAATCAAGACCTTATAGTGAGCAAAAGTGGAGGGCGGCTACTGGCTAAGACAGCTTCAAAAACAAAAGATCTGCAAACCCTCAGGATGGTTGCTGGGGCAATTGCCAATCTTTGTGGAAATGGTAGGCGTAACTTGGTTGTGCTCTAGTCAAACAAATGGGCATCTTTTTGCAAACAACCATAACAATTTTTCTTTCCCATTCTGCTTTCTCCACTTGTTAGTTTTGGTATATTTGGTTAAGATACCGGCAAAACAAACCGACTGACGTTTATCATTTTTATCTGTGAGTTTAGAGAGGTTGCATAAAATTCTACAAGAGGATGGAGGCATCAGGGCACTCCTTCATATGGCTGAATCTGGAAATGTAGACGTCATTGCCCAAGTTGCAAGAGGACTGGCCAATTTTGCCAAATGCGAAACTAAAGGAACCATCCACGGTTTGTTAATTGTAGATTTCATATCTCCACGCATCTTTAAAAAAGAAACATTTCATCTATATAACCAGAGTACTCTGCCAAATTTTCAGGGCTTAGAAAAGGGCCTTCATTACTGTTGGAAGAAGGAACCTTGTCATGGTTGATTGCGAACTCCAACATAGCGGCATCTTCAACTAGACGCCATATTGAGCTAGCGATTTGTCACCTGGCACAGAACGGTTCGTGTAAAATGCACAAAATTCAAATTTACATCTTGACAGTTTATGTGAGTAAATAAGCATCACACAATCCAATGAATCTTTTTGTTGTGCAGAGGCCAATGCCCGCGACTTGATATTCAGTGGAGGTCTGAAAGAGCTCCAACGAATTTCTATCGAGTCAAGCAGGGATGATATCAGGAACTTAGCGACGAAGACTTTAGCAAAGAACAGCTCATTGCGAGCTGGCAAATCATAATATGCTATAAAAACTCAAAAGCGCCTTAAATTAGCCAAGGAGCACCACCATGAATATATGTCCTCCAGAAAGGCAGATGCATGCCTCAACACCATAGTTTACATGTAGATGGACTATGTTATACATGTAATTTTATGCACGTTAAATATTAGAAGATTTAAAATAATACATGTTATGTATTAAATATTAAATTAATTTTTCAAATTTCCGCGTGACGTTGTTTTGCGCAATCACTATTTCGTGCTTCGAGAGCATCTGCTCCTGTTTGCGACGTCGTTTTGCTTATATATTCATTAATTGTGCTTATATATACAACTGGTGAATATAGAAGCACAACTAGTGAATATTCATCAGTTCTGCTTCTAAATACAAATATTCATCAGTTCTGCTTCTATATTCACATATTGTGCTTATATATACAACTGGTAAATATAGACGCACAACTGGTGAATATTCATTAGTTCTTTTCTATATTCAACAATTGTGCAATGTGTTTAATATGTAAAACATAAAACGACGTCGTTTCTTCTATATTCAACAGTTGTGCAATGTATTTAATATGGAAAACGTAAAACGACGTCATTTGTATCAAAATCAAAACGACGTCGTTTTCATCAAAATCAAAATGACGTTGCAAACGAGAGTGGGTACTTCCAGAGTACCCTAAAATTTAGGTGTTTAGCGGACACAACGTGATAACATAAGAATGGATCACAATTACAATTTGCCAGAAAAAAATATAGTTACAAGCTGCCATTGAGCACACTTTTAAGAACATTTCTCTTGCCCTTGTTTTAAATAGCCTTGCTTTTGCTCAGGTCGATGTGGGCTGCCCAAGCAACTTCCATTCGGGCCAATTCGACGATAAAGCCCAGACCTCTTCCAGTTCAGCTATTTATTTCCAGTCTCTGCTTATCATCAATTTCATTCCCCCAAGAAAAACCTAGAGAGGAAAGAGAGCGCGACAAAATCAGTAAGCAAACAATCCTTCCTCTCCGCATTGCCAAATTCAGTGTATTAAGTTTTCGAGTATGATCTGATTCCACAATTTCGATTTTACATGTGTGGTTGGTAGATGCTAGGGTTTTTATTGTGCAAATTCTTTTTCTTCTTCATGTCGCCAAACTTATATTATCAATTTTGTTGTTTTTGTCATCTGTTTTTTTATCTTTATATCCAGGTGTTTAATATGGCCGGAAAGGATGAGTACAGGATTTTCGTGGGTGGTTTATCCCGGGATATCACCGAGAGGATGCTCGAAAACTCTTTCAGCCGCTTTGGCAAAATTATCGAATCTCAGGTCAGGTTTTGGTTGTTTTATTATTGATCCAGTTTGATGAATGTTGAGCTTTCTGTCCAAGTTGCTATTTGTCGTACTGTAAAGTATGCTGGAGAGGGGGTGCTTCTATGAAAGTTCTACCTTTCCATGTTGTAAATGGTTTGATTGTATTACTGCAGATAACTGTTGTTTCCAGTTTTTAATCTATGCTCTTTATGTTCTGCAATGTTTTATTAACCGAACAAAATTTGCACATATTTACCTCATGCTCCTCTGAATTTGGTTTTAGCCAAATTTTTATCAGTTTTTGCTTCCAATTTGACTTACTATAGAATCCTAATATAATTTATTTCCTTTTCGTCTTTTATTATTATTATTGATATTTTCTTGTTTGTTGTTTCTTTTGCCAGTAGCAGTTGCAATCATTGAGATGGCAGTAAATGGAATATTTGTTAACTAGTTTTCAACAGTGATGTCACTTTGTGTTAATGAGGCTCATATAGTTTCTGTGGTTTTGTGTTGGGAAGGCTGGGTTTATATCAGTTTTTAGTTACACGTAGACCATGATCCTGCTAAGTGTTCGAGAGGAATGTAGTCATGGAGTTCCATTTCTTCCATTAGTTGATTTAGCAACTGCAGAATTGAATTGGAAACTTATGGTCGTAGAAGACCGGTGGATGCTTTGATGCCGAACATGGTTCATCACCTTAATGATTTGAAAATTGGATTTGTTCAACTATTTTGTGTTGTTTGAAGTTGCAAAGAAAAGAAAGATGTTCTTTGATATGAAGCCTTTGAGAAGACTTCCTTAAAAGCAATATTATCAGTATCTGGTCACGGCTTGTTTCGAGAACCAAGTGGATGTTCAAATTTATCTGGACTGTGGCTCAGTGTTTCTATATCTACTGATGCATCGTTTGGCTTCTTTAATGGTTTGACCTAAGTCAGTATCTGTTTTTTGTTGGCTGCAATGCCTTTTTTCTTGTTTGAGAGTGTTGTTTAATTTACTAAATAGTGCAGTCACTCAGTGAGGTTTCTTTTTTATGTGATTTGGGAACAGCATATTTGCATTTACCCATTTGCATGATACTAATCACGATGCAAAAGATGAAAGACTATTTGGGCACAAGTCCTCTGAATTGGCAGCATGCAGACATGAGCTCATCATTCATGCAGATTCCCCTTGTGACCGTACATGTGTCAACCATTTTATCTAAACAGAATCCCTGCATATGATTTGCCGTTCACTATAAGCCAGATCCTTGTCTTTCTGAATCGTTGAAGTTTCCGCTCCGCTTTTTGGCTAATTGAACTAGTTTTTTGTCACACATTATGGTGCCAAGGGCTTTAGATGGAGAGATATGAGAATGATAAGATAGCTACAAGATCCTTGTTCGGTGGAACCTGTAAAACATTTATAGAATAGGTAACCTTCATTGTGAGAATATGTTCTTGCATCATCTAGTTACTTGGGCATGGGGCTGAGGACTACGATGTATTTGCTGTGTCTTCTAGAGTATGTGGCAGAATGATGAAGGCTGATCATCTCCTACAATCAATATGCTATGAAGAAAAACATGGAGGACCAAGTGTCATGATATACTCTTCAAAGTTACTAAGGCTATACAGCAGCATTCATCCTGTATATATTGTCTTTGCATTGCCAGTGAGCTGTGCAGTATGCTTCATCAATCATTTATTTGAAGTGGCTGGAGACAACCAACATGGCTAAAGTGTTACAGTCAGGATGTATAGTACTGCATTGGAGTGTGACTCGAACTTTTATATTGAAGTGTGGCTTGAATAAGTTACTGTGCCGTTGACTTGCTCTCTTTAGCAACCATTCAGATGCGAAGCTTAGAATTCTGTGGCATATTGTGAAGACCTATCCAAGACTTATTAGTTTTCCTCGCACAAAAAAGACATTAGCTGCATTGCCTCGTGCTTTATCAACTTGAGTTATGTTGGGAAGTTAATATTTGCTGGATCCCTTATGTGAGTTCCACTAAAAGGAGGCACCATTCAGCTGACAATATACTTTTGTAGGTTCCTTTAAGCCTTGCCTGCTAAGCTGCCTTGACAGACTAACTTGAGATAGTTCTCAATATCTCCATGACAGCTTTATCTTCTGTTCATGCTGATAGACTCCATAGATGTTACACAATGCAGTGACTGGAATTTTTTTTTTATCTGAGGTGTTGTGAACAGCTTTTTGGAATGTGTCGATATTTGTGGTATTTGATGGTGGCGGCTACCTGGTACTGTGTGAATGCAGTTTCTTTGTTGTGCAAGTCATAGTCATTTTCCTTTTCAGTTATCATAATGAATTAAGTTACAGCCAGAAAGATTGCAAGCTCAGTGACTAGATTTGAGATTTGACTTGGCCTGCTTGGAAACTGCTGTTTGAGATTTTATCTTCATACTGCATCACAAGTAATCATAAGCTACTGCATCACATGTAATCATAAGCCAAAACATTTACTGATTAGACTTCTGTGCAGATCTTGTTTTGATTACATTTGGTTCATTGTGTACTGTTATACAAGCTGAAATAAAGACAGCGAGCTGTCAGCTGTCTGTGTGACTCCAGTCTGACTCTGAATCCTTTGCTGTGCTATGAAGGCAGTTAAGTAGCTCAACGAATGTGCAGTTCACAGACACAGAACAGACTTGTAATTTGGATATTGTTCGGGCAGAGGCTCGGCTGAAGGATCTTGCATTCTGAGTTATTTAAATGTGTAACATCGGATCCTCTGTTATTCCTTGTCTTGCAATTTACAGATGTTGTTCTTTCTGTAGATTATGGTGGAAAGAGACACAGGTCGCCCCCGTGGGTTTGGATTTATTACGTTTGCAGATCACAGGGACATGGAGGATGCAATCAGGGAGATGCACGGGCGTGAGTTGGGTGACCGCACTATCTCTGTGAACAAGGCTCAGCCAAAAATGGGGGGAAATGATGAGCATGGGTATGGAGGAGGAGGCTATTCATCTGGTGGACGAGGAAGTTATGCATCATCTAGGGACAGGCCAAGTGTAGGGCAGGATGATTGCTTCAAGTGTGGGCGTCCTGGACACTGGGCCAGGGATTGTCCTTCTGGAGGTGGTGGACCGGGCAGAGGTGGTGGTCGGTTTGGTTCACGCCCGAGATTTGGCGGGCCTGGTGGTAGCGCAGATCGTTTTGTGGAGCACGATCGTTACATAGATGACAGATATGACGGTGGGCGCTATGGTGAAATGGACCGCTATGAGAGCAGGGATAGTAAGTATGGTGGCGGCCTTGGACGCTATGCTGGTGACAGGTCAAAGTTCTTCCATATATATTATATATATATATATTTATCAAAATGCAATCGGATAAAAGTAGATGTAAATAAAAGAGCCTGACATCATGGTCATAGTGCTTTGCAGCATATTTTCTTTCATACATTTTAAGGATGTATATAACTGTCTGACATTATCTTGTATAACTCAAGGTATGCTGAAGGCGGGGATCGGTATGGAGGTGATAGGTATGGTGCATCAGACCGCTATGCTCCAGGCGGATATGGGAAAGATAGAGGATATGAAAGGGACATTCCACCACCAGCTTCCAGAGGTGGTGTCAATAGTAGGTATAGTGCTGGAGGTCCTGCTCGTGATGACATGCAGAGCTTTGGGAGTCGATCTGGTCCTTACGACCGTCCTAGTAGGGGTGGTGGCCGTCCTGAATATGATCGTTACTAAAGTGGGAGGCCAAAATGTCTCAGCTGTGTGTCCATCTATCCTGGATTTATATTTAGATTCAGAAGCATTCCCTTTCAGCAAACTAGAAGAAATTGTTTATGGGGTTTGAAACTGTTGTCATTCTTCCTGGGTGTGTTCTCTAGTTGTTCTGATCATTCTGCTATTTGCATTGAAAATTCCTAGTTGTGATATTTCAGCATGCATGTGACCTCGGACTTTTGCCATTGAGTGTTGTTTCTGGTGACTTGGTTACCCGATGTGCGTTTTGGAACAGCTTGATCCATTAGTTTAAATTTTGGGAAAGAGGAATGCCTTATTTCTGGGTCCGGAGTTGATTAAAAAAAAACAAAAAATATTTTGACCCGATTGCATGTGGAAAAAATAGCTAAGAATCTCGTTTCTGAGTCATGTTCACAAGTTGGGCAATTTTTTGCCATCGGGTAGTCTGTTAGGTAGTGCGTAGGGTTAGAATGGATTTTATTTGGAGGCTGGCATTGATGAGCTTGTTGAATCATGATGCCTGGTTGTAATAGAGTAATAGCAATTTACTGAGGTTTCCATGCTTTTACTTGCAATTGTTTCTTGGTTGATGTAGCTAGATAATCGGAAACATGTCTGCTTACTGGGCGATTCTGATTTTTTTTTTCATGTGTATCCTTTTGCTGCATTTTGTATAAAAAATACCGTAGTGTTTTGTTTAGTTTCCGGTTTACCCTTTACAAAAAATTGTATGTATCAATGGCGGATTACCCATATTTTACTAGCTCCACCAATCACGGTTGGCTAGTGTGGCAGAAAGTTTGCAATGAAGAGGAAACTGGGTGGACCCAAGCGGGTCAATCTCAGACCTCACGCAGCTGAGACTTCCAATGCACAGATGGGTGTTGCTGATGTGAAGACTGGGCATATAGTCCCTGCAGCTGTGTCTGAAGAGTAGAGACAAGCTTTAGCTGTGGCAGTGGCGTCTACTGCAACTGCTGAGGCTTCTGTTGCGTCTGCTCAAGCTGCTGTGAGGGTCATTCAGGTAATACATCCACCGCCTTTTAGGCAGCTATTGTCATGCAAAAGCCTTCATAGGATATACCCGTACCCGTTACTGCTTTTGTGAATCCCCTTTTACTTTAAAAGGACGTGAATTATGCACCTTGTAAGTTGTGCTGAGAACTCATTTTTGTCACTCTGAAGACACGGAGAGCGCTCCGAGCTCTTATGGGGTTGGTGAAGCTGCAAGCTTCTGATTGGCATATCCAGCCTCTTCGCCAGTAGCCACGCACAATACAGGGAGTGAAGACCAAAGAAGTTGGGCTGAAGCGCGAGAAGGCACTCGCCTACGCCTTCTCTCGCCAGGTTATGCTTCCTCCGCCATATCCAGCCACTTCACCAGTATTAGCCACTGTTCAATTTTTTAAATTCAACAATAACACTCTGCCCGCACGACTCTTCTAGCAGATGTTGAGATCCACCATAGACCCATCTGCAAGTGAAAACGCAGCCGGAGAGAGACCCAAATATGCACTGGATGACGAATCAATGTGATAGGGCAGGCCGAGCTTCGTCTGACCACGTAGAATGACTGAAAACCGCTGGCCCCGAAATATTATCACACATGTTTGAAAGACAGTTAATCCTAATTTGCGTAAGGTAAAATTTGTTCTTTAAATTATTAATAATTTATATTTCGTTTAACCAATCACATTACATGAGTAATTAATAATCATGCCACACTCTTAATATATGTTATTAAACATGACCTAATAGAGATGTCGGACACTTAGACCCTACTATTCTCTAACACCACATTATTGATACTACGTAAGCAGTTGAAAACCGTGAATCTTCGTGGGTATGAGGTTGCATTGAGGTCTTATTCATGAAGGTGGACTATATGGTTTTTGATTCAATGGTGTATCAATTGCTTACTTTCTGTTCTGGACATGTATATTATGATATTAGGTTGTCACATTTTACACATTATTATGTCTAATAATGCAATGGATAATTAGTAAATGAAGCACATGCGTCTAGAAAGTGTATTTGTATGTATAGCTACGACTTTTGCATAAACTCACGACTCTAAGAGCAGCACGCAAAAGAAAACATTTCCTAGGAAATTTCGTTTCAAATTCCTGGGAAATACACGTAGCCAACCTTAACCGATCATGAAAAGATTGTGTAATGTTGATTCTTGAACTTAATTTTTTTTATCTCATGTTTCAAACAAATTCATTTCTCGATATGAAAAAAATATTGGATTTCTGTGAATTATTCTTCTACTAGATTTTTTCTCTCACATTTCACCACGCGAATGAATCTTGCATTATTTAACATGTAACAAATATTTAGAATTTTTTTTAAAATTGCCTCTTTTCCTTCATTTCTTATTGTTTTTGCCTCCTTTCTTGGTTTGTTATCCATTCTACTCTGTTTTTCATCTTCGTTGTTGCAAACATAGAAAACATTGGAGATTTTCGCTGTTTAAAATAACGAAGTTTTCCATGTCATTCTTCATTGTTTGAAACAAAAAAGATCTCATAAACAATCTTCGTGATTTGATCGATATAGCGAAGTTTTTCTTTTAATCTATCTTCGTTATTCTAAAATAACGAAGATAAGATAAAATAAAAAATGAAAGATAGTCGTTGTTTTAGATAACGAAAAAAAATATTATTATCTTCATTGTTTCAAATAATGAAGATTATTTTTTTATCTTCATTGTATCAAATAATGAAGAATGAAGTGGAAGCCTCGTTGTTTTGAACAACGAAAATTCTGTAATCTTGATTGTTATAAATAACGAAAGTATAAAAATAAGATAGAATAATGAAAACAAACCAAGAAGAAGTGTAAAAATAAGGGTAAAAAACAAAAACATCCCCCGAACTACCATCCAAAATCAAATCAAGTACCGAACTATTTTTTTTTTTCAATTACAATACCGAAGGATCTAATTGTAAGATAATTTAAAAGAAAAACACCCCCAAGTTTATTTAACACTGAAAACAACCCTTCACACAATCCCCTCCCCCACTTCCGCTCATCACCACCCCCATCTCTACACGCGCAGGTCGTCTCACAACAAAATGCGACGTTTACAGCTTCGGGGTTGTATTGCTAGAGATCATATCAGGTCGGCAAGCTCTGGAGAAAGACAGGGTTGGTTCAGAGCAAAATCTCGTAGAATGGGCGAGGCCTTATCTATGCGACAGGCGTAAAGTCTTTCGTGTGATGGATACGTCCATGGAGGGCCAGTACCCTCAAAAGGGAGCCTACATAGCTGCTGCCATAGCCTACGAATGCACAAGCGATGCCAAATCTCGCCCTACCATGTCCGAGGTTGTATCAGCTCTAGAACGCATCCCAGCCAAGAAACAAAACTTCACATCCAACAGCGACCCTCCTTCTCCTGCCCACATGTCCCCCACCCGCCACAGCAGAAAGCCATCGTCGCCCAACGCTAGAGACTCGACAGGATCTCCGCTACCACCACCCCCTATGGTCTCTCGAGTAAGCAGTAAACACGAGGAAGACTCTCGGTTGCATCGATAGGATTACTAGGTCTCTGTTTTTTCGCCCATTTATTTTTGTTTAGATCATGCCTTGGGTAATTCATTTTCTGTTTAGGTGGGGGTGGTGATGAGCGGAAGGGGGGGAGGGGATTGTGTGAAGGGGTTGTTTTCGGTGTTAAATAAATTTGGGGGTGTTTTTCTTTTAAATTATTTTACAATTAGGTCCTTCGGTACTGTAATTGAAAAAAAAAATAGTTCGGTACTTGATTTGATTTTGGATGGTAGTTCGAAGGATGTTTTTGTTTTTTACCCTAAAAATAATAATGAATCAAGCCTAAGATATAGTTATGGAGAGAAAAAATCAAATATTTATTAATTACAACTTCATGAATACTTACTTGATTTTCCTTTTAAAACTCATGGGACAAGTCACTACTAGGAATCGTGCACCCATATACATATACTAGTACCGACCATGCCTTTTTCGTTATTTAACTCAATCCATTCAAAGCTCCGACAGCGAATATACTTTAAAAAAAATTAACTCAATTATCGAATCTTACTAGCTCTCACACGACTGCATTATTTTTCAAATTGTTTGATTTTATTGGGCTTAACGCCTCTAATTAAGCTTTATTTACTTTACTACCTGCCACTTGAGTAATTTGAAATTACGTAAGATGAGAAGAAGATGCGGTAATATTTATAATTATTTTGACCACGATTAGAGGTTTTTTATAATTAAGGTTTTTTAAATGATTTGGGTCGGATTTTAGACTTAATTTTTTTTAAATAATAATTAATTTAAAATAAATATTGTCATTCATGTCCGGGGCAGCTAATAAATGTGTGGAGTAGGACTGACTAGCTACCTTATATTTTAGGGATAAAACTCAAAAGGGACCCTGAACTATCACCGCTTATCCAATTGCGGTCAGAACTACCACGATTTCCAAAAAGGGTGCGATGAAAAAAAAATTGACTGATTTTCTAAAATAAAATTTACCATTACATTCCTTACCTAATATAGTTATAAGACTTAAATTTGTGTGCAAAAATTACGTCGTTTGGTTATCAAAATAAATTATATCATTTTGCGCAAATAAAGAAAACGACGTCTTTTGATAACCAAATGACGTAATTTTCGCACACAAATTTAAGTCTTATACTAATATTATGTTTGGAATGTAATGGTAAATTTTAATTTAGAAAATCAGTCCAATTTTTTTTTCATCGCACCCTTTTTGGAAATCATGATAATTCTGACCGCAATTGAGTAAGCGGTGGTAGTTCAAAGCCCCTTTTGAGTTTTCCCCTATAAGACAAGAAAATCACAAGATCCGACTATCGCACAGTATCTTCCAACTAATTAGGCGCATCTTCATTCACTTCGTCCATTTATCGACACACTTGACTTGGTGCTAAACTGAAATCGGGGCCAGACTGTGTTATTAAATTAGCATAAAAAATGCAAGTTGGTGTGTGAAAGCAAAGGTGTCCACAGATGTGGAATTTGGTTGCATTCTCATTTTAGATCAACATCACATCTGACACTAAATGCATGTAGGCCTTGTTTTTTCGTCGAATGTATCATGCGCGTACTCTCCAGACACTTTTGTTTCAACATTGAGTATTGTGTAGCTCAAACTGGTACTGAAGTAACGAACCATCACCTCTGCAACTCCCCCACATACACAAGCTTCGCTTAGCTTAGGGAGGCCCCGAAAACGCACGCGCAAAGTATCACTGAACTTTCGAGAAATTTTTAGGTAGACAAAGTCCATCAAGTGGATTGTGGACTCAGTGTCGTCATGTGATACTTTCAGCAGTCACATGACGCATTGAAAAATAAAAAAAAATTACCACCGATGAAAAATTGTCACGTATCACTTTGACTTTTCAAAGCATACTACATTATTGATGGTGTCCAGAAAAATTTATCCTCATCAGCTCACATTATTGCCCAACCTTCAAATTACTCCACCACATATCCCAATCACTGCTGACTTTTCATTACTTATTTTCTCTTCAAATATTTATCACTTTTTTCTTTATAATGACTTATTCTTCATCATTTTATATGAGATACTATGATAAATATTGTACTGGATAACGGTATAAAATTCTTATTGTATCTTAGCTTTCTAATTTCTATATTTTGAGTAATTTTATATTTAACATTTAATCTAATTAAATTTAAGTGATAAATAAAAACAAACTCAAAGAGTAAAAACCAATCCAAATATGCCTCGGCAAATAATGTCCATCAAACTGTAAAAAAAAGTGAAAGCTGACGGACAATTCTCATTCTTACAGTTCACATATCTAAATAATTATGTTTGTGTAAATAAAATTTTAAAAAAATGGAAGTGAAACGTACTCACAATTTTATTTTTAACTTCTAAAAGTTTAGATGGATATAGTTGATTATAAACACACATACAAATTTCACGATCCATTTTCATCAGTCAAACGTCAAAAAAAAATTGTTTTTACTACAAATGTGATAAAAAAATATACTTACATAACGTCATTTTCCAACTACTCTCCCAAAAATAAACTATTTAAACTATTATAATAACTCAATGCCTCATTTTCTGATCTATAAGTAGTGAACATCAAGCTCCTCTCAACACCAAATAAACACTTGGTTCCTAAGCCACACTTAGCTGCCGGGTCCAGCTTCATCCGACCACCGCCATGAAGTCCCTATCTCATCAAATCCTCTCGGGCCGGTGGTTCATGGTCTTCGCCTCCTTCCTCATCATGGCCGCCGCCGGCGCAACCTACATGTTCGGCCTCTACTCCGGCGAGATCAAAGAGTCACTCGGCTACGACCAAACCACCCTCAACCTCCTCAGCTTCTTCAAAGACCTCGGCGCCAACGTGGGCATCCTGTCGGGCCTCATCAACGAGGTCACACCCCCCTGGGTCGTGCTCTCCATCGGCGCCGTCCTCAACTTCTTCGGCTACTTCATGATATGGCTTGCCGTAGAGGGCAAGATACCCAAGCCCAAGGTCTGGCACATGTGCGCCTACATCTGCATCGGGGCCAACTCCCAGTCCTTCGCTAACACCGGCGCCCTCGTCACCTGCGTCAAGAACTTCCCCGAGAGCCGAGGGGTGGTTCTCGGCCTGCTCAAAGGGTTCGTGGGGCTGAGCGGAGCCATCATCACGCAGCTCTACCACGCTGTCTATGGCGACGATTCCAAGTCTCTCATTCTTATGATTGGTTGGCTCCCCGCCGCTATCTCCTTCGCCTTCCTCAAAACCATTCGGATCATCAAGGTGGTCAGGCTGCCCCGTGAGCTCAAAGTGTTCTACACCTTCCTCTACATGTCCCTGGGCCTGGCTGGATTCCTCATGGTCATCATCGTAGTCCAGAAGCAGGTGCAGTTTACTCGATTGGAGTATGGAGGCAGCGCCGCCGTAGTCCTCTGCCTCCTCTTCCTCCCGGTCCTGGCCGTGATCAAGGAAGAAATCGACATTTACAAGACTAAGAGACTACTAAAAGCAGCAGCCTCCTCGGTGGAAGCTCCTCCGCCCAAGTTCAAGATTATAACGGAGGAGCCGGTTCCATCTGATGGGCAAGAGCCTAATTTATCGCCGGCATCATCAGGTCAGCAGCCGCCGCAAACGGCCCCCGAACAGAAGCACACTGGTTGCTTCCAGAACGTGTTCAGCCCGCCAGACAGAGGCGACGATTACACCATTCTGCAGGCTCTGTTCAGCATAGACATGCTCATCCTCTTCATGGCCACCATCTGTGGAGTTGGCGGCACTCTCACCGCAATCGACAACCTCGGACAGATCGGCTCCTCCTTAGGCTACCCCAAAATCAGCATTAGCACATTCGTGTCGCTGGTCAGCATCTGGAACTACCTAGGCAGAGTCTTCTCGGGCTTCGTGTCCGAATACTTCTTGAAAATGTACAAGTTCCCTCGCCCGCTCATGCTCACGCTCATCCTCATCCTGTCGTGCGCCGGCCACCTCCTCATCGCATTCGACGTCCCCAACGGGCTCTACGTGGCCTCGGTCATCATCGGGTTCTGCTTCGGGGCGCAGTGGCCGCTGCTCTTCG
Source organism: Kalanchoe fedtschenkoi (assembly GCA_002312845.1). Lineage (NCBI taxonomy): Eukaryota > Viridiplantae > Streptophyta > Magnoliopsida > Saxifragales > Crassulaceae > Kalanchoe > Kalanchoe fedtschenkoi. The sequence goes on from NQLW01000008.1 coordinate 6,942,018, forward strand.
CCATCATCTCTGAAGTCTTCGGCCTCAAATACTACTCCACACTGTACAACTTCGGCTCGGTGGCTAGCCCCATCGGTTCCTATTTGCTGAACGTGCGCGTGGCGGGTCACTTGTACGACAAGGAAGCTACCAGGCAGATGGCCGCGGCCGGGGTTGTGCGCAAAGCCGGTGAGGATTTGGACTGCAAAGGTGGAGAGTGCTTCAGACTAGCCTTCATTATTATCTCGCTGGTTACAATATTTGGTGCGTTCGTGTCCACCGTTCTTGTAGTGAGGACTAGAAAATTTTACAAGAGTGATATATACAAGAAGTTTAGGGAGGACGGCGCGGCGGCCGAGAGGGAGATGGCGGAGGATAGTGGCCACCGGCTGTCATCCAAGGCGGAGAAAACAATGCCTTAAAAGATAGTCAAAGCTTGCGTCTTGTAACCTTATTCAGAGCATTGTAAACATGTCAAACACAACATATTCCATTTTCTAGAAATAGTCAAACAATTTCTACTATCAATCAATTTATAATTCGAGACACTTCAGTGGTGTTGAACTGTTACAACCTACGAATTTTTGAAAAGACACTAATTGCGCACGCAAGGATTTGGATAGCGTAGATATGTGACTCCTTGCCAGAATCCATAGCTGGTTAGTGTCTTGCTATTGATGTGACCCACCAGAGAAAATGGATTTTGGTGAATAGTTTTGAATGCTTGAAAATGTCAACGATTTGGTCATTGCAGTGTCTTATATAACTGCAAGTTGATTAGTATAATAATGAAGGACAAGAAGTGTTCATATGGCGAGGGTGATGCTCCACCAATCGAGAAGTGTCCTCGGAGATGGGTTTAAGGAGATTGATTTAAAATTCTTCATCGACAGGCTTATTATTCTATTTCACAGATTCCAGAGAAAGGGCTCATCTTCGAAACGGGAGGATTAGCTTGGATAAATTTGGAGTTTTGAATTTGATTTTCTAAGCCAAACTGGTCTTGAGAATGGGTACAAATTTGATGCTTATGAAAGGAAGATATTTTATAAATTCTTTTCTATTTTCTGCCATTTTGGATCCGGATTGTTAGACCTGTTAAACAAAGGCCAGATTTTATCATTTTATTATGAGTTTGAGCAGCCGATCAAATACATTCTCATCAGACACATCCATTTGGAGCTAAACTCAAAAACTCATTTCTATGCTCAATCAAATAAGCGTAAGTGTGATCAAAATAATGAGACTTCAAATAAATTATGACATTGTCTTTTTGGCCACATTTCGAATGAGAGAATAGATTCTTCAACGTTTTGATTTCTCTGATTATAGAAGAGGTACTTCAATCCGCTTACTTCTCTGATTTTCATTCTTGCATTGACTGCATCAAGAATGTTAAGAAAATAAGGAAAGGACTCACATGGAGTACGCGTCCTTTAGAATTAATCCACACTGTTATTTGTGAACCATTTCTCGTGACATCAGTGGATGAATTCGGATCCTTTATTACGTTTACTGATGATTTTTCTCAATACGAAAACATTTTTCCAAATCATGACTGAACCAAATTGCTTGATAAATTTAAGATATTTAACGCTGAAGTCACTAGGCAGTGCTTATTTAATCCAAGCGCCGTCTAAAGTTCGTACATGAGACGACGCTTTGACGTTATAAGCATCACTTAAAGTTTATAATATAAGATGAAGGTTCTCATATTTAAGCGCCATCTTATGTTTCAGACTTTAGATGGTGCTTATAATGTCAAGCGTCGTATAATGTATAAAATTTAGACGGTGCTCGAAACATATGACTTACTAAGACGCTGGAATAGACGATGTTTATGAAGCACCGTCTAATACTCAATTTAAGTGTCGTGTTAAGTGATTCCCGTAGTGGTGAGAATAACATTAGCTTAATTCTAAAATTAAGGTCGTGCGATCGGATCAAAGTGGAGTATATTATGGGAGAAATGCTCCATACAGACATATTTTAGGCGCGTTTGCTACATATCTTTAAGAAAATGGAATAATAGTCCAATACTCAATGCCTGGCGAACCTCAGTAGAATGGAGTAGCTGAAAGGTGGAACTGTAAACTTATGAACATGGTACAAAGTATGCTAAAATGCTCTAATTTGTCAACAACTTTGTGAATGGAAACATTAAAAATAACAATTCACATAATTAATTAGGTTCCAAGTAAATTAGTAACTTAGACACCTTATGAATTATGGACTGATAGAAAACTAAACTTAAGATACTTACGTGTTTAGGGCTGTCATGTTGAAGTATTTAATCCACATATTAGAAAATTAGACCCTAAAATTAGAAGTTATCATTTTATTAGCTATCCCGATAGGCCAAAGAAGTATGGTTTTTACCATCCAGACCGCACTACTAAGTTTGTAAAAACACGCCATGCGGTATTATTAATGATGATAAAATCACTGGGAGTTTAGAAAATAAGAAATTGATTTTGAGGAAATTTTGATTCATGTCCCATTACCAATAATCCAAGAGGCAATTATTCTCGCTCCTTAAATAGTTACACCTCAAGTTCTGAATTTTGGAGGTGATTCCCTAACTAAGGACTCGGAAACTACTCATATTATGTCTAATGATGAGATACAGAAAAACAAATCACTTGTGAAAGTTCATGAACCTTTTCTGATAACTAACGAATCCTTTACGAAGTTCACAGTGAGAAAGAAGGTCTATCATCCTTAATGATTATGTTATGTACATGAATGAAGATGTACATGATATAGGAAAAGTACATAATTCCATTTCATTTAAGAGTGTTATGATGTGAATTCATCAAAATGACTTGAAGCTAGGAAAGATAAAAATAAATCTAGGTGCATTAATGATGTCTGAGATTTAATTGAAATTCCTAACAGAGTCAAAATAATAAGTGGTTAGTGGATCTATAAAACTAAACATGACTCTGAGGGAATCATTTAAAGATTTAAGGCAAGGCTGTAGGGAAAGATTTTGCGGAAAGAGAAGACATTGAATATATTGGCACTTTCTCTCCCCTAGCAAAGAAACGATTCTTTAAGAATTTTTATTACGCTAGTGACTCATTTTGATTTAGAACTGTGTCAAATTGACATTAAAAATGCTTTTGCTACTGGTGATTTACGTGAAAAGTATATATGGATCAACTGAAAGGTTTTGTCATTAAAGGAAAGGAACACATGGGATGCTGGCTGAAAAAGTCAATTTACAACTAAAGTAAACGTCTAGACAGTGGTATCTTAAGTTTGATGAAACAATAAGAAAATTTGATTTGATTGAAAATAAGATGGATAATTATAAATATGTCGAGTTCAGAGGGGGGAATTCAACATATTAGCACTTTATGTCAATCTTATCCTATTAGCAGCGATAAGAACATGTTTCATGAAATAAATAGATTTTTATACACTAATTTTGATACGAAGGACCTTAGTGATGACTCTTATATTCTGACATTGAAATTTATCAAGACAGGTCCGATAAAATATTAGATTTTTCTCAAAAAACCATACATTGATAAGGTAATTAAGAGATTTAATATGAATAATTGTTATAGATAAAGGTGATAAGTTTGGATTATTCTAGTGTTCATAGAATCAATTAGAAATTGATCACATGAAGATGATTTCTTACGCTTCAGTTGTCAGAAGTATTATATATGCTCAAGTCTGTATACTTCTTGACTTATTTTTGTAAACGATAAACTTAACAGATTTTATTATTATCGGGGACTTTGGGATGGGGGGCTTTAGTGGGAACTTGAGATATACGGGATAGAATGCCAATTAATACCGTTAAAAGTTAAAACACACCACTAAGAATTCTCTTGATTGATATGATGTTGATATGCAGGAATGTTTCCACACAACTAGCCTAATAAATATAAGGTAATAAATATCTAATTTAAGGATAGCGATCCTAATTTAATTCGAACATTTACTGATTGATTTATATAAATATTATGCAATCAAGGGGAGAGATCCGTTGAGAACCTTCTTAAGTTGAGAACCATTGTGGACAATTCTGGACCAATCATTATTTACATGAAACAACAATGTATTAATTATATGGTTTCCTTTTTTGAGTTTATTTATTATTCTTTATTAATTATATGAGATTCATTTTTTATTTATTATGAAATTTACTTGCCATTTTGAGATTTCGTTTTGTATTTAATTTACCGGATTAGTTTTTTCTAGATTCTTTTTCTAATTTACAGATTTTTGAAGAATATGAATAGTGAACATGAATGTTCACTGCTTAAATCACTATTCAATATGTTCACCACTTGGGTTCACTGTTGCAATATGTCCATCACATGGAGGTTCACTGTTCAAAAAAATTGTAAAAATATAAAAAAAATAGTCTGAAAAATGTTCACTATTCATATTCCTAAAAAATCTGTAAATTAGAAAAAGAATCTAGACAAAAAATATCCGGTAAATTAAATACAAAACGAAATCTCAAAATGACAAGTAAATCTGTTTCATAATAAATAAAAAATGAATCTCATATAATTAATAAGGAATAATAAATAAACTCAAAACAGGAAACCATATAATTAATACATTGTTGTTTCATGTAAATAATGATTGGTCCACATTTGTCCACAATGGTTCTCAACGTAAGAAGGTTCTCAACTGATCCACCCTCATGCAATCAAATAGGATCACAACATACAAATATTTGAACAGTCATCCTCTAAAACCTCCCTAAAAATCTCATTTCTTATCCATCTTCACAAAATTATTGGAAAAAATTATTCAATTTTTTTTCACAGGAACTAATTTACAAGATTAAACTTGTTCCAAAGGGTTGGTTATCAGGAGAGACCTTTCGAAAGTAAAGTTGGAGTAAAACGGCGTTTGGATCTGAATGCATAGCAGCAGGGTGTTGTTGGAAAAGCTGACTGCCGCTCCCAGACACCGATTCTTCATGTGACAAGTTATAACAACGTTAATCTCATATTCATTTGGTCAGTGGCTTCTATCTTATCCATCATCCATCACTCATTTTTCACAAAATTATTCTTGTTGATATCGTTTCCTTTTATAATCATTGATCGGATTAGATAAAGTGGATTGCCTGGTTTTCTTTCTAGATTTAAATCCCCCAGCGCAGTAGCTGACACCCAACAAACACAGTACGTACGTACAGCCATCAATCTCAACGTACGACCATGGAGCCGCTGGCATGCGCAATACTCAACGGCCGCTGGTTCATGGTCTTCGCTTGCCTACTCGTCATGGGCACCACCGGCGCCATCTCACCTTCAGCATCTACTCCTCCGAGCTAAAATCCTCCCTGGGCTACGACCAGACCACCCTCAACCTCCTCGGCTTCGCCAAAGACTTTGGCACCAACTTCGGCATTATAGCAGGCCTCATCTACGAGGTCACAACGCCGTGGTTTGTCCTCTCAATGGGGGCCACTTTGAACTTCGTGGGCTACTTCATGATATGGCTTGCCGTGCAAGGCAAGATTGCTAAGCCACCAGTGTGGCAGATGTGCTTGTCATCGGCCTTGGTGCCAACTCCGTAGCATTTGCCAACACCGGTGCGCTTGTCACCTGCGTCAAGAATTTCCCTGAAAGCCGAGGAGTGGTTTTGGGGCTGTTGAAGGGGTATATAGGACTCAGTGGAGCTATTCTCACCCAGATTTACCACGCTCTCCATGGAGATGACCCTAAATCTTTGCTTTTGGTGTTAAGTTGGCTGCCCACCGCCGTCACTGTCGTGTTTCTTAAGACCATCCGTATCATCAAGGTATGAGCGAGCTACAACGTCCAACAATATGTGTTGATTAAAGAACTCAGTGGAGCTACTTCATGCAATTTTATATTTGGTGATTACAGTTAACGTGAGTAGCTGATGTTGATATGAATTTCTGGTATCATCATTTTCAGGTGGTTCGACAGCCGAATGAGCTCAAAGTATTTTACAAGTTGCTCTACATCGCCTTGGGCTTTGCCGGATGCCTCATGATCATCCTCATTAAATTGCCCAAAAACTAATCCGGTTCGCCAAAGTGGAGTACAGTTGCAGTGCGGCAGTCGTCACCTGCCTCCTCATTCTGCCGGTCATTGTCATAATCAGAGAAGAGATGAGCTTGTACAAGCAGGCAAGGAGTCTGCAACCTTCCCAGGCAACCGAAACTGATCGCAAGTTTTTACAGATAGTCGCAGAAACAACACCTGTTGAATCACCTCCTGGTGATGCCCAGAAAACCACAGGGTGCTGTCAAGACGTGTTCAAGCCTCCAGAAAGAGGAGAAGACTACACCATACTACAGGGGTTGTGCAACCTGGACATGCTGATCATCTTCATCGCCACGGCTTGTGGGATCGGTGGGACTATTACAGCCATCGGCAATCTTGGTCAGATCGGATCATCCTTGGGCTACCCGAAACGAAACATAAGCATATTTGTGTCACTGGTGAGCATATGGAGCTTTCTTGGACGGGTCATCACCGGCTTCGGCTCAGAAATTCTCCTGCAAAAGTATAAGTTCCCGCGCCCCCTCATGATCGCGCTCACCCTCATCTTGGCTTGCGTTGGCCACCTCCTCATCGCCTTCAACATCCCCAACGGCCTCTACGCAGCCTCCATCGTTATCGGCTTCTGCTCGGGAGCTCAGTGGCCGTTGATGTATGCAGTCATATCCGAACTCTTTGGTCTCAAGTACTATTCCACGCTGTACAATTTCGGCACCATGGCTAGCCCGGTGGGATCGTACATCCTAAATGTGCGCACGGTTGGTTACTTGTATGACAAGAAAGCCAGGAAGCAGATAGCCGCTGCCGGGCTGGCGCATAAAGCCGATGAAAGCTTGAACTGTGCAGGTGGACAGTGTTACAAAGTAGCTTTCATAATAATCGGTCTCGCTGCGGCTTTTGGGGCGCTTATGTGGGCTGTTCTTGTTGTGAGGACTAGAAAATTTTACAGCAGCGACATATACAAGAAGTTTAGGGAGGAGGGGAAAACTGATGGAGAGTCGGAGGTGGCAAAGAACCAAAGCGAAGTTGGCGACTTGCGGGTGCCAAGAAATTGATGTGTGGATATAAATTTTTCCTGAAATGTATAAAAGTTTTTGAAGGAATGCTTGGAAAGAAAATGGTGGCCTTGAAAAAATTTTCCCTTTTTGATTTTCCGATAGAATTTTCCAGTATCCGACGAAACTCCTAGTGAAGAGCTGGATGTAGTTTCACATGGTAGCAGAGTAAACTGAAATTTGGGATGCGTTCACATTGTTTCTCTGAACTAGTTCTTGTGCTTCTAGCTAAGAAATTTGATGGTGGACTGAGAGAATCCATCTGCAGCAATTGCAGCGGGAGCCGTGGTGGAGGATCTGTATTTTGTGAATGTGGTGGAGGTTATAGGCCACAACATCTTTAGTGAGGTACTTTATGGGCCGGAAAATTATGTCAAATGTAAGAGGTCTAAGAAAACTGCATTATCGGTCACATCAAAGTTTGGATTTGTCAAAGATGAGTATCTAAAGCCTTATGATGTGAATCTACACTAAAAATGAAAAAGGTGCAATGATATTGTAATGTCTTGACTAACAAATTTTGTTTCGAAGGAAATAGTAGGTTCAATTCTTCATGCTAGTGATGCTACTACTGCTTGAGAAATCTTGCAAACTCAGTTATTCGGAGACGATGAGACTAGAATTTTTAGTCTGGAAAAGTATTTAGCTAATCTTGCGCAAGGTGATATGTCTGTTCCTGTTTTTTATTTAAAGTCTATTGATCTTTGGCAAGAATACGAAGTTGTGGTGATCTACTTAAGTGTGTCATGTAAGGAATTGTGTCTGTTTTCATCATCTTGCGGATAAACAGTTAAGAAGGAAGATAATTCAATTCTTGATGGGGCTAAATGATGCTTTTTCGTCTTTAGAAACTCATATTCTAGCTATGAGTTCATTGCCTACTTTGAATGTCATTTATGTTATGGCATTACAAGAAGAAGCTCAAATAAATTTTGTTAGATTGTCAAGTGATGAAGCTTCTGTTCTTTGTACATAGAACAATTCATTTGGAGGTAATAACTTTCGCATAGTTGGGAGCAATAGTGCAGAAAAGGGCAACAATCAGATTGGTAACAATAAGAAAAATCTGTATTGTAACTATTGTCAAAAGACTAGTCACACTAGAGAAAATTGCTACAATTTGAATGGATATCCTAATGGCCATATGTTTTAATTATGAGAAGAATGATGGATAAAGGTCACAAAAGTTTGTTGTTAATATGTACAAACTGAAAATGTTTCACCAGTATATAAAAATGACACTGGAGGAAGCTCAGTGCCTCCGTCGTCTTCTAAACAAAGTCGACAATTGTTATCTTTTTTGGAGTAACATTATGTGATCAATGAAAGATAAATACAAATGGCAGGTATTACTTGTTTATCTAGTTGCAATTTTTTTAAATGATTTTTGATAATGGTGCAACAGATCACATTTCTTGCAACAATGTTTTATTCAATACAGTGACTGACTTGAAACATATATGTCAAGTAACCTTGCCAAATGGTTCGGTGGCTGTTGTCACACAAGGAACAACTTGAAGATTGAATGATTCTTTGCTTCTTAAGGATGTGCTTTTAATTCTCAATTTTAAATTTAATTTGACATCAATAAGGAAGCTGGTTAATAATTTTAATTGTAAGGTAGATTGCATAACTGTTTTTAAACAGACGGCATGCATTGTGCAACGAACAAATTCACGTCCGTGAAATTGAAATTAAAAATTGTATTGTGCACCAAAAAAAAACTATGAGGTGTACTATGCACCGAACAATACACCTCTATGAAACCAGAATTAAATTGTACTATGTACCAAAATATAAAAGCAGTCTTCATCTTTGATGGTTTACTCCTTCATAACTATCTGAAAAGTTCCAAAAAGAATGTGCACCAAATTAGTATGATCAAAAAATATTTATATATACATAATTTCATACTTGGAGCAATGCACCAAAAAGTTAAAAAAGTTCAACCAAACACACACAACACACCATGATTGCTTTGTGCATCAAAATTCATATAATCAACCAATGCACCTCCATGAAACATTAAAATTGTAATATACACCAACGCTTTTATAATCGTTCAATACACCTTCATGAAATTAAAATTAAATCTGTATTGTGCACTTCCAAAAATGAATTGTGCACCAAAGTGTATGACATTTTTCACCCTTAGAAGTGTTGTTGATAATCGATGTAAATCTTGAGAAAAGAAATTAATATTCAAACGGCTCTCTGTGCATATATCTTTCTATCAAATAAAAAAATATAAAGAAAAGAAACCATGATGCTAAACCATATGCAATTTTCAGATCTCATCCCTGAGACTAAATAAAGGGCAGCACCCAACTTATGGAACTTTTTGATGTGGACTTGGCAAAGGATTGTCTGGATCAGAAAAAAACATGAATGCACAAAATGAGGCAAATAGAAATATGGGGTGCCACTCTGAACAAAAACTCAAGACAAGTTACCTTTCTTTCTCAACTTTGGACTTCAAGCTGTGGCTTTGGGGCTTTTTTTACAGATTATTGTACACTCTTTATGTATTAGCAGTAGGCATAAAGTCCAGCAAATTTCGTTGATTGGAAGGAATGAAAATAATAGAGATGAAGAAGAATTTGTAAGATCATGAAAAATTTGGGGTTGGACTGATTACCCGAATACTACTGTGGGCGTGAAACTCATCCCTGAAATTCAGACTCTAGCGCCCTTTAAAGTTCATGATATGTGAGAACACAGCGCTAGGTGTCTCCGTCTGAGTCATGATCTACTTCTGAAGTGTCATGTTTGATTGTTGGATGATATAAAATCAGATGATATAAATAGTTCACAGTTTATAAATCAAAAATAAATTTCATTTCATCAACAATGAATATAAAGTAACAAGCAACAACTTCAGTCATCACTTCATCTTCATCGTCCTCATACACAATTTCAATTCCACATTTCACAGGATCATTTCCATATGAGTCAGATATAGAGGTTTTAACTCTCTCTGTGCTTCATCACGCACCAGTGGCTTATCCATGTAACAAGTACTTTTCGAAGAAACAGATCCTTCTCTACCTCTTCACTGTCCTCTTTCTTGTTCACAACCATGTCAATAGCCATTGTGTACGTGGCTGATTCGTACGACCATTCCCACATGCTGCCCTCATTTTTAATACTGATATCCGCGTTTATATCAGTTTCACTGCTCAAAGGTGGATACGCGCGGCATTTGTACACACAACAGACATTGAAGGCCCGGATGGAACGGTTAGGAAGCAAAGGCACTGTATAGAGCAGCTCTGACCCAAACATTACTGTGGTGAACCATTCGTCAATGTGGTCTCTGAGAAGAAACACGCTATACACTCCACTTTGGTATACTCCCTGCGCCAAATTAAACAAGATCAGAAAAACTAAGAGTCACAAGCCATGGCGGATTGATTACAATAATGAAGTTGATGTAGATCATTTAAATTACACGTGTGTACGGGGATAAAATAGTTACCTTCAACATCGGATACGGAGCGTTAAAGTTAGTGCGAACGACTTTTTCTCCAAGTGATTCCAAGCCAGGGTAGCGCAGATATTTGGCTCTACTAGCACTCATGTCACTTATTGTTTCCAAGTTACGCACACCACCGATTTCAACTAGTTTAGAGCAGTTGTAAGTTTCTATGAAGTAATCTTTTTAGTTCCGTAAAGTTTGTTTCTCAGAAGAAACGGATTTTGTGAGTATGCTATTTTTTCCAGGGAACTGCAGCGTGATGCGGCTACGTAACAGGTCCCTGGCAGAACTGAGACTGACCGAAGATTTGTACAATCAATCAAGTCAATTTTGTACAACTGAGTGAACTGACCCAAATTCTTATCTATCACAGTAATGGGGTCACCACTGAGATTCAGAAATGCCAGTGAACATGAACAGCTTAGATAACTGTCACGACCCGAAAAATAAGGATCGCGATAGCGTTTGACTTGTCTTTTTGACTTTCAGTCAAACAAGCCTCGGCGAAGAAAAAGTCAAAGGGTCAACATACTCTCTAAATAAAATAAAATTCAATAGATTTAAACTATTCAAAATAAACCCAAAATCTTGCTCAAGTACATCGGAGCGACCTCTAACAAATAATGAAGTAATTAAAATAAATAAAGAAAAATAGCTGCTGACTCCACTAGATAAAATGACTGTAAATTGGATGGCACCGTATCGAAGAGCTCGCTCGTTGCTATCCGAAGACCGTCACTAACTGAACAATTACTGATTTGAAAAGAAAATTTAGATATTGGGGGTGAGTCAAAAGACTCACTCTATGAGTAAACAACTCGCTACGTATTTGGCGAGCCGAATGGAAAAATTTCTTTTATTTTAATTTAACATCTTATTAATCACGTGCGGCTCGCTCACCGTTCGTACTTTTATTGAGTACGTATGGGGGTTATTTATAATTCTTTTAGCACATGTATTTCTTATATCACATTAAATTTCATATATCATGAGCCCTTTTTGGCTAGGCCCTTTTTGGCCAAATGCAAACGTGAATGCGTGACGGACATGAACTGCGACGTAAGCCCTTTTTGGCTAGGCAGTCGTCACTGCCGATCCGGATCATGAAATCATTTATATAACAGAACGCGCTATCTTTTCGCGTAAACACAACGTCGCAGACATGATGCAGAGTGTATGCACATGAATGAATGAATGCTCAATATAACAGTTTCACTTTTCCACATGGGTATATATTATGTACGTATTACACCCAATATGAATTATTAGCAGTCACATATTTGATTTGTACGAAAAGAAATACGTAGAAATTATTTACTCACCTCTTCCGAACGAATCCAATAATCCTTAAAGAACTCGAGCAGTAATAAT
>NQLW01000008.1:6959730-7108654 GCA_002312845.1 Kalanchoe fedtschenkoi
CTTCTTACTGTGTTCTTAGTGGGTGTTTGTTATCCTCTTCCTGTTTGTTATTTGTTTGGTGTTTGTTGTTTGCTTATTATTTTAATGTTCTCTTATGTCAATTAAAACATTATGCACACACTTATTAACTTACACTTTCAGGTGCGTTGATGACCATCGGAGTCTTCACTACCTGACTAATCACTTTCAGACAAGACAATTCTCAACTTGGACCAAATGTGATGCGAGCTCATGTGTATTTGTTGAAAAATTATGTTGAAACATGGAGAATTAGTTATGTTAAAATATTATGATTTTTTTGTTACTAGGATATGTAGTGTAAATTGAAAAAGGTTTCTTTCTAATATTTTTTAGTTTTATTATTATCAAACAAGTAATTAAACGAGCTGCTCGTTTATATTTAATCGAGTAGTGAAACGAGCTGCTCATTTATATTTACATTAAGTAGTTAAACGAGCTGCTCATTTATATTTAATCGAGCTCGAGCCGAGTAGTCAAACGAGCTGTTCGTTTATATTTAATCGAGCTCGAACCGAGTAGTCAAACGAGCTGCTCGTTTATTTTTTAATCGAGCTCAAATCGGGTCGAGCTCGAACCGAGTTCGAGTTTGTACAAAACTATTCGAACCGAGTTCGAACAAATTTTTCTTAGGCTCGTCGAACACGAGCCGAGCTCGAGCTGACCATATTTTTAATCAAGCCGAGCTCGAACAAGCCAATACTCGGCTCGGCTCGGCTCGTTTGCAGCCCTACGCATCACCAAATTCACATGGTATCAGAGCCACCTTCTCAAACACATTCAGCAAGTTCTTTGATCCAACTCTTTAATGGCGGTAGCACTATCTTCATCCAACACTCAACCAACCTTGTTGCTTCTTGGCCATCTTGTTTTAGAGGAGTTAACTATGAATAATTACCTAATCCGGCGTGCTCAGGTGTTACTAGTTGTGCGTGGCTCATCAGATTCCCAGATAGATTGGCTAGGGGTGCAAACAAGCCGAGTCGAGCCGAATAGTAAAGTGTTCATGTTTGTTCATTTAAAATTTCACGAGCTTTTAAAATACATGTTCAAGCTCGGCTCGTTTAATTTTAATGAGTTCGAGCCGAGCTCAAGGTTTACTCAAGCATTTGGATAGATAAAATATAAAGTTCAATATATATGATAAATGAGTAATTAAACAAGTTTGAATGATTTTTAAATGAGCTACTCGTTAAAAAATCTTAGTTTATTGACTAGTAACTTTATAAATTTATAAAAAGGTTCGTAGTCGAGTCTAAATGAGCTGTAAACGAGTTTAAATAAAGCTTTTAAATGAATCCATAAACGAGTCGAATACCTTATTATTTATGTTTGGCTCAAACGATAGACATAAATTACATCTCTTTCATTTACGTTAGACATAATATATGTTAATTATTGTAGCCATATTCACTAATTTCGAAATCTTAACTCTTGTTACGATAGATTGACGTGTTTGAATTTGAGGTACATTCTAACTTAAGTCGGTAAGTCCTCGATCTTTGTAATAGAGTTATCAAACTTCTTATCGAGCTTCTTATCGAGCTTCTTATTGAGTTTGTTTACGAATATAAATGAGCCGAGCAACCCCTTGCTCATTGTTCGGCTCGTTTATCAAATGAGCTTATAATTATTGTTCGTGATCAATTTGTTTATTAACAAACGAGTTTTGACCGAGTACTAACCGAGCTCGTTCGTGAGTAGCTCGTGAGTACATCGGCTCGCTTGCAGCTCTATGATCGGCTTGATGGGTCGCAACTTCGCTGTCAGTTGTGCTCCAAAGGAGGGCACACAGTCCTTACATGTTGAAAGTGTTTTGCTCGTAATTTTTCTAGTGAAGATAGCAATCTTCAGAAGTCCGCTACTGCAGTTCAGTCCTCATATGGTGACACTAATTGGTACTAAGACACAGGCGTGACAAACCACATAATTGGGGAGTTTGAAAAGCTTAAAACCCGTAAAAAGTATAAGGGGAAAAACCCAAAAGGGGTCCTAAATTACCACCACTTATCCAATTGCAGTCAGAACTACCACGATTTCCAAAAAGAGTGCGATGAAAAAAAAATTGGACTGATTTTTTAAAATAAAATTCACTATTACATTCCATAACTAATATTATTATAAGACTTAGATTTGCGTGTGAAAATTATGTCATTTGGTTATCAAAAGACGTCGTTTTCTTTATGTGCACAAAACAATATAATTTATTTTGATAACCAAACGACATAATTTTCGCACGTAAATCTAAGTCTTATAATAATATTAATTAAGGAATGTAATGGTAAATTTTATTTTAGAAAATCAATACAATTTTTTTTTCATCGCACCCTTTTTGAAAATTATGGTAGTTCTGACTGCAATTGGGTAAATGGTGATAGTTCAGGTGTGCCATGTAGAGTCTTGTATCTGTTCACCGCTTTGCTAATGACAATGATGCATTTGTTGAATTTCATTGCGATTACTTGTGTCAAGTATCAAGCTTCATTTTGATTCGATTTATGAGTTCATTAGTTTATTTTTACACTCCTATCAAAAGAACATAAACCATTATCCACATCAACACAAATATACTTTTATGATCTGACAAGAAACTGTTCCTAATCTTTCAATGAACAAGCCCCAAATTACTACTCAATTCATCAGTGTTCAAAGTCTTGCATTTATTTTGCAGTTAATCACAATGGCAGCTACACAATTACATCAGAATAACTTGGTCGTAGTGATTTTAGAAGATTGATTTAAATGATCCTTTCATACTGTCACACAACTAATAAATCCGCAGCTGCATAGCTTTACAAGTCCTCAAACACTTCTCAATCAGCTCCTTTGCCTCCCCCATCAATAATTTCTACCTCTGAAAAATGGCCTACCAAAATATACTTTCAATGTTGCGTAGCTACGGAATATTAACAACAGCAAGTCACATGGGCCGGTGTTGCAGAGGACCAATCAATATAAATACACAACTGATCAGCAATGACAAACACAATATGGGGCTACCCATGGACGATGTTGACCTTAAGGGTGCTCCCCTACTCCCGAAAATGCCAAAATAGTCACCGCCACCCCCCTTCCCATTTCCTCCAGTGTACACCGTGCTGTCATCACCACCATTACCACTGGTGTACCCTCCTCCTTGTCTCCTTACACCCTCGTCCCTACCAACACGACAACATTACATTAGTCAACTAGAAATGACTTCCAACTGGTAAAAATGGATGGAAAGTAGAAATGTGAATCTGGGTATAGTTTTTAGGATATAGTTTTTAGGGAAAACTACAGAAAATGGGTATGAACTATCACATTTTTTACAAATTACGGGCGTAACTATCATTTTTTGCAATTTACAGGTGTTTCAGTTTTAGGGCTCTTTTGTAAGTAAATATTTTTCAATCAAGTACAGATCTAATTTAAACTAATTACAAACTCACCCTCAACAAAACTAACCTAACCTAAATTACTCATGTTAATGTAAGCAAGTGTAGATTAAGATGAAGTTAACGCTAACGGTTGAACAAATTTAATGAATGAGTGGTTAGATTAGTTTTGTTGAGGGTGAGTTTGTAATTAGTTTAAATTAGATCTGGACTTGATTGAAAAATATTTATTTACAAAACAGTCCAAAAACTGAAAAATCTGCAAATTACAAAAAATGATAGTTACACCCGTGATTTATAAAAAATGTGATAGTTATAGTTTTCCTTAGTTTTTATAACATGGTTCATCGGTTGGAGAAAGTAAAAGAGAGGTATTTTGTATGTGACACAGAGCCATTCAGATTGAGTAGTGGCCAGTGGGAAAGGGCAGTAGATGACTGAGAAAAAGATACAAGTGGACAAGACAACTCATGTACATAAACAAAAGCACCTACTTTAATAATTCAGATTCTGGGAAAGCATGATAGAGTAACATGTTGTGTATACAAGTATATCAATCAAATGGTTTTATCCAATTAGGCACCAAACCCTATACTATAATATCCTCAAAGATACCAATCCTACAAAAATCAAAGCATCTGATTTTAAAGTGCATTACTTTACGCATTCAAATTTCTACAAACCACCTAATTCATAAACCCGGATGGAAGGGAGCCCAAGGGGAAACTAGGGATAGAGTGAAAAATGTATGTACCTGGAACCACCCAAAACCCCAGCATTCATGGTGATCTGATCTATATATGCAGCGCCCTTTGGCTGGACACTGGAAGCTAGAGCATACTGGGCACTCAACCCAGCACCCGATGGCACGAAAAATGCTCCGTTCACCATAATGTCTCCCTCCGACCTCCAATTCCAGCCTGACCATCCGTTCGCATCTGTGTCCACCCTCTTCGTCACCTATTTAACAGCGCTTCACACATTCAGACTTAACAAATGATCAATGAAACATTATTGTCCATATCTACACATTGGCATGCCCATGTTCTTCCATGTAGTGTAATTTTCAGTGGTAGACTAGCTGCCTAACATGTGTGGCCCACAATGCCGACCATGTGAGCAGGATGGTCAGCAAAGTCTACAACAGTAGCTAGCTTCGAGTCCCACGTTTTCACGGCATAAACAATATTCACACAGACTCAACCTTTATCAACAAAAAAAATCACTTTTACCAACGGAAAAGTACCTCTTTAGCGTCGGGGTTGCCAGGCGCGGTGTAGCGGTTGCCCTGACTGTTGATGGTAGGGTTTGCGCTGCCACCAATGGCGTACATCCCCCACCCAGTATAGTCGTTGTTAACCACATGCATATACCCGCGCCTGCAGCGCGGCATCCGCTGCACCAGCGCCTCCCCGAACCTGTTGAAGGCGATGGTTATCTGCATCCCAGCATCCAGCATGTACTCGTCGTTGTGTCCGAAGAGCATCACGTCGTTGTGGTGCGAGAAGTAGTTGTTGGAAATGGTGATGGCCGTCGACCCCATTATAGCATCAATCAAGCCGTCGGTACAGTAGGACAGGGTACAGTGGTCGATCCAGATCTTGCGGGAGCCGGAGATGGAGATTCCGTCCCCGTCCGATCTGCCTCTGTAGCCGACGTGGGTGGGGGAGGATCGGATGTTGACGTTGCCGGTGGGCTTGCAGTGGTGGATGTGGATGTTGTGGATGATGACGTCGGAGATGTACTGGATGGTCAAACAGCCGCCGCCGGTGATGTGGACCTGGTGGCCGCGGCCGTCGATGGTCTTGTAGCTGGTGAGGATGAGCTCGTGCTTGAGCTTGATGGTCATGTCGGCGGAGAAGATGATCCAGAGGGGCTGCTCTTGCATTACGGCGTAGCGGAGAGTGCCGGGTGTTGGGTTAACGACGTCGTGGTCGGAGGAGTCGGTGACGACGTAGATCTGGCCGCCTTTTCCGCCGGCTGCGTCGGCGCCGAAACCGATGCCGCAGTCGGCGAGGCGCTGGCGGTTGGTGGCCCAGTCGTCACATTTCCAGCAGTCGTCGATTGGGTTGCCTGTCAAACATTCAGCTGCCCTCTCTCCCAGCATTTGCCGCCTCGAAATCGACACATTCACTCTCCTGGAGAAAATCAAAACTTGGATAAACAATTTCTGCGCAAAAGAGTTAAATATAGGGTTTTGGAGGGTCTTATTACCTGTGGAGCTCGTCGACGACAGATTGGGGGTGGGGATGGGTGAGGTTGATGTTGGGAGGGGCGGAGGATGCGGAGGCCACAAGGAAGAGTAGGAGAATGGAGCGCAGCATTGTTGAGGAGTGTGTGTGTGTGGGGCGCAGCTAAGCTGGTGGAGAAGCAGCGGATGGGATTTTGACCGAAGTTGGAACACAGGCGTGGGGCACTTCGGGCAGAAAGAGCGGGCAGTTTTGTTTATGTACCTGTCTTGAGTGAGGGCTAGGTGAAATTAGTTAAAGAATCAAATTGATTTTTGAAAAAACGGTGTGACGGTTGATATTAAAATAGAATAGCCGAATGGAAGCAGGGGAAATTATTTTTTTATTGTTTTCGAGGTTAACTTATGGGTATGTTAGGGATTGATTTGGAGTATAAAAATAAATTGGCGTGGTAATATTTATTCATTTCATATCCTGATCGGCCAACATGCTCTGCTACTATAATGTTTATTTTTTGAGTTTATTTTTATGGGAAAATTGATTTGGAATCTACTCTACAATACAACCAAATTTCATTTGCTTGAACATCATTAATGGAGTAAAAGAATTTTACTTATTTAGGGATAATTTTTAGATGGACATTGTCAATCACTAAGGCTGTGTTTGGTTTAGGAAAAATTTGAGAGAAAATTTGACAGAATCTCTTGTTTGATTTAGAAAAAAATAAAGATAGAAAATTAAATGAAAAATTAGATGAAAAATTTAAAGAAAAATTTGTTTAATTTAAAGAATGTTTTACTATTTTCCACAAAATTTTTCACTCAAAACCAAACAAAAGAAAAATAAGATAGATTTTAGGAGGAATCCATTTTCCTTCATATTTTCCTTTCCATCTAACCTTCCACATGCTAAAGGGTTTTGGTCGAGTAAAATAAAATGCGCCCCATTAATAATAAAAGTACTTGTAAAAAAATACGCTCTTTCATGATAAATAAAATATTTATTGGAGCGGTTCGGTTATGTGGTTTTTAGGTATTTTAAAGTTTAAATTTTTTATAATTTTTTGTGTGTTAAGATTTTTGAGATTTCAGTTCTTAGTGTTTTAGACTTTAGAATGTTTAAAATTCATTTACTTTTAAATTTTTTGGATTTTTTAGATATATTTAGAAATCATAAAAATCTACTATTTTGAATCCAAAAACTTTAAACCATAAAAAACTAAAATTAATAACATTATGAAACCCTAAAACTTACAAATAATATCATTTTATTGTCCCACTACCAATTAGTATACATATACCCACCAAAAGAATGGAAATACATATAATCATCAATGATACATGAGCATATCGAATGAAAGTATATGAATTTATTTTTTATAAAAAAAATCATTTTTGTCATGACATTATTATATACAAATTGATTTTATTTCTATTTTTGACATATAAATTGTAGAATTGGATTGGTATGAAGTTGGATTCGATTTGGTGGGAGATAAGTTTGAATCCTAACATAGCAAAGTTAACTTTTAATTTGGTTATGGGTATTGCCAATGGGCTGTCTTATTAGGCGTGATTAATGGGTCTCGGCCTGCAATGGCACAATTTGCCTCTTGGCTCTCATTAGGCCCTGCCCTGGGTGGTCACCGGGTTCATCCAGAGCCTCCTCACCTGCTGCCATCACGTATAATATGGACAATAAACAAATGATATGTATTTGATACATGATATTTTAATTTTTTGTTTTGTCGCGTGGATCTCTATATTTACACGGAATCTATATACTGGTTTAGTATATATAAAGATGCAAGAGAGTGTTAAGATAAATAATAATTGTTGCCGAAAAGATGTTGAATAATTTGATCAAACACTTGATTTTAAATGTATCATGTTTTTATTCGACATTTGATCAGAATATTCAATTTTAACAACTTCTATTTTACTATCATGTGCGACAAATACTTATTTGTCAAACAATTGAGGTGATGTGAGAAGAGTTGTGACTAATTGATGGACGACCAGTGGAGCATCTCAAGTTGTTTGCCTCGATCGGATAAGAGAAGAGCTTCTGTTCAGTATGTGACATGACGATGGAGATACCTTCTGGTTGTCGGTAAAGTTAGTCATCGCATCTGACTTGCTCGTCTATCTATTTAGTTATATATGCTTGAATTGTTCTCGCAAACCAATTAATGACATGCAGACTTTTTCAGTCAATTAATGGAAACTCATCATCATCATATACTTATACCATTACTCATCTCTGATGGAATATTTCAAATGGAACACATCTTAGTTAGTTAATTTAGTTTAAGTGGGCACGGTCTGAAATGTGATCACAATCATGAAAATGTCTTGAAAAATCAGAATGACACAGCTTATTCAACATTAAATTTGATTTTTTTTATTTTTCAACACGATACATGACTGGTCAAAATACAACGTAATCCAAAATACATGTTAAAAATATCTCTTTTTAAGTGGAAAGGAAGTCAATCACCCCTGCATTTTGGGGAATACGTATATATTATAGACAGGTAGGCCAATGAGAGTGAAGAATATGTAGTTGGGCAAGTTACTTAAGGTGGCATGCTCATGCTTGCTACTAAAACATACTATGCTGATAAGCTGTACGGCCATCCTCTCCTACTTTCTGATTTCCGTATCTGAACTGTCCCATCAACTTGATCCATCACGATTCAGTAGTAATCTGTGCAGTTAGATGGTTCCCCTTAAACATTGTTTGCTCTTTAATTTCAGTGATTAAGCAAAGAGTGTAGCTAAAGCACCTAATATAATTAATGTTGGTTTTTCTTAATTACTTTTACTCTTAGCTAGCGCTGAGACGATCATGAGTGGCACTGAAGTCTGGTTTTGGGCGGCCAGCTTACGTGCCTCTCACCTCGCCCTCCATCAATACTTTTATTAATCTTTAAGCTATGAATTGCACATCTAGCAGTTCCTTTCTGATAGTGATCAGGGAAGTTCTTGTACGTTGACTTGAAGTTTAGATCTATTATTAAAGGCACGATCAAGGTGACAGTACCCCTTGTTTTGCTGTGCTGTATTAATCATCTTCTAAAAAGTTGTATATATATATATATATATATATATATATATATATATATATATATATATATATATATTCTTAATCTGATTTGATTTGGTTTTGTTTGGCTTACTTGGCGTGGAGAACAGCTCATGCATTTTGTTTGTGAATTTTGTTTGAAATTACATCTAAGTGGTAGCTTACAAGTTACAGTAGGAGGCACCTCCCAGTCCCCATGAAATATTACAACGAGTGTGAACCTAGACAATAATTCAAAACATAAGACCAACATCATGTTAAATAAATGACTAAGTAACTGATAGTGTGTTCAATGTTGAAGTAGCATGGGGCTGCCAAGTCAAATGATATTAAGAAGTGGCTTATTAGCGGCTATATATTTATATATGTCTAGTGGATGATTGGGGTGGGCTTAGGAGGTGACACTGTCAAGTTGGCTAAGGGAAAATGTATAACATTGCTAGTAAGTGGATCATCATTAATATATATAGACATTAAACAATGACTTAATCATTCACACATACTCTCTAGCTAGCTAGTTGTACTCTACTGAAATTATTATTATTATAAGAAGTGAATGAAGGGTATAGAAAGGAGAAGTTGATGATGAGTGCACCGCACAAGTAGAGTAATGTAATGGTGGCTGGTGGGAGGGAAGCAAAGCCGTCCATCCATATATGCATCGATCGTTGAGGCAAATTAATGGTGGTTTCTATTTGCTTTATGCTCGCTCACTCACTCACTCACTCAAACTACAACTGTTACTCTTCACGCACTTGCATTACATACATATATCCAGCAAAGGAGTGGGAGGGAAGTTAGCCTCACGGACGGGCTTCTCCAGCTCATCCGATCCTCCCAAACTCATAACAACTAGCTACTTAATTCTCTTCAATTTTACTAAACAAATCCTTGTTGTGCTAAATCTAAGAAACACCTATTATGTATCCTTGTGATCATCGGCATATTATATATATATGCCCCACGGCAGCTTTATTTGTAGTTGTAATTGAGGGAAATGTGCTCCATTTGACTTTTAGGTTTTAGCTCCTAACTCGCAAATTTATGTGCACTCTGCCGCTTTATTTCTAGTTTGGAGAGAATTGTAGAAAAATAATTTGAGAAGAGAAGAGAGGAAAATTTAAAAAAAATGACTTGAGAGGTTGAATAAAAATGATTAATTCCAAATCACTTAGAAATTTGAGGAGATGAAAAAATTAATATTTGAGAGGCTAAATAAAAATATATAATTCCAAATCAGTCCAATAATTTTTTCTTGCACTTTCTCAACAATTTGTATAGTTCGGATCATAATTGAGAAACGAGTGATAGTTTGGGACCATAATTATTGTATAACAAAAAGTTATTTTTGTATTCAAAACCTTTTCAAATCTTTGTAGATCCTCTCAAGTAGGAAGGAGAGAAAAAATAGAGTTGTAATATCTTCATTAAAAAATCAGAAACACTATTTGGTGTTTTTTTTTCACTCCTAAATTTCGACTCAAAATCAGTACATTTGATTACAGAGAAACAAAAGCCTGTGTGTGTTTAACGAGACATGAAAAAATTGGGCGTGATATAAGTAAGCCAATAAAATCATTACGTTTTTATTTTTAGCTCAACGAACAATAACCCACTGTGCCGTTTGCAAAAGTTTGTTCCATTAAGTTGTAATGTTAGTATTAAATTGAAATTGTTGTCGTTGTAGTTGGCCATGAATCTCCATTTCCGGGTTTACTCAAGTTTGGATATACTCGCCCCAAATAGGTTAGTTTCACTGATTCGTATTTGATTCGAGTGAGGAGATTGTTTTCCTAATTTTGTCAGAGGTATTGTTATCATGTTTTTTTAGAAAATAAATAAAAATAGTATGTCTATTGATCTGTGATATCAAATTACAGTTAGCTTCCAGTGGTGTGAAGGCAGCTCCACACCACCACCACCACCACCTCTATCTCTCCTTAACTTCTCTCTCACTCACTATATATGCACACACCATTCCATTCTCAACCTGCTCTCCCAAACTCCCATTACAAAAAAGAAGAAAAAAAACTCATCATCCCTTCTTGTGGTTGAATTGATTATCGCAGTTGTGGGAGCAGATGGATCATCAACAGGGCAATAATTCCATCCTGAAACGGAAGAGGAGCAAGCTTCAACGCCCCTTTGTTGGTGGCATGGCAGATGGGAGGCCTAATGTTGTTGTCACCCCCACCACCACTTTTTCATCATTGTCTTCAGAAGACCAGATGCCGCTGGCCACCGAGGAGGAGGAGGAGGAAGATCGCGAGGTGGCCAAGTGCTTGATCCTCTTAGCTCAAGCCCACAACCCTCCGAGAATCGGAAGCCTTGAAATGATGAGCAGCAGAAAGTGGTGGTCGTTGGAGGATAAGAAGCAGGTGAACCGAGGAGGAGGAGTGTATGAGTGCAAGACTTGCAACCGGTCATTTCATTCCTTTCAAGCGCTCGGAGGCCACAGGACCAGTCACAAGAAGCCCAGAATCACAACCCATGACGAAACTCCATTAGTATCAAAATCACCACACATGGGTGTCAACGTTCCTGTTCCAACAATCGCTGCACTGCAGCTGGGGAGCAGAGCTGCGAAAACTCGAGTCCACGAATGTGCCATCTGTGGCGCGGAGTTCGCATCCGGACAGGCCCTCGGCGGGCACATGAGGCGCCACAGAGTTACCAATTCACCACAAGAAACGTCCACAACCGAAACTAAAGCAGCAGCAGCAGATGGTGTGAGGATAACTCTATCATTGTTGGCTCCTCCTGCTCCTGAGGAAGCAAGCAGCAGGAGTGATCATAATGAGCTTCTGTCCTTGGATCTGAATTTGCCGGCTGCATCCTCGTCAGAAGAAGACGAGACCCGTAGCTTCTTGCCGGAAAAGCTGCAGGATTCAGGCTTGGGATTATCCACCCCAGCTTTGGTGGATTGTCATTACTGATACCTTTTCTGTATACCACAATTATTCTTTTATTCTTGATTCAAACTGCTTCTACAAAAGACTCAACAGTATATGTTCATCCGTTTGATCTGAACTGGTAGCCTTCACATGGACGATCCCTTCCTTTGAAAGCATTTACTTGTCCCAGACGATTTTCGGCGAATGTATATAGGATCGAGGTCGACGCTAGAGGCGGCAATAGTAATGTGATGACACACAAGAGCTTGCTTCTTCTTCCTCATTACATCATGTATCAACATTTATTTATTTTTCTATCCATTGCTTCTTTCCTTGACGTCTACACTTGGTTTTAGCACCACGCTTTCGATGAATGCAAAGAAAGACAAGAAACTGAAGCTGAAAGATAACAGCTAGGCCACTAGATAGATGCTGACACCCATTGCAGGCCTTTCCAACGATCTAGGATTAGACTAAAAAACCCACCGACACAAGCTGGTCAGTGATCAAGCTTATTCTGATCTTTCGATGTCATTTTCTATCGGATGGCCTGTTTGAAATTAGGTTCAACATGTTCTTTTCACTGAGAGCAATTCAGACTGAGAATGGAACCGGTTTCATCATCATTTACATTTAGGCTGTGTTTGGTGTCATCTGGATTTACTTAGAAGCTAGCTAGCAGCACATATGTAATGATGGAGGGTCTCACATGGTAGTGTGGGCATGTAGTAGTCTCTCGTTGTCTTCTCCTTCCATTTCATTAACAAAAAATGATAGCTAAGAAGATGCCATGGATCTTCTTAATTTATATTGTCAACTCTATTATTATTATACTTAGTGTGATGATGGTAGGAAGTACTTACTTTTTTCTATTAATTTTTTATTGATTAGCATGTGTTAGTGAGAGGACTAACAAATACAAGAAGAGACTAACAAATAATAATACTCTACTGTTAGCTACAATAATCCCTTTTCACGCTGTGACACCCAAACAGCTAGCTCTCGAGCAGCTTTCAAGCTGCAACAACCACCAAATGAATCAACAAGTAGTTAGTTGATCGATCGAGCTGCTTTCGAGCTGATGCAAAGTTCATGGGTGAGCATACCCAACAATCTTTCTCTTCCTTCCAATGAAGGAAGGATTATTCAGCCTAGCTCATTTATTGGATCCAATACGTGAAGTTTAAGATTGGTGAAATCAATCCAGCGACTAGAACTTCGATTCCTGCCGCTCAATGCGAGCACTATATAATGCACATGAGATACATTTGAGATTTTATAAATCCATAAGTTTCCGATAAAATTAGATTATCTTGTCTGACAACTAAGCTAATTCTGATCATTAGAGACGATGAGTCTATTAGAAGATAGTCAACGTCAACAATCCTCCGCCATTTGCTGTAGTTTGAAGAAATCATCCAGAGGACATTTTCATCCTCAACCACCGATCAATTTTCGATTCCACATTTAAATTAGGTATTGATGTTGTTAGGCTAAACACTTAGTTTCAACGATATCATGTTTACTGAGATCTTATATTTGGTATCAGCAGCTTTCTTAGCCTAACCATTAATCCTAATTTGATCAGTTAGAGGTACTAGTTTTTTCAACATTAGATCTGGACATGTTGTTTATCTTAATTTTATGTTTCAGTTTAGATCTAGATATGCTTATCTTAATTTTGTGTTTAGTTACAATTCTGGCAATAGTAGGTTATAGGCCAGCAGATGGTAAAAGAGAATTTTGGGATTTAGTCAGAACATAAAATTTGACTATCTTGGCATGATGTTGAATGTTTTTAAATTTACACCAGTAGTATTTTGTTAAATTTTAAATTTTAATTTATTATAGGGTAAATTACAAATACATTACCTGTACTTTTACCTAATTTCAAATCAGGTACCGTACTTTGTAATTTTTCAATTCAAGTACTATAAGACTAATTTTGAAAAATAAATAAATAAAAGTCATGGTATTTAGTACACCAACACTATAAATCATATAGTCTATTGCATAATAATGAGAATCCACACTTAATTAGGTGAATTATAGTATTTTTTTTAATTTTAAAATTAGTCTTGCAGTACTTGAATTGAAAATTTACAAAGTACGGTACCTGATTTGAAATCAGGTGAAAGTACAGGTAATGTATTTGTAATTTACCCTTTATTATAATGTTATTTTATTATAATGTGATATGCATTCTGATTATTGCTGAAAAGTATGAAATCAAAGTAAGTATACTTGAACGAGTAGAATTTTTTTATGAGTCGTGCCGACTGAGTAAAATGAGTTTGGGAGACTAAAAACTTTCTCTAGACTCGGCCAAGTAAGTGACCTATAATCGACTGAGTAAGACTTACTCAACTGAGTAGCCTATATATACCCAACCAAAGGTGGAGAAGAATTGACTTTTCATGTTAATAATCTCGGAATAAAATGGAACCAATGAGGTGTTTTGATTAGAGATTCAATTTTTGATGATGGGATTTACATAATTAATTTTAATAACGTATGATTATTTTATGATCAAAGTTGATTATAATCATGTAGTGTTATTATTTATGTTCCTTTTAACAAATTATTTAAAGTTTTTTTCAATTCCATCTAATGATTGGACTAGAACTGTCGTTAGCATAAAATTAATCAGACCAACATATGATTAATTTCATGTGCGGCATTGCTTTCTTGTATATACTAATTACACTTTTTTTTCTTATTCATTTCTTCAATCCTCAAATAGTGCTAGTCACATTGCTGGCATTGATCAGTTTAACGACACTAACTTTTCTACTTGCTAAAAAATTGAAAAACTAAGAAAATTACAAATAAATTAGATATATTGATCCAGTAGTTCCTCATAAGTATCAAATACAAAGGAAAAAATAGATGAGAATTAACATAATGAATCATTAATTGCTTTAGAGTCTCCTGAAGTTGCCTTCAGAGGTAACTATTTTTTATATATAGTTCATCAATATATTAGTTCTCTCCATAAGAAATTCGAGTAATATTAAGTTTACAAAAATTTGTTTGAATTTTTATTTAATTCTACAAAGTTAAATGCACTGACTGATATGAGTTTAAAGTCTTCTTGTGATTCTTTAACAGTTGCGCTTAAAATGTTGATTACATTAATATTGATGCTAATGAGCTATATGTGGAGTTGAAGTTGTTTATACACAACTTTTTTCGTAAAAGAAGATATGAGAGCCGTTAACATTTTACAATTTTTGAAATGCATGGAATGTTTTCCTAATGCAATAATTATTGCTTATAAACTGGTATCGACTATTCTGGTAACTGTTGCATCTGAAAGAAAAACTTTTCCAAGTTAAAATTATTGAAGTCTTATTTACGTTCTTTAATATTACAAGATAGATTTTAATGCATTGATATTGATAGCAACTGAGAATAAGCATTTGGAGATAGTTGGGTATGAGGAATTGATTGAAGATTCTGAGAAGGCTATTGTTATTCAAATAACATTTTTCTATTATTATTATTATTATTATTATTATTATTATTATTATTATTATTTTACAGAAATTGAGTCTAGTTTAGTTAGTATTATTTTCAATTCTAAATATGTATTTGCAAGTAAGATAAATGTGTCATTCCAATTATGTATTTACCAATGAGTGGTTTTTTTCCCCTACATTTTATCTATTAAAATAGAGACTATATTCCTCTTTTATAAAACAAACAGATTAGTAAATTTTCAAAAATTAGACCTCATATTTATTTTTATACACAACCCCTTAAATGTTAGAACCGGCCCTGTTTGTAATATTACAATAGAGGTATATTAACTATTATCAACTAGTTAAATAAATATAAAGAATATTAAATAATTTTGAGAAGACTAATTTATTCTCCTATAATTTTATTCTATTTTATAACAACCAATATACTCCAATCATATTACTATAAATGAAATAAATGTGGATGACATTTGAGTCTTTTCGCTTACATGTGTCGAAAAGCTCTATAACAAATAGAGTCATTTTATTAACCAAAAAAACAGATAAAATTAAAAAAGGGTTCTGAAATACCGCCACTTATTTAATTGCGGTCAGAATTACCATGATTTCCAAAAATAGTGCGATGAAAAAAAAATTGGACTGATTTTATAAATTAAAATTTACCATTACATTCCAAAACTAATATTATTGTAATATTTAAATTTGTGAGTGAAAATTACATCGTTTAGTTATCAAAATAAAATATATAGTTTTGCGCACTTAAAGAAAACGACGTTTTTTGATAACAAACGACGTAATTTTCATACACAAATCTAAATCTTGTAATAGTATTAGTTTTGGAATGCAATGGTGAATTTTATTTTAGAAAATTAGTCCAATTTTTTTTATCACACTTTTTTTGAAAATCATGATATTTCTGATCAAATACACTATCCTTTTCGGTTTTTTCCAACAAAAAAAAACAAGAATATATTTCGTAAAAAGAACATCAAGAAACGACAGTTCATAAACAAATAAAATAGGGATAAAACCCAAAAGGGGCCCTGAACTATCACCGTTTATCCAATTGCGGTCAGAACTACCACGATTTTCAAAAAGGGTGCAATGAAAAAAAATTGGATTGATTTTCTAAAATAAAATTTACCATCACATTTCTAACATAATATTATTATAAGACTTAAATTTGTGTGCGAAAATTACATCATTTGGTTATCAAAATAAATTATATCATTTTGCGCACATAAAGAAAACGACGTCTTTTGATAATCAAATGACATAATTTTTGCACAAAAATTTAAGTCTTACAATAATATTAGGTTTGGAATGTAATTGTACATTTTAATTTAGAAAATCAGTCCAATTTTTTTTTCATTGCATCCTTTTTAAAAATCATGGTAGTTCTAACTGCAATTGGGTAAGCGGTGATAGTTGAGGGCTTTTTCAGTTTTTCCCCCAAACAAAATAACGCTTATTTTTTCAGCTCCTTGTTTCTCGTGTTGAAGCACAAATCTTGTCTCTTCAATTGTGGAAAAAATTTCAAATTTGCCCGTTTCGCTTCGTTTGCTATCAAATTTACCTCCCTCTTGGTTTCTTATCCATTCTACCCTATTTTTTATTTTCGTGGTTCTAAACCACGAAGTTGTTAAAGGTCTTCGTACTTAGGGACCACGAAGTTGACACGTACGTAGTTGGTGCTGAGTCAGCAGCCTGCGTGGCCATACGTGGCATCTTCGTGGTTAGGGAGCACGAATTGGTTACCCATCTTCGTTGTCTGGGACAGCGAAAATACCTTGTTCGAACTTCGTGGTTTGAAAGCCCGAATATGTGGCCAAACGTCATGAACTTCGCTGTTTGAGACATGAAAACTCAGACGCGAGGTTCAATCGAAACTTTGTTTTTGTAACATACTCAGTGCCGAGAGGGACGGTGACGAGTCATCATTGTACAAGGACGAGTCGAGAACGGAGACCGGGCTGGGCTGTCCTTCCTGCTGGTGCAGCTTCGACGTGCTGTTCAATTCAGCCATGTCCGCAGCATGTCGCACCTCTCCAGCACGCTTCTGCTTCCGTCTGCTTCCTCAGACTTGATGATGATGCTCTGCTACTTTCATCATATCGGAACCATCATTCTCAGCATTTATTGTAAGCAGTGTCGTCAGAGGAGTATGAGTTGGTGAAAAAATATTTCCAGTTTTTTTTAGGTTTAATTACCTGTGCGTCACTGAATGCGGTCTTAGCAGACATTGATGGCGCCTCAGACAACACCGTACCAGTTTTAGACATGTTAGGCTTGATCTTCCTCGGCGAGCGTGAGCTCAAACGCTCAGCTAGCCGCGGCTCCCCAGCTTTTCTAGGTGTCGACGGGCTTCTGTTCCTCGCAGCACCCGGGAAGCTTTCTCCTGCGAGCTTCGCCTTTCTGGGAGCTCGACGAACCGATGATGGTGGAGGCTCGTTTTGCACTCGCACTGAGTATGTTACAAAAACAAAGTTTCGATTGAACCTCGCCTCTGAGTTTTCATGTCCGTGAAAACAGCGAATTTCGTTAGAACTTCGCTGTCCAAAACAACGACGTTTGGCCACATATTCGGGCTTTCAAACTGCGAAGTTCGAACAAGGTATTTTCGCTGTCCCAGACAGCGAAGATGGGTAACCAATTCGTGCTCCCTAACCACGAAGATGCCACGTATGGCCACGCAGGCTGCTGACTCAACACCAACTACGTACGTGTCAACTTCGTGGTCCCTAAGTACGAAGACCTTTAACAACTTCGTGGTTTAGAACCACGAAAATCAAAAAGTAGGGTAGAATGGATAAGAAACCAAGAGGGAGATAAATTTGATAGCAAACGAAGCGAAACGGGCAAATTTGAAATTTTTTCTCAATTGTGAACGTGTTACCCTCACCAGTGACTTCATCTTTGTTCCGGTCACCATCCTGAATCTGGAGCCGGAGCCGGAGCAGCAGTAGGAGCTGGCGAGGCGGAAGGGGGAGGAGCAGCAGCCGAAACAGGAGATGGCGCAAACGAACTCAAAATTCCTGATATACGCAAGTTAAGGGAAATGTGGAAAAATCATATATAGATATCCTTAGTTGGTGGCGTTGGCGAGACAGAGGAATTGCAACTACTCACCGCAGGTGAGAAGATTGCGAGGCGGTGGGCGCTCCCTGGCTGGGTCGGGATCGCTGTTATGCACTCTTATGTAAAGCTGCTCACCCAAGTACCAGTGCTTCAATGTCTGAGACCTCAGGTTCCACATCCCCGGATTGTCCAAGTATGCGTACACGGCTGTCCACCCTCCAGGGTACACTTGCGTCGTTGATCGCGTCACCGGATCCAATAGGTTGTATGATGAACGTGAGTCCGGGGTCCAGTCGCCGCCTCCAAACCTGTACGAACAACCAAAAGTAAAACTTATCAGACGAATAAATATGCGCTAGCTGCTGCGGGAGGTGGTGGTCAGGTCAGGTCAGGTTCATACCCGACTACAAAGAAACTGAACCCGTCGAGGTGCCAAGAATCCATGGCGTCCAAATCGTTTTGGAACACCATCTCTATCCATCCCTTATGGATCCCTGTCACCACCGAAACTCCAGAAGCAGCGTTCGCTTTGACGGATTGAACCGGAAACTGATCGAGGGTGTAAACTCCGGTCCCGTTGAGGAAGCGATCAGCAAGTTTCAGCGGGGTGTCTGGAGTCGAATACGACACGTTATTCACAGTGTAACGAGGCGACCCATTGATCTCAGCCAGCGATCCCCGGAGGATGAATGTCTGGGAGAGAGTCACGTTCGTCACGTTGAATGTTCCTTGCGGGTTTGGCCGTGCAGCTCCAGCCGTCATATTCCACCTATAACTCCATCAGAAAAAGCAGCTCAGAGCTGAGCAATAAGCATAGTTCTGTTTAATATTTTTTCTGTTCGAGCCAACCTGATTGATCTTGCTTGAGCCAGTGAGAACTGGATGTCAAATGCATCGGGACCGTTTGGCAGAGGACCGGTGAGTGGGGCGGCAGAGTTGGAATATTGCAACACTCCTACTCCAACAAGACTGCTGTACTTAGCTGTGTCGAGCAGTTTTGGAGATGCCACCATGTAATAGTTTCGGCTTTTCTGGGTCATGGTGACAAGAACTGAGTAGGACTGTCCGACATGAACGTCTAGAGAGTCGAGTGTGATCTGCTGGGAGTAAGATCCTTCAGTCTCAACCAGCACCATCTGATGGCCTTGGATCCTGAAATTGAAACTGAGAGCGCTCCCCACATTGGAAATTCGGAATCTATAAGTCCCTCCTGCAAATAATACCACCATATTGATCCCAAGTTAAGATAGGAGGAGCCTCAATCACGTCAGAATTTGTTATCCATGTACCTTGATCAACATTGAAGGACTCAAAAGCGTCTGACGCAGAGCTTCCAAAAGGTCCTTTTCCATTCAAAAGAATGGCGTCTGGGATAGTGCTAGATACCGTTTGCATGGCTCTAGTTTTCTGCTCAAGACAGAATACGTGCTGAAATCTCGTTCAGGTGCCAACCTTAACCTCTAACTAGATAAGGATGGGAAGATGAAGAGATACCTACCTTATAGCTGTTCGAGGTCCAGTCACCGATAAGGAGATCAAACTCTGCATCAGGTTTAGGGAAGGGGACTGCAATCACAATCCTGTTGTTTACTCTGATGGGACCAAATCCTCCGCCGGCTTTCTGGAAGTTGAGGGAGGGGAAATAGAAGAAGCTGCCTATCTGGTCCTTGGTTTGAAACACATAGGTCCAGTTTGCTCCAGTTTGAATGGGACAGTTTGTCCCCGACACCCCATCTTGCCATGAGTTCAGCCTTTGTTGTATGCCATTCCTGCATCATCCCAAAACATAAAAGATAGAAGATAAAACTTGTTTGAGCCTCGTCCTCTTCGTTTCCTTACAGACTGAAATGGGCATACCATGTAAAGAGAAGAGGCTCGTCGATGTTGTTGAAGACATTGACGTGGATGAAGTCGTTGGTCGTTGCATTGATGACCGGTCCAGGAAACATCCCGTTGATGGTGATGACCTGTTCATGTAATGCTTACTTGAGTGAGAAGCAAATCTGAAGAGCCATGAAAATGTTTTGCCGTGATATTTAAATTCATACAGGTTGATCTGCAGACACAGGATTAATGGTGTGATCAAGCCGAACGTCCCAATTCAAATAAATATCAGCTGCATTGGTGGTAGAAGCAAGGGCTGTAAACATCATCAGGCACGCAAACACACCGGCCATTCGGGCGTCTTTCCTCTATCCTATGATGTCTGTTTTTACACTATTGCAAGCTACATGCACTTCATACTAGTTATCATCAGACTTACACAGGAATGTAACAGCGTGTTCTTTTTAAGGCTGGCGAGACTCCCGAAGATATCAGCTGTCAGAAATTACACTACAAACAACCAGAACATGTCGAAGATGGGATAATTATATGTGCAAACCAGTTTGAGCAAGATGCCGCCTGGACGGCCAAATGGAACTAACAAGGTGCCTTATGTCTTATTGAGCTACAAGTATTGGTACCCGTCGTTCCGACGGATTTGGTTCGGTTCTGTTCGAGAAAAATTAAAAATTGAATCAAATTATTAGAACAAAAATTTGAAACTGAAATTTAAAACCGATCCAAACCGATCAATTACAAACCGAACCAAACCAACCTGTTTCAAACCAAACCGAGCCAACTGGGATCGATCGAACCGAACCGACCGAACCGAACCGATCCGATCAGACCGAACCGAACCGATCCGATCAGACCGAACCGACCGACCCGACCCGCCCCGACCCGCCCCGACCCGACCCGGATGGAGCGACGCTCCCATCCTATTCTGTTATTATAGTAGATGATAGCTCAGAGTAGGGAAACAGTAACCAGATTTAACTGGTAGCAGAGTCGAAACTACGTATCCGGCCAGATGTTTTTTTTTTAAACCCGAAAAACCCACCCTTTAGTACAGGACTATGGGTCTTATAGACCGGGCTCTCAACCAATTTAACTATTTATCCGCGAATAAATCTCAATCATCCGAAAACTCCATTCTTTAGTACAAAACTCTGGATTTCATAGACCGGACTATCAACTAGCTCAATTATACATAAGCCGACAACAAATCTCAACCAACTCAACTACACCCATCAGCGGATAACAAAAGTGCCTTTTATCTCCTCGTAAAGCATTAAAATTTGTCTCAAAAAACCTGCCACATACAGTTGAGTTTGGAATCATGGTTGATTAAGTTTAGGTGACTAGGGTTAACAAACATTTTCCCCATATTCTCATCTTGAAACAAAATACAAGGTCATGATTTACAGGACATTTTGTGGTGTAGATTGCTTGCTGCGCTTTCGTACCAGAAACAAAATGTCCAAACAGATATAGTAAACAGACCGTCAAAGGGATCATTTACAGAAGAAAAGAACAAATGAAAAAGACGACCTCCTATAATTTCTGACAGCCAGACCCATGACACTTGCTTCAATCTGGCTGAGATGCCTAGAAATTCTCTGCCTTCTAGTCTTCTCTCATAACTTATGCAGTTTTTTTAATGGACTTCTTTTTCACTTCATTTTTCATGAGACACGTGACAACAACAAAAGAAGTGTACAGCCCTGGGGTGGTATAGTATATAACGTATATTTCTTCGCCTGTTCTGCTGGATCTTGACGTTAGGCACAACATCCATTATGACGTTTTGATGCCTGATATTCTTTCTGTTTAAGAATTTGCCGCTTCACTACCGCAGATCCATGCTCGACTAACGCAGGTACCTCGAGTATCTACAAAGCAAATCCATATATCTTCAGAGCACTTAACTGTCATATAATCATTTAGCAAACGATACAAATTTGCAAGTCACTTACAAGTTACCTCGCGTATTCAGTAAATACGTTTTCCCTAGTTTCTAAGTCGCTAGAAGTGTACCTTTAATATAAGTTCTCTGAAGCACTGATGGACATTTTCCGTAGTTTTTGCACTGCATTCAAAAAACAAACACTTGTGTTCTGCAGCAAGTGCCATGCCCTCTTCTCTTGTAACCTCCCTCTCACTATTCTGTTCGCATCACAAATCATTAGCTTCGCTTCAGGAAACAGAAATATACGTGCCCAGCAGGTGCTGTCTTAAGTAATGAACATCAATAGTGGGACGTTTGTGGTATAAAAAGTGGGAAAACGAGCGCAAAAAGAAATTAGATGAAGATCAAATAGCGTACCTTATCAACCTTGTTACCAACAAGTATCTTGACGCATTCATGATTCGTTGAGAAACGTTCCACCTCCTTCGCCCATGTTTTTGCCAAATTCATGAATGTCTCTCTTCTCGTCACGTCGTACACTAAATAAACATTACATTCAACATTTAGCAATCAAGGTGGTTTGCATTAAACTAACTGGAGTGAAAAATAAAAGCGTCAAAACGAAATTTACCGAGAATGATACCATGTGCCCCTCTATAATAAGAACTAATCAATGTCCCAAATCGTTCCTGACCCGCTGCAGCATAGTGAACAAATTATAACTACAAGCTCAGATGTAATGTAAACAAGTGAAGAATGTTAATACATGGTCTTCTATTCCGAAGACAATGTTCTTTTAACTACAACTGTAAGTAGCTCTCTGATGCTAGTGTGGAACCAACAGAGTTTGAATCTGAGACTTGACTGTTGTTAGACAACAATGCAGACCACCAAGCCAAGCCCCTGTTGGTGGCTTTACTCGCATTACTGCCAACAGAAATACACCCTAGTGTCCGTGATTCATTTTTCCGACTTGAGAATTAAATTTTTTGAAAAAAACCAAGTTCACAACCCGCTAATAGTTATATGATATATGGAGCAAAACCACTGTGGATCAGTTTTCAGGTTAATTGCTGAGTGAAGCAGTCAATTACCTGTGTCCCATATTGTGAGCTTCATCCTTTTCCCTTGAGCTGTCAGATGTTTAATTTTGAAATCCACACCTGAAAGCATACCCGTGACTCTTGCATACATTATGAAGAAGAAGAAAATAAAATGGTCATTTCATTTGTCTTCGTCTAGACAATCCACAAACATAACATGTTCCAAACCACTTTCTTTTCAGGAAAAATGGTCTCCCTTAACATAACCGAAAAAACATACGACATTTAACTCGCCTGTCCCTCATCCATAAATGAACTGCATAGAATTGACACTCAATTAAATATCCACAAGCAGAGATTGTGAATGCCGACTGTCTAGATAAATTGTACTGTAGACCACAACCTCTGACTATATCTGACCTCATTCATCACAACCCAGCAACCACATTTAAGTTCAATGTCGGAAGTCTGACCAAAACATCATATGACCAAGCCTTGTTCATCTTCAAAATGATTTCTCCCAGCCCCGACTAACATAAATTTTCAATCAGTAACAGCAACTGAATACTAGCTTAAATCCACATATGAATTTTCACACAAGCCAGAAACAACCCTTGCCAGACAGACATTTGTATATAAAAAAAATTCAAATAAAAGACGAAGAAAGAGTGAAGATGTACCGATTGTTGGAGTAAGGTCTTGAACAACGCAGTTTGAAATGAAGCTGCAAAGAAGACTACTCTTGCCGACAGCAGAATCTCCTATCAACAAAATCTTGAACGAGTAGTCGTAGCTGCCACTGTTCATCCTGCGTTCCGGCGGACTGGTCGTCGTCATCACCTTACGCTTTCAGCTCCACCTCCACACGCGCCAAACGATATTATGTAACAACCACCACCACTACCAAACCGAACTGCATAGTCCACATGCACTACTTCGAATCCTTGGACTCTTTCACCATGCGGATAAGCGGATGCGATGAATACGGCGATCAGCGGAGCTTTCGATATTCGTGGCCGGAAACTGCGAGAGGTTTTTGTGTGAATGAATGAGAGGAGAGAACAGCTCGCTGGAGAATTTAGAAGAAAACAAACAAACAAGAGGTGAAAGAGGGAAAGCGAAGGCCGAGATTGCGACTAAACGGTGTCGTTTATATGGGGGTAACGGTGTGAGTGATTCAAACAAGACAAGGACGGGCTGGGGTCTCACTGATTATTTAGAATACGTTAAAATGTTGTGGAGTACGCAAGAATGATATTAATATACATACATATATATATATATGGTAAATATTAGTCCACAACAATATGAAATTTGAATTCTTCTCCTTCAATGGTTCGAATTGAGAATCCAGCATGTTAGATTAGACATTTGGTGTTCAGTTTGTAGGAAATTAAGTCAAATACGTCTTACACTAACAGGATGTTGATTTTTTTTTAATTTTTAATTTTTTGTGATTGTCGAAGCACATCTCCAACGTATTTAAACATAAATGCGGTATCAACAAGACTTGAATCCAGAATATTAGAAATGTTAAACAACACTCAAGGCCACTAGGCCAACACCTTGTTGGTCACGCAGTTGACTTAGTTGTCTTGAGAGTTGTTTAATAATTGTAGAGTTTTAGGTTCTTAGTCTTATAGAGAAGTAAGCGGTCTACTTAATTGATTAAAGGTATGCGTGAAATGATCCGCATCGAATATGAACCTTACTACTATCAAGGCTGAGAAGGAAGTGAGCTGTCTACCTTCGAATAAATATACAATTGAAAATTATTAATAAATTATGCTTAAATTATTACAGCATAAATAAAAATTTGAAATGATTAATTAGTTAAACTCAACATTAGATAGAAGTAACTCTTTATACGTCTATTACCCAGAATATATTTTTCTATTGATAAAGATCGTGTACAGCTTATAACTATCTAAAATAATTAGTTTTGATTTAAAATCACATTTTTAAATGGACATGTGTCTCGTATAATTTAAATGACGCCAATAATTTGTTTATTGGACACATGATGATTAAAGAATGGTTTATTGAAAATAGCGTTTAAGTAATTGTATTTGAGTTAGCTGTAAAAATCCTTTTTAAAGAAAAAGTACTAATCATTAATAAGGTATTGGTTCAATTATTTGGAATATGTCTAACAATTTCAATTTTATGGATTTTAATTATAATAATACTGCATACATAAAAATATGTGAAAGTGCGCGCAAACTGATTTATAACGAATCTCAACTCATTATAAAAAAAATCATGTGATTCTGATCACCGTAAAAAAAAATAGAAAAAATTAGTAATTAGGGTCGTTTACAGCGTTAGAACTCGATTTGTACAAACTAATTCATGAAGAGGACGTGAAGGGAATGTGTCATGCAGATATCGACACGTGGAGATGTGGAGGCATAGCTCGAAGACACGTCACAGAATGGGTGGCTGCGTGTACTAGTGAAATGTACAACGTGTTACCTGGATGTAATAAGCAATCTAGTAAGTTACTCTCTCTATCCTCTTTTACATGTCACTTAAACGAATTTTTTTGTTCACTTTTACTTTTCGCTTAACAATTTTCAATGCGTATTTAATGTCAACAACTATCTTAAAATGTCAAACATTAATCACTTTATTATCATATTCAATAGAAAATACATTCTCCACCAGTAATCATCTACCAATTTTACTTTTTGCACGAATTTTTTTATAAAAACATCAATCACCCATTTATTAAATTTGTTCAACCACTAGCATTAACTTCACATTAATCTATTCAAATTAACCTTAAACGACATGAAATAAAGGACGGAGAGAGTATATTATTTGAATTTAGTTTTTGACTAATTGGAGTTTAAGAATGTTGCTTTTGTTGCCGGCCCATTCGGCACGTGGTCTGAATGGGTCCGTCGTTGCGTACAATAAATGATAGATTGTAGAATTGGTGTAGACTATAGAGTTTGTCGGAAGTTCTTGAATGTATCGAGATCGCTTATCTAAATGGATGTCATTTGAAAATAACGTTGTTTTGCGTCATTTTTAATTCAAATAAGTTGTTATATTCATCAGATGAGTTGTTATGTCCATCAGATGAGCTTTTATATTCATCAGATGAGCTGCTATGTTCATCAGATAAGTTATTATGTTCATCAAATGAGTTGATATGTTCATCAGATGAGTTGTTATGTTCATAAGATGATATGTTCATCATATGAGCTGTTATGTTCATCAGATGAGTTGCTTAGATGAACTGTTATGTTCCTCAGATGAACTATTATATTCATCAGATGATATGTTCATCAAATGAGCTGCTATGTTCACCATATACTATGTTCATCAGATGAGCTGCTATATCATCAGCTTTAAAAAAAGTGGAGTATTTTAATTAAAATAAAATAAAACGACATCGTTTTCGAGCGAGAGCATCCATAACTCATGAGTCACTGAGAGTTTGTGGAGTAAGTTGAGCTAAAGTATGTGTTAAGGTATGGATGCCGATTCCCGAATAAATGGATATTTAGTGAAAATTTGTGACAAAATAAATTTTGAGGAGAAATGAAAGTAAATGTTTTATTTGATGAAGATATAAAATTGAGAGAATGATGATTAAATGGAAAATAGAAAAATAAATTTATTTATTTTAAAATTATTTTCATGCTTTCCACGTGACTATTCACTCTGACCAAAAAATACGTAAATAAAATAAAATTCATGAGAAATTTTTTTCCTCTCATTTTGTTTTCTTTATTTTCCATAGTCCATACATATAATAAAATAAGGATATATAGAATCTGCTCATTAGTGTAGAAAAGTTTTCTACATAAGCGGATGAAATGATCAATAAATTCTTGATCCAACAGTTTATGTTTCATAATTGAAATGGGTTAAATGATCATTTAAATAATAAAGATAATATAGAATTTTTAGGTGAAATTGTCAATATATCTTCACTAATTTATGACATGATTTTTAATATTTAATTAACCATTCCACCAATATTAATTATTTAACAGAATATAAAGTAATAAGAAGGAACTGAATATTTCACCTGTTTTGATAGAAAACTTTTCTATACTGATAAGGATATAGGCGGATCCACTGGGGGGCAGAGGGGGCAGCCGCTCCCCCGAATCCCACCTAAAATTCTTTTACCTAAAGTAAAAAAAATTATATATATAAAAAATAAATTTATATGTATAATTTCAACGAAATTTTTTATTTTGCACCCCCAAATTCAACCCAAAATTTTGATTATGTAATTTTGTCCCCCCGAAAAAAAATTTTGGCTCCGCCACTGGATAAGGAGAATTCCTTTGCCCGAAACTAACGATCTGATCCGTATGATAGATATATGATATGTTATATCAGTGAAGATTTATTTGCGAATATGCGAAGATGTGTGGGAATTCATGATATATTGATATACATTTTAAAGTTTTAAATATAAATTTATAAAAATTATAAAATTTCATATATAAATATATGAAGATATATTTCGATATGGAGATCCGGGCTAACCCGATCTTGACAATTTTAGAGTCTGAAAAATGAAGACAAATAGTGATTTTAAATATCAATTACGCATGTAAATAATGCATTTTGAAAATACAGTTTATTTTCTTCTAAACATAACTTAAGCAACTAAATAAATTGATGTGAGGGAAGAATTAATTAATTATCTTATCTATAACATTCATCGGAGCAATTTGTTTGGCTGCTTGGGCTATGAATCAAAACTATAATTTATAATTCTGTCAAAAAAATTATGGAAGTAAACTAATTTGTTATACTTAATAACGACAAGGTGTTCTCTTATTATATTAAACACTCAATAAACCGAACATTTGTTTTTTATTTTAACGGACATTTGAAAATTATAATAATCTATTACCGATTTTATATCTAAATAAGACAAAGGCGATATCGATATGATTTTTATAATCATCTATTTATATTTTTAATACTTTTTAGGAATCAACGCTTCGTGTGCAATGCTCGGCGATGCTCTGAGAGCCTCCTTTTCCTCCTCCGGCGACACTCTGATAGCCTCCTTTTCCTCCTCCTACTCATGTCTAACCACCTCCTACTCATGTCTTCTCCTCCTAACCTCTCGTCCCCCTAACTGTAAACCTTCTAAACCTCCAACCTCCTACATTCTCCTAAATCTCGTAAAATCCCTTCTAATTCAAGTAAGGGTACAAATTTGTTGATTTATACATTCATGTGTGTGATTTAGTTGATTTATGATGAATTTAATTGTGTTAAATTTTAATACATTCATGTATGTTTAGTTTTAGATGGTTTATATATCAATTTATACTAATGTTGAGTTTGATTTTAGAATGTGATTTTAAGTTTGCACTTGGCTTATAGAGAAAGAATCTTTTTTGTGTGACTTGGAAGGATGAGTCCTTCAGCTCTTGTCATAAAGAAGGGCAAGGAACCGCGCGTGGAGTCCCCACTTATATAGTGGATGAGTGTGAGGAGGATGCTCATGTTCCCCAGCGGCCAGTTGTCTGGTAAGTCTCTAACTATCAACATGTTTAGTTCGATGTGATTTTCTACACTGCGTGACATTTTTTTTTAGCAGAGCCCAGAGGAGCAGACTCTGCTCCCAATGACAATCGACCTGGGAGCTTCTTTTGACGAAGCTAGGGACTCCATATGTGGTCCACAACGTGTGAATGAAATCCAGGGAGACTCGAATCAGAGCCCGGAAGTTGGCGAGCAAATCCTCATCACACCTACTATGTCTATTGGGTAAGTCAAACTTTGTTATTGTCATGAAATATATGATAGTGTAACTTAATACAATTTTGGATTGATAATGTAATTTTCAAAATTGTTTGGTATTCTTATTCCAAGTTCCACCCACATGAGGTGAATATGGAGGTGTGGCTTATCATGCACCTCTAAGTGGACCCTGAATTTTGAGGTTGAAGGTAAAGTCTGCAAGAGGTGATTTGACAAGTTCAAGATTTTTTTATTTAGGCTTGAAATTCTCATTTTATAAACTTGTAGTTAGTTTATTTGACACTTACATTTTGTCACGGTCAAAGTACACATGGTGACCAGAGGATGATTCAAAAGTCGCCAAATGCTTCAAGGTGAAGTGATTTGGTATTTTATCAGACTCACTTCGCATAAGTGAGAACAATTTCGTGAAGTCTGACTACGTGGGGGAAGTCTTTTAGCTGGAGATGATTGAGTGGATTAAGGCGTCAGAGTTTTCGGAGGTGTAGGCACAGAACCGGCAGAATCAGCTCGAGACAGTCAGCGGATGAGGACTGTAAAACATTCACTTCAGGTCAAAGAGTGAGCATGCACGTGTAAAATAAATGATAAAATGTCTTTACCTAAGATAGTTATGTATTTTATGAGATTTACTTCAAATTGTTAACTCATATTTTGATGACCAATTTAGAAGGTCTCTTTGGGGAAGGAGGTCAACTTGTCTGTTGTCTACGAAATGATGAAGACGAGATAGTGAAGAACAAGGGCATCGTCGAGCCTTATGTGGAACACAACTTAGTAAGCTTGACTTAATAGTGCCGAAATAGGAGTTTTAAAATTAGGCTAGTGCCAAAATAAGAGAGTTTAAAGTTAGGCTATTTTTAGGTTTTGGAACTAAATTGGTTCAAAAATCCTAAAATAAGTTTGAAACCTCCTTTTTGAACTGTGAAAATATCAAGTTTGTCATTTAAACAACCTAAACATGTTTTAAGCTTTTAATTTGAGATTTTGGAATCAAAGTTGGTTCAAAACCTAAAAATAAAAGTTTGAAACTTATTTGAGTTGTGAAAATACCAAGTTAAGCATTTAAACAAAGACAAACAAGTTTCAAGCTTTTATTTTGTGGTTTTGGAAGTGAAGTTGGTTCAAACCTCTCAAATATGACTTGAAACGTGTTTGGGTTGATAAAATGTCAAGTTTGACATTTTCACAACTCAAATAAGTTCCAAACTTTTATTATGAGATTTTGAAATAACTTTGGTTCTAAAACCTTGAAAAGAAGCCTCGAAACATATCTAGGTTGATAAAATACCAAGTTTTGCATTTTTATAATTCAAATAAGGTTCAAACTTTTATTTTGAAGTTTTGATCAATGTTGGTTTCAAAACCTTGAAAATAGGACTTAAAACATGTTTTAGTTGATAAAATGCCA
Organism: Kalanchoe fedtschenkoi; assembly: GCA_002312845.1. Classification (NCBI taxonomy): domain Eukaryota; kingdom Viridiplantae; phylum Streptophyta; class Magnoliopsida; order Saxifragales; family Crassulaceae; genus Kalanchoe; species Kalanchoe fedtschenkoi. Next base: position 6,989,797 of record NQLW01000008.1, read on the forward strand.
AGTTTGGCACTTTCATAACTCAAAATAAGTTTTAAAATTTTATTCTGAAGTTTTGAACTAATTTTAGTTTCAAAAATTTAAAAATAAGACTTGAAACATATTTAGGTTGATAAAATGTCAAGTTTAAATAATGTTATTTGTCTTGTTTAATATTTAGTCTTGTTTCTTTGTTAAATACAGACAGATCTGGACATGCTGATCGCGTCAATTTTAAATCATGATTATAGGTACATAATCTTTTGCCGTAAAGTCTTATCACCCTACTTGTAATGTTTTAACGTGATGGTAAGTTTTTTGTAAGAAGCTATTGTATTCGTCCGTTCTTTTATACATGTCGTTTAACATTAATTTGAGTAGATTAATCTGAAGTTAATATTAGCGATTGAATAAATTTAATAAGTAGGTGGAGAATATTTTTTTAAACTAAATTCGTGCAAAAAGTAAAATGGGTAGATTATTACTAGTGAAAAATGAATTTTTTTATTATTTATGATAAAGAAGTAATTAATGTTTGACATTTTAAGGTAATTGTTGATATCAAATACGCATTGAAAATTGTTAAGTGACAAAGTAAAAGTGGAAAAAAAAATTCGATCAAGTGACATGTAAAGGAGGAAAGAGGAAGTATTAATTACCACATTTATAAACTACAAACATGATAATAAACTTAATTAGTTACAATTTTCACCACATGATAATTCAAACTGTGATAATAAATTATGTTTTATAAGGGAATCACATGGTAAATAGTAAATACTAACAATCCAAGTTTCACATTTACATATAAAATAAATACATGTTCTGCCCATATTCACTATTTTGCAAATCATGCCTATTTAACTATTTATTTTATAATTTTTTTGAAAAAAAAACAACATTATTCAAGTTTTCTATCTATAAATCATCGAGATTTTACTTGGCTTATTTCAATCGTTCTTTACTTTGACGCATACTCTCTCTTAGCTATCAGATGAAGCCTTTTAGCTATCAACTCAAGAAGCAGGACTCCTTTGTCGATTACAGTTATCTTCATCGAGATTTGTTTCCGTTACAATTTAAATTTCGTCCAAAATGCTCATATCTTAAAAATCAGAACAAAAATAAAATTTCACATTGAATTATTTTCTTCTTATTTGATTAGATAAGTGAAACAACAAAGAAAGCGTCAAGTAATAATTCTTTTGTATCTCATTGGTTTGACAAAATGCATATATACCTAAGCTAATATTATTTCCTTCAACTTTTCCTTGTAATCCAATCAAGAATAGTTCTCATGTTTCCTACGCCAAAACACGATATGAGATTATGCATAAGGAAATATTTGATAGCAAGTTAGATGTTAGATTACCAGAAGAATGTAATTAAAATCGTTATAAACAAAAACCGGTTAATGTAATTAAAAAAATTATAACAATGAATAACGACTCCTTCACATAAAATTATATAATCAACTAGTCAAAAAAACTCTATGCGTCATATATACTAAAAGTAAAATATTCCAACACATCAGCTCACATCCATTTCAACGCATCACATGACTGACCAAAATATTATAATTTTTTATTGATGTATTCATTCATATAACGGACTGTCTCCGACCAAGAATCACTTGGGCAAATGAACCCGGCCCTTGTTTGGGACATGATAAAACTTGAAAGGCATTGGGATCGTTGGTTGGACAACCAATCACACCCTTAAATCAATCCAACTTTTCCTCATAAACTTTTACTTTTGTAGCATAAAAGTCTTCTCTTTTTTATTCAGTAGAGAAAAGAGAACATTTTGTTTTGGCCAGTCTGATGTTTTTTTTTATTACTAAAAAAATCGTCCATCACAAAATCATATTAATGAGAAAATAAACAAAAAGGCAGGAAATCCCAATTTTATCTTCAATCACTCCTTCCCCAAGCACACTCTCGTCGATGTGCCTTGCCACTGAAGCAAGTCAATCTCCCCCAACCCTAAAAACCCCATCGCTAATTTTTCCTCCCCAATTCGATTCCCATGGCCATCATCTGTCACGAGAACAAGGCCGTCACTTCCCCCCCGCCCCCGCCCGCCCTCGCTCCTGGCTTCCGATTCCACCCCACCGATGAGGAACTCGTCCGCTACTACTTGACCAGGAAGGTTTGCGGAAAGAATGTTAGAATCGACGCCATTTCTGAAGCCGACATCTACAAGATGGAGCCCTGGGATCTTCCAGGTCGCGATTTTTCCGGACTCGATTTTGTACTGACAGTTTTCAAATTGAAGTGATTTAATTAATTAAATATTTATTTTTGGTTGATTATGGATTTGATGTGATGGGTTGCTCATTTATGTTCATGAGATCCTCTGACCGCGTTTCTGAGATACTCGATTTCACTTCTCATTATTGACTGATTTTTATGGTGTTTGATTACATGTTAAAACTTGGTGACCTGGAAACTATGTGGATGATTTTGTCAGATTTTGTGATGGTCAATTACTGAATGAATGTATAGGGAGTAATTCGGAGAGTGTTTTTTTCTTCTCCAATCAATGTTGGTGGCTTAAGTCAATGCCTGTGGACTGTGGTCAAGTGTTTGCATGCAGTCTGTGTTGTGGCCACAATGTCATGGTTGACAGTAATAATAACCTTCTAGAGTCAAACATGAGGAGTGTGGTACTAAACTACTAATGTTGTTGGAACCATCTATTTGTGAATTTTCAGACAAACAGAAATGGGATGAAGGGTTTTTATACAGAACCCTTCTAAAAGTACTTATGTATGTGGATTTGCATGTCAATTCAATGCTAAGATTAAGCTATACCTGAGTGTCTAGAAATTCACAGTTTACCTCTATTGTATCTATTGGTGAGACTGATTTCAAGTCTCAGGGGGTTGGGCTATAGGTTTGATCACTAATAGATTTAGTTTCTTGTAGGCAAGTTAGGTGAAAAGTTCATGTACTTGGTGTATGTGTGTGTTATTAGAATGTGACTTGCATGTTTGCATATGGATTCTAGGGTTTGATTGTTTCGTTTATGTGGATTAGGTCTGTCAAAGATGAGGAGCAGAGACCTGGAATGGTACTTCTATAGTGCTCTAGATAAAAAATATGGCAATGGGGCAAGGATGAATCGAGCTACATGCAAGGGGTATTGGAAGGCTACTGGGAATGACAGGAGTGTGAAGCATGAGTCTCGCACAGTTGGGATGAAGAAGACCCTAGTGTTTCACAAGGGGAGAGCTCCTGGGGGTAAACGTACCAACTGGGTGATGCATGAATATAGGCTTGTCGATGAGGAATTGGAGAGATTAGGCATAGTGAAGGTGAGAGGCTATATCATACTTAACCCCAAAGGTTCTAATATTTGAGATCTAACGTGCTTGTTTCAATTCCATGACATCTTTATGAACATGATTCTAAAACTATGTTACTTTGCTGGCCCTTACTGTTATTTTGGGGGAGGAAGGATGGGTTTGTGCTGTGCAGAGTGTTTCAGAAGAGTGGCTTAGGCCCACCAAATGGAGATCAGTATGCTCCTTTTGATGAAAGTGAATGGGACGATAACCAGCTAGTCCTGGTTCCTGGGTCGGAGACAGGGGATGAAGGTCTAGTTTCAGATGAAACTGAACCTCGGGATAGCTCAAGTTTGGAAGGAAATAACCAGGATGAGGTAATTTCATATCCGGTTCTTCTTACACATTTCATTAATCATACACAATAATGTTTGTCTTCTACTTATTTTTGTCATGCTTATATAGAGTAAGGTTTCTAGATACGCTACTTTGGGTCCTCTCCTACCCCTAATTATATTCTTGTGCTTAGACCAGACGAATGAATTTTAGAATACAGCTAAGCCACATTTAAGATGTTATATTTATTGATGTAAAAGGAGTATAGCAACATTCTACATGGGCATGTAATTAGCATTTCTGGTAGTTCATATATTGTTCCGTATATCAGATATACATGTGTTATGTGATATTATTAGGAAGACTGATAATAGTAGTTCTTAGAAATGAGAAGTCTGATATGTCGTAACGGGCAATACGTGAAGGATAATCACCATCTGAGATGGCTCCTCCCTCTCACAAAGCTTCTCTCCCTTTCATCTTTGGTCCTCTTCTTTTTATTTTTTCCTCTCAATTCATCCTCTATCCTTCATTCTTTTCATCTCATCAAGCTAAATGTTCAGATTTAGTGTGGTGCCTTCTTTTCCGAGATTCAATATCTTCCCTTTCCCTTTATCCAATCATTTCGAACTATCAATTTTTTTGTGAAATTCTTCAATTGGCATCAGCATCCATTAGTCATCAGCTCGTTCTTCGACTACCAAATTTTCTCATCATATTGGTAGTCATCATCTTTGTTTAGATTTTCATCGTTATGGTATACCCAATCATCGTAGACAGTGCAAGCGGCATAAATGTGGTGATCCACACCTTCATAGTTCTTGGATCTAGCATCAGAAAATTTCTTTCCCCCCATCAGATTCGATTAACTGAAGTTGAGAAGTCGTCGGACGTGGCTTCGTTCTCTTCCGCGGTGGAGGCTATGCACTCTTCCCTTTCAGTGAATTATCGTGAAGTAAGGATTACTATTTGTTCTATTCTATTGGTAATAATGGAACAATTCTATTTATAGGAACAGAGAGAAGCAGATCTATTCTATACCCGATAAGTATCAATACGCAATGGGTGGTTGAACCTATTTTGTATGAGCAAATGGATTCCTACTTGTTCATCATTCGACGGGTTTGGTGTTAACAACTGCGCAATCTACAATCTCTACAAGTATGACTAATGCGGTGTCTCCAATGATGGTGACTAGTTTTCTCAAGTTGTTGCAGCTCTAGAGGGGCGACTAGAGTACGCTTCATGATCGTTATTCTTTAAATTTGGATCGATTCCGCTTTAGGTATCGGTTCAATCATCTATTCATCTTCCACTTTTGTCTCAACAAGCTATAAATGCTCTTCAATCAACTACTCTTGATGTTGTTGCTTCTCCCTTTATCCCAGCCACTCCATCCTCAAGACCTACTTTTCTTCCATTTTTGGTATTCCTAATAAACATAGATCAGATGAATAGTTACTGAATGGAGCAGAGTTCAGTAATACTCGTGCGAAAGTCTAACTCGATGACTCCTCCAAAATTTCTTCAAAATTTTGGATGCTCCTCCTAAATCATGAAAGCCGGAGGTGTACAAGTGTTTTGATGATGCTAAAAATATTCTTCGTGCCGCTGCTGGGTGATATGCTAAAAAGAAAGTTCCTAATTATGTTTGGTTTTGATCTGGTTTATATTTATATTTGGATGATATCTTTCCTTTATTATTTTATTTATAAAATTTTATTATTAAAAAAAAAGTTTTTAATAATTGTTTTGGTATTAGAAAGTTTGTTACTAGTTTGTGCCTTGTGGTCTGTTGTATGTGACCTTATGAAAATGATTTATTTATTTTTTAATATGGCGAAGTTAATTTTTTTTGAAATTGACTACGGTTTGTTTTCTTTCAGAAGCACCAAGAAACTCAGCCAGAGAAGACTGAAAATCACTTACGGGAGAGGGACTTTCTTGGCACTGCGTTGGTTTGTAAGAACGAGAAGCTTGATAGTTGGTCCCTACCTTCCATAGTAAGAGCTAAGAGGCCGAGGCACTTTGGGTCGGACCCTAGCCGTACAAAATCATCATCATCATCACTTCCATCGGACCCTTCTCTGTCAATAAAAACAGCAGTGACAATGGCAGATGCTGCAGCCCTGGCAGCAAGAACATTGCTGGAGTTTCCTAAAGAAAGTCCCCAACCTAGTAGGTTCGACATTGCTAGCTTTGACATACCTGTACACCCCAGCTACTTGGATCTGATCAACAATCTGCAAAAGGAGATCCACATGGTCTCAGCAGATAGGGACAAGTTCAGGATTGAAATGATGCATGCCCAGGCTATGATCGATGTTCTCCAGTCGAGAATCAACTTCCTCCTCCAGGAAAATGAAGAGTTGAAGAAGTCTGTTTAAATTATATGGCTAAGGATGCCTGCGAGTGACCTTTTGTGGATGATCGTCAAAGGCCTAATTTAGCCCCGACCAGCTCCTAGAACTAATTTCCGCAAATGGTATCACCAAATGACCATCCCATTGTTGTTGTTTCGGAGTAATGTCTGGCGGTGCCTGTGTGAGAAAGTTGTGATCCAGCTTGCAGTTGTGGCAAGCTCGAACAGCCGTATAACGTCCATACATGTCTGTGTTAAGGATCGATGTTGTGGTAATGTCTGGCTTGACTTATGTTACTTGCTGGTACCTCCCGTCTCTTCTGGTAAGGTTCCATTGGAGAAATCACATGCCAGCTTGTATTGATGTATCCGTCAGTTAAAATGTCACGCAATTGTTTACACCTACACAAACATATTTTTTTAGAAACTACATAAAATTTGGAGCTGAAGAATGACATTATTCATTTTATCAAAGAAGGGGATTTTGAAGAAGAAATCCAAATCTATCATCTTGTCTCTTAGCCCAGGTTTGGTAGCAAGAATTAATAATAGGATGGAAATTGTTTCAATATCATAATAGGTATTAATAATTCATAATATAACTTTTACTTTTTAGAATTTGGATTAACAATCACTTCAAACTAGACGGAGATTTAATCTCAGTACTAAAAATATACTCTTCACTCATTATGCCTATCAAAAATGACTTTAACCATTCAAGTTTAGGATAGAGTATTTGACTCAAAAAAAAAAGTTTAGGATAGAGTATTCAGTTATTAACTGAACCGAATTATTGATTGGTTAACCGATCAAATTAATCGAACTAAATTTTCCTTAACCATTAGTTGAACCAAAATATATGATTAATGAATCCATCGGTTAACCGAATTAATTGGTTAAATAATAAATTAACCGAACCTAACCGAATATCATTAATAATTTTTATTTTGAATTCAGTTTTAGAAATTTAACCTAAATAAAATAGGAACATAAAATATTTTCAAAAAAATATTAATTAATTTGATTAAGCAAATTAACCGAACTCACATATGCCACTTTCATTAACCCAACCGAATAAGTCTAATATTAATCAATTTTTAATTAAATTTATCGAATAATTGAATTAACCAAACCGAATTAATTCGATTATAGACCATTTCAGTTGGGCGAATCTGTTTTTATGAACACTGCTAAAGCTTTATAAAAACTATGCCAAACTTTGAACCATTTCTTTTCAATGTGGATAGTTGATCATGCTCTTCCGAAATTATTTAGCAATGTGATGCTTTATTATTATAAAAGTTTTCTATTGCGTATCAAATTATTTTAGAAATTGATTAGGTTGAGCTTTTTATGATTTTTTTATTAAAACGTAGGTATAGCTTATTCAGTTATTTAAATTGATAAGACTAGAATTTTTAAGACGTTTTATAAGTGTCATCTTCAAATATAATTAAATATTTAAATCTAAATTATAACCAGCAAATGAAAAATTTATAAGAAATTACACTGATAACACATAATCTGCTTTTCAGTGAAACTTGATATAAATATCCTTAAATTAGTCACAATTTGGTTGAACCCATAGTTATAGTTATAGAGCCGGATCGGACCGGTTGGTACGAGAACCATATCAGGTTCTGGTCCAATTCATCTATGTTTACCGGTATGTAAGTAAATCGGATTGAATCAGACTAAATTGGCGGGTTTAATTAAAAATCATTGAACTGGACCGATATTAATGTGAACCGATTAATTAATTATATAGAATTAATAATTTAATCTAACAATTAATGCTTGATCAATGCAGAATTATAGTATAATTAGTCAAAAATGTACTTATGGCGATTCAAACTCAAAACCTCTTAGCTACCATCTTAAACTCATACCATTGAGCTACACTAATTTACATATTATATTTTACAATTTAACATTTAGTCTCATAACTTAACTTATTGAACTACCGGTCAAATTGAAAACTCCGATAACTATGATTGTTGTTTCCATTAAATTTAAAGACGGGTCCATTGTGACTATCTAGTTCCATAAATTAAGTGGGCCAATTTATACTTCAATCGTAGTCCGGTTCACATCAATTAGTCATCTATGCATCGAGATGGAATAAGTGCTCTTATTTGAAAATGTCATTGCCAATTAGTCATGTACTCATGTATACATAGCAGCACATTATTGTTCGGCCAACATTGTTCATAAAAAAAATATTAATTTCTTTTATAAAATAATAATTATTTGATGAATATTGCTCTCCATCTAATGAATGTTGCTCTGTCTCTGGTGAATATATCTGCTCATCTTGTAAATAAACTATTCACCTGATGAATACTCTAATTCATCTTAAATATTACTAACAACGAGTCATAAAAAAACTTGCTTAGCTGTTGAATTCTCTCTCCAAAGAAGCTTCCTCAATAATCACTTCCATTGATTGAATTGTCTTCCTGGTCTTAATTGTCATGCTTAGAACATTACCCACACACCACACTAGGCTCCTGCGATCGCCGGTCACACCACAACATTATAGAAATATGTCACTCCCAGTCCACATTTTCTCATAAGTAACTTAATACTTTGTTTCATAAGTGTCATGGACTAACTCTTAAATTAGTTTGAGTAATACTTGTTGATTCACACAAGAGTCGGCAAGTCAGTCTGTCTTATGCAATTTGAGTGCTTTTAGATAAAAAAAAAGATCATTTAAGTAATGTGTTGTCAAAATGAGGCACAGATCACGCTATCACGTAAATTGAGTATAGTAGTCTAACTACAATGATATTTGGAGATATTGCAAAAGCTTATAAAAGAACATAAAAAAAAATCATTTAAGTAATGTGTTGTCTTCCTGGGTTTAACTTGATATTTATATTGATATTGCAAAAGCTAATAACGCAATTAGGCTATACATTATTCGAGTAGAGTAGCCTAACTAAAATGCTATAACTATTCACTCCCTCATAAAGAATCAGTGAGACTTTTTTAATCCCTACTGGAAGAAACATGACTAATGTTTGTACTTACATATTAAATTTTACTAAGTAGCAAGCGACCATAGACGTAATAATGCTCCGGACAACTTTAGTTTGTGATACTCTCTCCCACTCAATTTGATGACGCTCTCAGCGACATAGGCTGATCTTCCTGCTAGATGCTTGCCGCTAGCTCCCAACTAGCTTTCTTAACTTATTTGGTCTTCCACTTGATTAAGTATTCCTTATGTTGCTCTCCGGATTGTTAGTGAGTGATTATGTTTGACAAGATATCTTCAATCCCCTCGTTTCTATTTGATCTAACTCCTTGTATCTTAGTGATGCTCATAGCTGGATCTTCATTGTCCATATAAAATGACTTTAGATAGTTGACATGAACATTAAGTGATCTTCCTCCATTTAGAGAGTACCAATCCATGGGATGTGCTTCTGATCTTTGCGATCATTGATAGATGGCACTCATATTTCTGAATTAGGCGTTTGTCTTTATCTCTAAGAAGTCTCAGCTGTTATTGAAGCACTTTCACTAGCACCAAGTCACCAACATTGAACTCTAGTGGCTTTATCTTCTTGTTCCTCCACTTCTTCATTCTTTTAGAAGATTTCTCCAGGTAGACTTTAGCTACATCATTATTTACTTTCCGTTTGAAAGTGATTATCGGCCCATAACCGTTTTGAAGGGACTCTTGTTAGATGTTGAACTCTTACAAAAGTTGAAGCAAAATTGAGCATTATCCAGTAAGTTGATCCAATTTCACTATTTTGGTTCACTTAGTGTCACAAATATTACTTTAAGATTCCGTTGAAGCGCTCTGTCTGTCAATTTGAGAGTGATAATTTATTGACATCTTCAATTTTAAAGTCATCAACTTTTATAGTTCCTGCCAAAAGTGCCTCGTAAACTTTCCGTCTTGATTGCTAGCAATGCTTGTGACACTCACCAATATTTCACAATGTCTGAAGAATAAGAATGTTGTCTCTTAAGAATAAGAATGATTTTAGGGAATGGATGAAAGTATAATATTTTGAGAGTCTATTCATAATCATCAATATGCTCAAGCAGTCTCGAACTTTTGACAAGCGTGTCTGGAAACACTTCTTCAAAGTTTTGTGGGGACTTGTAGGAGTTCTAAGAGATCACAAGATGAACTCCTTACATTTTTTCTTATTGGCAAGTCAAAAAAATCTTCGTGTAACATGCAATATCCTCTTTCATACGGAGTCATAAGTAATGACGTTGGATGATGATTAAGATTCATTGTCACCTAATTTGACCCTCCATAATGTATTGTGATATTCTTGTGTTATGGAGCATCTCAAGTAATCCGCTTTACGTACGTATATCTCGAGTTTTCTCTTAAAATATCATGCATTAAATTTTAAACTAAAATAATTTAAAATATAATTATTATAAAATTATAATAAAAATATATTATCAAAGTAGAATTCAATATGAATATATTAAAATTTAGGGATAAAACCTAAAAGGGGCCACCAACTACCGCCACTTACCTAATTGCGGTAAAAAATATCATGATTTCCAAAAATAGTGCGATGAAAAAAATTGGACTGATTTTCTAAAATAAAATTTATGATTACACTCCTAAACTAATATTATTATAACACTTAGATTTGTGTGTGAAAATTACGTCGTTTGGTTACAAAATAAATTATATCATTTTGTGCATATAAAGAAAACGACATCTTTTGATAACCAAAAGACGTAATTTTCACACAAAAATCTAAATCTTACAATAATATTGATTTGGGAATGTAATGGTAAATTTTATTTTAGGAAATCAGTTCAATTTTTTTTTCATCGCACTCTTTTTGAAAATCGTGGTAGTTATGATAAGAATTGAGTAGACAGTGATCATTCAAGGCTCTTTTGGATTTTTCCCATAAAATTTATAATCATATCATTTATAACAAAATTTTAAATAAAAAATAACAAATCAAATTCAAATTTATAAAAAGCAAAGTAGGGAGGGAGCACTGAATAAGCAGGACGGGAGTATTAAAATGGCGTCGTTTGGCCCAGCTTCCTCTCCGAAGTTCGAACTAAACTGTGCCAACTTTATATAACAGTTGACTTCGGGTCAAGAATTTTCGATGTGAACAACACAAACAATGGCGGAAGTCTTCGGCTTTCTTCCTTCCGACACCGATTGATCCACCGTGCAAAAACCATATTTTTTTAATTTCCGTCACCTCCAGCCCCTTATATTTGATCCCGGATTTAGCTTTCGATTTTGTGTTCCGAGTTCGATTTATGGGAGGACGTGATCCGGCCAACTTACTCGCTCCTGGGTTCCGCTTTCACCCCACAGATGAGGAGCTCGTCAAGGTTTATCTCAAGCGCAAGGTCTGCGGTAGGGCCTTTCGCTTCCACGCTATCGCTGAGGCCGACGTGTACAAATGCGAGCCTTGGGACTTGCCAGGTCTGGGCTTTGCACCTCTATTCTATGTTTTTGATTTGTATTGAGAAAATGAAAAAACTGGTTACTGGTTCGATTAGCCGTGTTATACAAATTTGGTTTTCTTTTGTCATGTTTGTATTTGATGCTCTACTTGGCCATTGATTTCTGTGTTCAGCTTGGATTGTTTATTTAGGAATAATGCATAGGTTGAATGTTGTTTGTTGGATGACTGATTTGTTTAATTTGGGATTTTTCATGGTTCTTATGTTTGTTTGTTGGATGATGATTTGTGTCATCTGTGGTCTTGATGATTTTCTTGCTGTCTTTGTGAACTTTAGAAAAGTCGGCGCTCAAGAGTCAGGATTTGGAGTGGTATTTTTTCAGTGGACTGGACAAGAAATATGGACATGGGTCGAAGACCAACAGGGCCACTGAGCGTGGCATAGGCGGATCCACTGGGGGGGCAAAGGGGGCAGTCGCCCCCCCGAATCCCACCTAAAATTCTTCTGACTAGGGTAAAAAAAAAATTTATATATATAAAATATAAATTTATATGTATAATTTCAACGAAATTTTTAGTTTTGCCCCCCCAAATTCAACCCAAATGTTTGATTATGTAATTTTGCCCCCTCAAAAAAAAATTTCTGGCTCCGCCACTGGAGCGTGGTTACTGGAAAACCACTGGAAAGGACAGGCCTGTTCATAATAAGTTGGTCATGGTGGGAATGAAGAAAACCCTTGTTTATCACATTGGTCGGGCTCCTCGAGGTGAGCGAACTAATTGGGTTATGCATAGTATAGGTTGGCTGACAGTGAAGTGGAAAAGGCTGGTGTTGCCCTGGTTAGCCAGAAACGAAGTGTCTTTCTGCTCTGTGTATTTGTGTACTGACAAGCATTGCTACATTTTTGCTGATGATTACAAACCTCCCTGTTTTTTCGGAAGGCCTCTTTTGTGGTGTGTAAGATTTTTCAGAAGAGTGGTCCTGGTCCAAAGAACGGTGAGCAGCATGCTGCCCCATTTATTGAGGAGGAATGGGAGGATGAAGAGGAGGTCTTGGTTACTGGTGAACAAGCTCAAGCTGAAGCACTGATTGCTGATGGCGCATATATAGAAACAGATGATCTTGATCAGGTCTGTCGTAGCATTTTAAATTCTAAGCACCATTTTATGTGAGAGTTCCTATTTCATGCTGCAATGGTAAGCACCATTTTAATTAGGAAAGCTTGTAGTAGCGATTCCTGGACCCTGATACCTTGCACTTTGTTGTAGTGTATTTTGAGGCATATAGTCTTACAAGTATCCTTCATATAACTTCTTTAGGTAATGCTTATAGAGGAGAAGATTATCATGTTTACTTAATAGTCAACACAAAATGAATAGGATATACCCTGTAGTTTGGTAGTTGATATGTGACCATAGCTGTAGACACATGCCTTCATTTCCTTCTTTGTAGGACTTGGGGTGCGTTCTAAGCTTTAATTTCAGTTCAGTCAAGTTCAGCTTAACTGGCTTTTTATGTGTGTAACAAAAGGCTGGAGTTCATTTTTTGTAAAATTAACACTCTTTATTGATCAAATGAAATTTTTTCAGTTCAATTAAGTTCAACAAATCTTTAGCGTTAAGGAACACCCTTAATACTCCACACTATAGGTCTAGAGATACCTGCAAAATCTGGATGACTGATTTATACTGCACATATATAATCAGGCTGACTGGTCCGAGAATATGAAGCTGATGGACACCCTAAGTTAATGGGCATTAGAAGATAAACTCATGTGGTAATTCAAAACTATGCTAAAATACCTTGATTTGTTAATTTTATGCGATGCACATTGCACATAAACACCCAAAAGGTGCTGTACCGGAAATTGGTAAGTGTAACTCCAGAATCTTCAGAATAAAAGCAATTTTTCGCAGCTTAAAATAGTGATTATGCATTGAAGAACCTTAAAATTATGAGTTGATATTTTTGTTGGTTGTTTTCATATAAGAACTATAATATTCTACCGTAATCATGCTCATGATGTTTGTTACTTGACTATGATTAGGTTTTACTATTCACATTTGGGTTATATTTAGAAAAGATCAATACACAATAAATTTTACTAGTAACGTACTACATTTTCTAATCTAAAATTTCCAAAAACTGCTAGAAGTAATCAACCTTTAGGCTGTGTTTGGTTTGAGGAAAGTTAGAGGGAAAGGAAAATATTAGGGAAAATTAATTCCTCCTAAAATCCATCTTAATTTCACCTTGTTTGGTTTGGAATGAAAAAATTTGTAGAAAGTACACAAATTTTCCTTCAAGTTTTCCATCTAACTTTCCATTTAATTTTCCATCCCCAATTTTTCCAAAACCAAACAAAGGATTCCTTCTCATTTTCTCTCAAATTTTCCTTTCCTTCAAATTTTCCCTAAACCAAACACAGCCTTAGGGAATTTAGTAGCTGTTTTAGCGTCATACCTATTGCTGATCATTTTTATAATTCCCGTACTTGTACGTTTACACATCTGTCCCCATATCCTTGCAACACAAGATTTATTGCCTGCTGACATTTTTCGTATAAAGTTTAGTTATTGTTAGTTGATCCCCCTTCTATCACCATTCACCAGTAATCCTCCAGTTGTAATAACTTATGATGAATACCTCTGCTGGCACATTTGTGTCTTTTGGTGATTAGTCAGTGAATTCAGAAGCCCACTGCTTTTTTAAATGTGTTGCTGTTATGGTCCAAATGCAATTTCTTGGGATTTGAATTGTGATAAGTTCGCATTAGGCTTTCAATCATCTTAAAAATGCACTAATTAGGATGTTGAAGGTAATCGAAAGTAGAAATGGTTCCCTCTATATTATGTACAAAAATGGAGGTGTATTTCACTTGTTACTGACATGTTACATTATGCCGCTTATTGACTTCAATGTTTCTCCTGGAAATTATCTTCCTCAAACAAACTACTATCATGGAGATAGCAGCAACCAAAATGAGGATTCAAGGGAATTTTATGAAGATGGCCAAAAGCCTTTTGTTGGTGCTCTTGAAAATCATTATGACTCAAAGCTGCAGGTCTCTGAGCAGCAAGGTTTTGATGAACTCAAGCCATATGACGTAGAAGGGAAATTACCAGTAGTGGAGTATTCTGCTAAACTAGATGAAATAGCTTCTCATGATGTTAACTACCTACTTGATGAGCCTTATTTTGATGGATTCGGTGACGAAGTACACAATGAAGGCTTATATCTGGAGACTGATGATCTTCTCAATCCGATTGAAGCAGATCCCTCTACCTTTGACATGCTTCATGAGTACCTTGCAGATTTTAATGCAAATGATGAGATCTTCTACACGCCCCCTAACAATTCTACTGTGGTGGCAGAAACCAATTTTCCACTGGATATTGTCCACAAGGTAAGCTTTCCACTATTAGTGCGGCTCTATGAAGAGGCAGCTTGTAGCGATGTATTTACTTTGTTTAATTTGTAGCATGCGAAAGGAGAAAAGCAAAAAATGGCCATGGTGTCTGAACAATTTGCAAATGCACCTGATGGTGAAGTGGTTTCATCCTCCAACCAGAACCGCACTAAATTTAATTCAGGTAAATGGGAAAGATGTTCTTGTTGGTATATATTATTACAGTTCTCTTCCTAGGAACAGTTTAAGAATTGCTCCATCCATCTTGTGTGAATGTTTTCATAGGTTCTAAGAATCCGATTGTCAAGCATGCCAACCGCATGTTGGAATCTATCCCTGCTCCTCGAGCTTTTGCGGCAGAGTTCCCTGCTAAAGAGGCTGCTATCCGGTTGGCTTCAGCAATGGAGACTCAGAACTCTGTTAATGTTACTGCTAATATGATCCATGCACGAAACACAAGTAGTATCAACAATGGCCTGTCCTGGTCATTTGACAAGAATGGTAAAGGCCAACTCATCTTCTCTTTGTCGGTGGGCCAAGGAGATGGACATCTGAATTCCGCCGCAAGTTTGCATGGATATCTCTCTAGCAAGACAAGTTCGGCGGCCACACTCTGCGGGTTATACCTCATACTCTTCTGGGTCTCTATTCTGTTTATTAGTATGAAATTTGGGACCTGTGCGTACGCCAAGTAGTAGCTTTGGCGTCTTGGTCCTGTTGAAGAACTGTTGGCTAAGGAGAAACATCTGCGCATTCTGGTTAAGAGAAAAATTTTATTCGATTAAAGTTTCAAAATTTTTGGTTAACTTCAACTGAATAATAAATAATAATATTAAAAAATAAATTAAAATAATATATATATATTAATTTTAATATAGTTAATTATTATAGTATACAATTATATTAACTTTTTGAAATTAATTATTTAATTTAATTTATTTTAGGTGTTAAAAAATAAAAATACGGTTAAATGTTGATTAACTAATAATTGTCGGTTCGGTTAACGAATAATAATACTTTAGATCAGTTAATTAACTGATTCGATTAGCTGTATTTATTATTCAGTCAGATTATTAATTAAATTTTCACTTATAAATCTAATTTATTGTTGACTCGTCAACCTTTGCTAATGTGAGTTATGGACCTTATGGTCAACTCTAGTGATCTATTGAGTTGTTTTTCCTCCCACCTGGTGTAAGAGCATTTCCATTAAAGCTTTGTGTCCATATTTAAATTTTTCTTTGCAATGCTTTGTCTTTTGATATGACTGTACGAAGTAGTTCGTAAAAAGAAAATATATAATTCTTATTAGTTAGAAGTGTTGTGATAGTTAGATCTCCTGCGACAATTTTTATTGAAGTTTTTTTATCTAACATAAAACTTTTTTTTACTATCATTAAATATTTATATCAAATATTTTTTGAAAAGCAATATAAACAAATAATTATAATACAATTAAATTATTAATAAATTCAATAATATGATAATTAATATAATATGAAAAATAGAAAAAAATATGAGCAAACAGAGCCTTAAGGAGTCCTTTGTGGGTTTCAGGCCAAGGTCGCAGATGATAAGACTGATTTAGATTTGGGGCAAAATGGTGAAGGGGAGATCGATGTAGCTGAAATTTCCTACAAATAATTAAGCAAGGCTATCTGAGCAATGTTGGAGCCCAATTAGTGCCAAATTTCACCCGTGATGGATGGGCGGCTGAACACTGGTGATTTTTGTTACTTCGACCGTTCAAACTTCAAATCACTGAAATAAGAAGCTTGATTTCACAACCTTATCCAGATCATTGCTTTTGCCACACCGATCGTACTGCAACTGCCTGTCTACATATTTGTACAACTGAATACAGCATTGATGCTACTACCATCTGATCAAGCTAAACTGTTAAAGCAAGGACTGAACACTTTTCCCCAAAATCTGAATTATGAACTTCCAATGGGCCATAACCACCGAACTCATACCACAGTTTTGGGAACACAGTTTATAAAGCTAATTCTGTAAACAAGCAGGAAAACAGGGCGTTATTTCTATAGTATTAAATGTAACATAAAAAGAAATAATTAAAATGATAATAGATATCACATAGCACAGTCCAGCACTACAACTATACATGAGAAACTAATTCAGACAACAGTCTGTCGACTACTCTAACATACAAAAAAAAATCACTTGCAAAAACCTATTTCAAGTCAAATAAGCTCTCCATATATATAAAAAAAATTTCACCCTCATTTTTTAAATCATCAACTCTAATGAACACATGTATTGGGCAATCATCCTGAATGAGATCATTGAATACTAATTCATCCCCTCTGTGACAGAGTTCACTTTCTGCATGATCATATCCTCAGCTGTGTGTATTGCCCTTTGTGATCCAGTGATTGTGACTTTCCTGGCATGTAAAAGCAAAAAAAAATGAGAATCATCTATAGCTATCCATTTTTTACACAATGTGAATTGTCCAAACTCGATTACGTAAGTTATATAATTTATGCATATAAGCAGTACCTTTCATTGGTGCCAGAAATGAAATCACCTCTGTCCGATATTTTTATCCTAGCCCCACTGACCTGCGACAATGCAATGATTTGGTTAAGTAATATATTGACAATGAAATGCTGAAAAAGATTTTAATCCTTTGCCAGATAAGGCCATATTCTTTGGTATACATACACACCTGACTGATCTCTGTTATGTTCCTCCCACCACGACCAAGAACGAGTCCAATATGATCATCAGAAATGCCAATTGTTACTGATGAATTGTTCTGATCATCCTGCTAGACAACATAAGACCTTCAAAATCATGACAAGGAGATAGAGACAACCAGCTCAATTCACTAACATAAAATTGAACGAAAAAATCATGAGAGCCCTTCTCAAGAAAAATTTCCATTCGGTAACAGAATGTCTTGCACAGTTTAGATTAGCATAATGTAGACAATACTTTAAGGGAATTCCACGAACCTTGTTGTTTGGAAATTTACCTCTGGTCCCATTTGGTCCAAAATTTGTACCATAAGCTGCTGTAGTACGAAGGTAGACATTTATTCAGTGCAGTCCAACAGAGATGAATCAGCCAGGTAACAAAAATAACTTCACATCACACATATCAGAGAGTGCCATGCACCGGCCAGCGTACAATCAAATCCAAGCTAAAACTTCTGCATACTTGTACTTGTGACTATGGCACAATAAAATTCAAATCAAACCACTCTGACAGTCTTACTTAATGTTGGATTCTGACAGATACCGAGAGACCTGGCTAATGGAATGTCTTGATAACTATTAAAACTTATATTATAGCGAATATCAAGAAATTTTTGAACAAACTGAGCTCTCAACTTACTTTCAAAATAAAAAATAGATAGTAAACACTTGCTCCAATAGTAACCACTTATGCTAGTTAAAACTATATAATTTTAGATAGTTAAACCATTTCTCCCCAGCAACAACGTCATTTTTTCAGAATAGACGGTCCCCTTAAATATAATTAATAACGGATCAAAAGTCTGATCTTTGGACATATAATGTGAACGCCTCATATGGCAAAAAATTGATGCTCTTGAAGACATACAAGAACTCACAAATGAACTAAACTAATAAACCAAATAGATATCTGATCAATCAAAGAATGAAAAAAATGAATGAACAATGGAATAAGAAAACAAGCTATTAGGAATTAAAATACATTAAAGGACAAAGAGGGACACATGGTGGAAAAGTTCTTTTTTACATACCATTATACCCCTTTCCCTCCTAATATTGCGACACGTGTCCCACCCACTACCATATTTCTCAATGGATCAGGGACTATGATGCCCAGATCGGACAGCCGTGGAAATGTTATTTCAAATTTATAAATATGATAATTCAAATTCAATGAAATATGCAGCATAAGTTATGGAAATGTCTAAAAATTACACCTACCTATAAGAATATGAAATAAGTTTAAAATAAGAATAGTCCACAAACGGAAACAAAAGACGTACACAATTTATGACAGAAAAAAACTTGCTTTTTACTAGATATAATAATATACTATACTCAATTAATTCACCCTCATTTAAAAGATTCAATATTTGATTGTAAACTATATGGCATATAGTTGGTAAAGAATATTATTATTTTTACTATGTGCACAATTTTAGGGATTACAACGACCCACTTAGTCAAACTTTGAACAAACATCTCAATCCTAAAGATAAAAAATAAGGATTCAAACTATAATAATCCACCCGTCTTCTTCTGCCTTTTGCAAACATCCGCACACACCTACGACCGCACCCCCTCAGAACTCTGTTCTTCTTTCTTCTAATTCGCAAATCGTTCACAATCGTCCAAACACAATAAAAGAATCATCTTCTTCACCTATTAGTTTCTAATTTCAGATTTCCTTATTGGGTTTGGGCTCCACATGTCGCCCAATTTGTGCCACAGGGACAAATTGGAAGCCAAATCGACCAAAAGTCATGTCGACCGCGCCACTTGGTGTAAAAAAAGCGACCCGACGCCAAGGCGTCGCCTGGACGACGAATTAATAACTATGATTTAATCTATCTCAAAATGCACTTCCTAGTGCCAGGTCGAAGTAGAAGTTAGGTCCCTTTTTTAAAATTTTGGTCCCCATCAGCTACTGAATGCCATAAAACCAAAACTACCAATGGATGATCTAACCAATTCCTAAACTGGTAGTTGGTAATTGGCAGATAACAAGTAATGTATTTCAAACCTTAGGAAAACATAAGGGACGGTAAAGTAGAAATTAATATTTGCTTCAACTCAAAACAAGATGTTGAGAGAACTGATTTCTTGAGCAAAAAAAAACCCATTCAGTAAATTGCATAGCATTGGAAGACGTACCTGCATATGAGAATGGTACATTCACATAGTGCGGATAGTGAGGATCCTCGAACAGCTTATGGAGAATCAACTTGATTGCTTCCATCTGTTCATCAAGAGAACCTGTTATCATCAGCAAACGATCACTCAAGCGATAATAATTGGCATCCAGAGGAGATATCTTGATGCCGGCTCCTGAAGCTTCAATCAAGGACCTGCTCATGATGAGAGAAGAATCAACAGATGCTCGTTGGAAGTGTCATAGATTCATATCTTTACACATCAGCATGCACTGAAGTAACTCTTGAATTTGCATTTTAAAAAGAAATAATATAACAAATTAGCTAGTGATCAAAGTTAATGAATAGCTGTTGAAAGATAAACAAGGAAAGCTACTGTCATTGTTCCCAAGTGTCACCAAATGATAACTTGAAAGTTCAAACTGCTGATATCAGTTCATCTACATAAGGAAAACAAGACTAATTATGACGAATGCACCTCCATTACTAGTAGTTGTTATTATATAAGTTTATCTACAACCAAGGAATACTTTTACTCCTGAACTTAGGCTGTGTTTGGTTTGAGGAAAGTTAGAGGGAAAATGATTCCCTCAAAAAATCCATCTTATTTTACCCTTGTTTGGTTTGAGGTGGAAAATTTTGTAGAAAGTACTGAAACATTCTTTAATTTAAACAAAATTCTCATCCTATTTTCCACCTAACTTTCTATTTAATTTTCCATCCCTAATTTTCTCTAAACGAAACAAAGGATTCCATGTAATTTTCCATCAAATTTTCCTTTCCTTCAAGTTTTCCCTAAACCAAACACAGCCTTAGTGGTTGTTATCAAACAGAAGTAAGGCTATGACATATCATCTGTTACTATTAGACAATTTGGTTAACAGGCCTTTTGCAGAATTTAGGAGGATATGTTAAGAATAAACGGAGAGAGAGTCTGGAGGATAGTATTCCCTTACTTAATATTAGATCCGCCCTTGCCAATAAGACCTCCACAAGAGCCATTTGGGACTATCATCCGTACTCGTGACCTTGGTTCAACTTCATGTCCACTTTCTTTTTCCATCTAGAAGAAAATCCCAGCTCTAAATAGATTAGTATCCAGTTACCTTTTAGCTACTCATACTACCCTCAGATACATAAAATGACAACATACAATATGCCTGCCTTAATACCTCGCTAAGTAACTTCTTAAGTATCAGATACATGGCATTCAACACTTCTCCAAGATTTCCGGACACCATAATAATTCGATCGCCCGTTCCAGGAAAAAGTTCATGAGTGCGTGACAGCTGAATTCTTGCACCAGACTCTGACTGAAAATCAGTAATAGTAGTGCCTCCTTTTCCAATAACTGACCCTGCTTCAGAGTTTGAAACGAGGAACCTGATGTGCGTAAACGTCTCCCCAGACTCTGAACCATCCAGATACAAGCACAGAAGCAAAATATGAGACATGTAAGCTGACAAACACAAAAATACATTCACAAGCTTTTGAGTGATTTCCTCTGAAGCTATTTGTTTGACATTTATAACCCATGAAGGACACCGCAGAATTCCCATATTTCTCTGACAGAGTCTGAATAATGAGGATTGGAAGTCAAAAAGTCCGAATCGAAGCAGTTGACAAGTTGAGCAGATCTGGAATAGGAAGAAGACCGACCTGGGATGGAGGATCTGAGCTGGTCGGAGCGCTTCGGGGAGCCGTCCTGTGACGAAACGTAGGAAGAGTCCGGCGCGTCCATTGTCAGCTGATTCTGCAAGACGTAGAAGAGAGAAAAACACGATTACGCCATCAGCAAGCACAAGAAACATCTATTACGTATAAAAAAAACAACAAGCAAGCAGTAATGGAAACATTGCTTAAGCAACTGAATGGCGGATTGGCAATCGAGTCATACGAGTGGAGGAGAGAAGCGGCGAGCGGAGAGATGGGATAGATGGGTGGATGCCGTCTCCTTCTGGTGCTGCCTCTCTTCGGAGAACCGCCTCTGATATATATTTTATATTATCTAATTTTTATTTGTAAAAAAATTCTCTAGGTCTTCATAAATTTTTTATTGGGTGAATTGATTGAACAGTTTTTTTTTTAAAAAAGGGAAAATTGAGATTGAAAAAGAAAATTTAGAAGAAAAAAAATAGAAGGTTACATTTTAATTAAAGTAAGAAATAAAAATAAATAAAAGTAAGCGATCTGGTGGATAAAAAACCAATAAATTACAATCAATTTTAAGCAAATTTAACATCTAGTATGCTTGTGTTCACGTTTTATAATGCTGTATTTTTTTCATTACTAAACATGTTTAGTTGGAGAAAAAAAAACAGGAAATGGTTAATTTAGTGGCTATTGTGATTTCAAATATTGTTTATTATTATGTATGGGTGCTTCATGTAAGAAAAGCGCAAATTCTTGTATACTCCGGGAGTACCTACTCCATTGCGCGACGTCGTTTTGATTAAAATCACCTTGAGTGTCTTCATTTCATATTTCACCAAAACGACATTGTTTTTTGTGTTTAACAATAAAACGTATTAAACTCCATTCTTTATCAGAAATGTCTCTATATTCACCAGAATTGCTTATATATTCATCAAAATTGCTCATATATTTATGAGATTATTTTATGATCTAAATTTATATTTTTTATTTCCATATTCATCAGAATTCATTGGATATTCATCAGAATTGCTCCTATATTTATCAGATTATTTTTTGTTCTTTATTCATTATTTTTGCTTCCATATTCATCAGAATTCATTGAATATTCACCAGAATTGCTTATATATTCACCAGAATTGTTCCTATATTTATCAGATTATTTTTTGGTCTTTATTCATTATTTTTGCTTCCATAATCATCAAAATTCATTAAAATATTAATTATTTAACTATAGTAAGCAATTTTGGTGAATATCTAATGAATTCTGATGAATATGGAAGAAAAATAATGAATAAAAAGACCAAAAAATAATCTGATAAATATATGAGCAATTCTGGTGAATATATAAGCAATTCTGGTGAATATCCAATGAATTCTGATGAATATGGAAGCAAAAATAATGAATAAAGATCAAAAAATAATCTGATAAATATAGGAGCAATTCTGGTGAATATATATGCAATTCTGGTGAATATCCAATGAATTCTGATGATTATGGAAGTAAAAATAATGAATAAAGAACAAAAAATAATCTGATAAATATAAGAGCAATTCTGGTGAATATATAAGCAATTCTAGTGAATATCCAATGATTTCTGATGAATGTGGAAGCAAAAAAAATGAATATAGACCATAAAATAATTATATAAATATAGGAACAATTCTGATGAATGTATAAATAATTCTGGTGAATATGAAGACATTTCTGATGAATATGGAATTAATTTAGACCATAAAATAATCTGATAAATATAGAAGCAATTCTGATGAATATTAAAATAATTCTGATGAATAACCAGAATTAAAATCTTTACAGAAACTTTGTTTCATTGAAGCTGGTAAAGACAGTGGCAGCATAGTAAACGAGTTAGGGAATCTAACACTGATGAGGAGATGAGGCATTATAAGATTGAGCAGAAACCTTGTCGGAGTACTTTGGTCTTCCATTGAGAAAATGAGTCGACTCCGTGCCTTGTCTGTGACTGCTTCCAAGGGTGAGACAGTGGACTTGCAGGGCCTAGGTTCTCCACCTCCGTGTCTTGAGCGTCTATACTTGACTGGTGCTTTGGTATCGTTTACACATGCATAAGCAATTCTGGTGAATATATATGTAATTTTGGTGAATATACAATAAATTCGGATGATTATGGAAGTAAAAATAATAAATAAAGAACAAAAAATAATCTGATAAATATAGGAGCAATTCTGGTGAATATCTAATGAATTCTGTTGAATATGGAAGCAAAAAAAATGAATATTGACCATAAAATAATTATATAAATATAGGAACAATTTTGATGAATGTATAAATAATTCTGGTGAATAGGAAGACATTTCTGCTGAATATGGAATTAATTTAGACCATAAAATAATCTGATAAATATAAGAGCAATTATGATGAATATCAAAACAATTCTCGTGAATAACCAATAAATTCTGGTGAATTGAATGCAAAGTATTGAAACGACGCAGTTTTGTACGAATAAAACTAACATTGTTCAGTTCAACTCTAACACAAAACGACGTCGTTTTAAAATAAATCAAAACGACGTTGTACGAGGGAGTACCTACTCCTGTACCTCAGAAGAGTTACTCTAAGAAAAGAAGGGATTTGGGTTTTAGTAAAAAGGTTTGTGTCGTCTATAGTGGATCGAAGGCGTGACTGAAGCGGCCGCAATGGGTGGACAAGAGGAGGAGGGTGACGTCAGCTCCTGATACGAGGCTGAGCAAGGTAGGTGAGTGATTGGGTGGCTTCACGACTGTTGAATACTTTCTGTAGGAGCTCGTCAATCTTTCCAAGCGAAGCGTTTTTCGCTTTCTATCAGCAAGGCGAAAGCCACTCCTTGTAATGTACTCCCTTTGTCCTCTTTTACGAGTTATTTTTGGGTGGAAATAGTTCATCACATGTTCATGTATACCGTCAATCACGAAAGATCACGTGTCGCGTTGAAAAGTAAAATAACACGTGATAATTCATTATTTGTTTTAATTTTTTTTTGACTTTTCAACTCGACACGTGACGTCTCAGATTAGCGGTGTCCACGGACACGTTGTGGACTATATGTCCACCCTAGAATGACTACTTTTTTACATATCATTTAACAAATTTTTTTATCCACTTTTACTTATCACTTAAAATTTTTTAATACGTATTTAATATCAACAACTACCTTAAAACGTCAAACATTAATCATTTTTTTATCATAATCAATAAAAAATATCCATCACCAGAAAAAACATCAATCACTCTATCATTAAATTTGTTCAACCGTTAATATTTATTTCACCTTAATCTATTCAAATTAACCTTAAACAATATGTATTAAAGGACGGAGAGAGTAAGTAACATAGTAAGGGGCGCCGAAGAGGCGGAGAGGGACGGCAATGAATGCTGCAATTTGGGATTAAAAAAATGGATTTAGTCTAAACGATGTAGTTTTGTTTTGACGACGTCATTTGTTGGAGTAACGGAGTTAATATGTGATTGCATTTTAGTTCAAAAATTGAAATTTTGCATCTTATTTGAAAATTAAAATAGTTCACATCGTAATTGAGTAAAAGACGATAATTCAGGATCTCTTTTTAGAAAAATCAACAAAAAAAGTGCTATTGAGTTTATGCGAAATTTGAAAAAAAAATTTAACTTAAATAATCTTACATATAAAAATTAAAAGTATAAAAAATAAGATGATATAATAATTATTTCATGACAAATCCATCCAATTTGGATGGAAAGAAAATGAGGTGTCCCCTCCAAATCTTCCACTCTTCCCAACTACCTCTCTTTAAAAAAAAAATCAGAAACAATTCTTTCATCTATTTTCCTTCCATGTTTCTCCATTTTCATACTCAAATCACTATCTAACCAATTGAGCCAATTCATATCAAACATTGTGATTTCAAATTGATTTTTCATGAGTAAGACTTAAAAATTCGAATAGTAGGCTATGAAATTAAATAGAGATGCGATGCCTTTCCGCAGTTGAGATCTCATCTGATGGTTGCCATTGCCATTATTCATATTACCATTGAATATGATTGTGAAAAGAGATTACTGATTTTTCTTTAGTATGCACACTTTGGGATAAAATCCTTGGTAAACTGTGCATATCATTAATTGTGTCGAGTTCATTACGTGTTCATCCACATAGACATATAGACATAGGGGTGTAAATATGGGTTGAAAATTGAATTTGAGTTGGATTTTTCATAACTCAAATTCATTTGTAATAAAATAACTCAATCCAAATTCAAAACAACCCAACACATTCCAACCAAAATTCAAAATTGTTAATTTGGGTTGAATTTGGGTCAACCCAATTATTTTAATTAATAAGAAATAAAAAATTAAAAAATAATTAAAAAATAATTTTTTTAATTTTTAAATTTTTTAAATTTTTTTCGAATTTTTTTGATTTTTTTTAAAATTTTTAAAATTTTAATTATTTACATTTATATTTTATATTTTTATTTTTTATATATTTATAATTCAGGTTGTATTTTACAATTTGGGTCAACCTGAATTTAATTTGTCCGACCCAATGACCAACCCAACCCAAAAGTACAATTCAAAACTCAATCCAAATAAAATAATTTAACCCGAATTCGGTTCAATTGAATTTATTTGGGTTGTGTTTCGGGTTAACCCTTACACCCCTACATCCACATAATATCATTCGGTGTAAAGACTATATTACCTGTTCATTCACACCATCAATTAGTATATAATAATCTAAAAAATCGAACTAACATTTGAAATTTTAATGGTTCAAAACATCACGGGTCACACACTGTTTGATGATCTGCATGGGTACGTTGTTTACTCGGTCGGTGTACCCAAATTTACACAAGCACAGTGGGAAAAGTTTACTAAAAAACTTTTGGGAGATTGTACTGAAATGCGATTTCTTCAAGCAATTGTCCTCCTCGATTTGAGTAAATGTGGCACAAAGCAAAAAGGCTTAAAAAGCTGTGCTTGCTTTAATGAAAATTTGAGAGAAGAATATATGACCGAAAATGAAATTCTCATGGCTGGATTTCATTTAGTTTTTTTCCTTTTTTTTGTTTGAAATATAAAAATAAACGTACCAAAACACTGATTAGTTTACCTAAACTTTCTTTCTCAAAAACTTTCTTTAAACAATTAAACCAGACATAAAATTATCATAACTTTCTTCAAATTTTCAGTTCTCTCTCCTTTTCTCCAAACCAAACAGAGTCTAAATGTACAAAAATTATAATTGAATTTACATGCCATTTATATGAGTGCATAAACCTTAAAATCACCTTATGTAAACTATGCTGTCTGGGTTGAGGTCAAGTATGATCAAATGCCTGTAGGAATTTCTAGAGTATGAACTAAATCTATGTACCCCTCCTAACTTATGGTATTTGTGAAAACCTGCTTTTTCTCCATCTTAACTTCTTTTTGGACGCCATGACCAGGCCAACTCAACTATACATAGATGGAATAAAGAAGAAAAGACAGCACGTAAAAACCTTATGGCTTATATGAAAACCAGGTCCTTCCCTCTTCCACAACTTTGAGCTTGATCAACAGTTCTTCTCGCTCATTTTCTACTTCAGCATACTTGAGACTCATGTTGAAGTAGCGATTGTGAAGATCCTTCAGCTCTGCTTCCAGTTCTGATGCCTTTTCCTTGAACTCTTCTTCCTTAGATTCTTTGGAAGGTACTGCAGCACTGCTCTGGATTTCAGATGTATAGCTGAATTCATCCATTAAGCATGTGTTAACACATGTTAATCAGATACAAGACTTACAGATGTGAATCTGGTATTATAACTTATATGAGTGCGCGTGCACACACACACACTCACACACTTATATATATAATGTGCAATATTAGGCTAGAGAAGAAAGAGATACAGCTTGTTTAGAATGAAGATGTTGGGGTTAGTATTTTTTATCAGCAAATCATTTTGTTCATGAAGCATGCTGACTGTTTGGTTCGATTACTAGCCACTAACCTCACAGACTGGGTTCTCTTCATGTCAGTGGAGATCGACACCTCAGCAAATTCCGAATCAGGAAACTCTGAATCTATTCCTACAGCTAGAGAACTTTTAGGCATGAAATGATGTCCGTTGTTCACCTGTTTGAGAGGAGCAGACAAATGTTATTAAAAACAATTATGATCAACCAGAACCATGAATAACTGATAAAGCTTAAATATCCCAAAATATACTACTGTGACATATATGCAGTTCTGCACTGATCTAAAACTGCTACACTTGGCTGAATTTGACAACATGTTGTCATCCTAACTAAGTGATTTCAGAATTTCAACCTACAGATGATTCAGATGCAAGTCATCACAAAGAAGTAGCAGCTTAAGTTGAAAAATACATACCTCAAAGAATTCTGACTCCTCAGAGATGGAACTATTACAGGTACTGTTTCGAGGATGTCGGCTGCCAAATCTACCGCCCAGGTCACTAGCGACATGCCTTAGTTTCTTCTGTTTCTGGTTACCTTCAATGTCCGTAAGTGTCTTCAAATATTCGTCTTTGTCTTCTTCAAAATCTTTAATCTTCCTTTGAAGTTGACTATTTGTTCTCTTCATCCTGCCCAGCTCATGTTTGAGTTTCACATCCTCTGCACACTCTGCTTCTCTTGCAGTTAAATCTCCCTCGAGTCGTAGGAGTTTTTCCTGAAGAACTACCTTACTATTTCGGCAATCTTCCAACTCGGACTCAAGCATTTGCATGGAAAGGATTTTCTGAACAAGTGAGGTCTTCTCAGCCTTCAGCTCTTCACGATCTTGATATACTAACTGGAATGAAGCTTCAAGCCTCCCATTTGCAAACTTGGCTTCATTTAGCGAGCTCTTAAGAGCTGAAATTTCGTTTTGGAGCTCTGGTAGTTTCAGCAACTGATGCTTGAGGTGTGCTATCTCTTCCACGAGTTGTAACCTTTCATATTCAGAAGCTTTTAGTTTCAAATCGACTGCATACATAATGCTTCTCGTTTTCTGTTCACTAGATTTTGCCTCCCTCAATAACCCCTGTACCCTTTCATGGTCAGCCAAAACTACTTCATACCTTTTGTTGGAGTCTGCCAACATATTTGAGAGCTCAGCTTCCTTGGATTCAAATGCCTTCTTAAGTGCATCAGATTTATCTTCAAACCATTTGATCTTCCTTTGAGCCTCAAGCAAAGCAGCTTCAAGCTTAGCATTATTGGCATGCAGTTTTGATATCTCCGGTGCTGACTCCATAAATGTTTGGTCGCCATTATGAGCCCCTGACAATTGCTCAGACAGCCACTGGACTTCTCTCTGAAGGTTCTCGACTTCAGCTTTCTTTTCTGAATACTCCTGAAATAGTTTGCTCTCTTCCGTGATAACTTTTCCCTTAAGTTTATCATTTTCAAGAGAAAGTGCATCCACTTCTGAGCTGAAGCTTTTTGATTTCAAAGAAATTTCTTCAATCAACGACGAAAAATCTGCTTCTAAGGTTTCAATTTTAATGATGCATTGGGAATAGCATTTTTGTGATTCCTGAAGTTCTGCTTGTAAAAATGCACAATGCTCATGCAATTGTATGTTTTGCCTCCTTAGATCTCCACTAGTTCTCTGAAGCATACTGCACTCCTCAATGATGCTTTCAGTTGTAGCTTGCAATTTTGGGTTCACAATCTTTAGATATTCACACTCTTCCTGAGCTTCAGACCATCGTTGTTGCATGTCTAAGAACTTCTGATGCATATCACTCCTCTCTGTCTCCATTTCCATTTGTAGCTTTCTGATTTCATCCTGGAGAAATGTGACACGAGAACCTGACAGCTGTAGGTCCAACCGACTTGATTCCTTCTCATCAGTTAAATATCTTAGTTGAGCTTCCAAGCCAGATATTCTTTCAGACAACTGTACATTTTCTTCTTCTAGTTCAGAAATGTGAAGTTCTAGGTCATGTTTGCCACTTTCTAGCTCAGATGACAT
Organism: Kalanchoe fedtschenkoi; assembly: GCA_002312845.1. NCBI lineage: Eukaryota > Viridiplantae > Streptophyta > Magnoliopsida > Saxifragales > Crassulaceae > Kalanchoe > Kalanchoe fedtschenkoi. Next base: position 7,019,089 of record NQLW01000008.1, read on the forward strand.
TCTTTGAAGGACTTCACTAACAGAATCCTGAGACTCAGCACTCCCGTACAGAGACTTGTAATCCAAACTATCCATTGATTCAGAGGTCAGAGCGGTTTCTTTTATCCTTGTATCCTTGATATCTTCCAAAACTCTTTTATCTTCTGCAACATCAAAGATACAAGAGGCCAAAGGTTTTGTGAATGGGCTTGGAACCTCAGCGTCCTTTTGTTTCCTTATATCACCATCTTTGGGAACCACTGAAGATGTCATTAACCCTTCATCGAGGTAACAAGAAGAATCATCAGTGAAAACACCACCTAATCCATTATCTTGGCGGCCGTTATTGGCAATTTCATTTTGGTGGAAATATTCTAATTGTTCATGTGCTAAGGCAAGCTCAATTGCCTTTTCTTCTGCTTTGGTCTTGAGTTTTAGAAGTTCATGTTCAAGACTAGAAATTTTATCCTTGGAAGCTAGTAATTGAGATTCCATTTCTGAACACTTGTCTTCAAGACTCTTGCATTTATCCTCAGACTGGCACTCCATTAGTTTAACTAAGATGTCTCTATTCCCGTCTTCAGTTTCTTTGTTTAGCTGATTGTCACTACTAACATCACCTTCTCCTGAGTTAGAAAAGACACTGCTCTTTTGGAGACTACTTTCTGCTTTTTTAAGCTTAATAATAAGCTCCAAGTTTTCATCTGTTAGCTCATTGCAGTCATTCTCAAGTTCTTGCACCTTATTTTTCAAAGCCTGAATTTCTTCCGTTAGATAGCAGTCCTCTTTATTTACAAACTTCTTCTCGTTTGAACGCTGAGCTAACATAGCTTCAGACAGCTTTTCTTCCAAATTGATTATTTCTTCGTCTTTTGCAACTAGTTTTGACCGCCATTTCCGCTCACAATCCAAGAGGCTTTGGTTCTGCAAACTTTTCTCAGCCTCCAACTCATTTTTACGATCTTCAAGAGTTCTCTCCAGATCATGGATGGTTTTTAGTAACTTATCTTGTGGTTCGTGTATTTGTGTTGATTGAAAGCCAGACTTCTCAATGCTGCTCAAAGTTGCATCCACATCCTTTCCAAAAATTTGATCTCCTGCAGCGGAAGTCATCTGTCTGTTTTCGGGTGAACCTAGTTCAACTCCCTTGAATACTTGGATTTCGTCTTGCCTTGAACTTAGTTCTTCTTTTTGTTTCTCTATGGTCTCTTCCAGTTCTTGAAGAATAGAAACAAGCTCAACATTTGATTCCTGGGTTTTCTCTAGCTGTATGCTCAATTTTGCATTTGATTCTTTGTAGAACCTTAATTCATCTTCCAATTGCTTCTGAAAGTTCTTAGTGTGTGAATTTGAACTCTCCACAGACTTCTGCTTGGTTTCTTCCAATATATTCTTCAATTGTTCATTTTCGTGCTTCAAGCCTTCGCATGCTGTTTTTGACGCAGCAAGATCCAAGTCCAAAAGTTCCTGGTTTTTGGACTGCTCAGCAAACTTTTTCCTCAATCTTTCAAGTTCTGAAGTAAGTCTTCGCGCATTACGCTCCCACTTCTTTGCTTGAACTCTGAAATCCTCATTAGAACTATCTACTAGATCCAATAGGTCTTTAGATGAACCAGTATTCAATAAGTGAGGTGAGGCTATAGTAGATAGCTGGTCAAAATCATCAGCCTGACCGAGAGACTGACCCCCTGACCGTGGAACCTTTGAATTAGAAGAGCAGTTAGATCTGGGAGTATCATTAATAGAATGTAAGGCATAAGGCAAAGGAGATTGGGAGCCGATAGAATCTTGTCTTACAAGAGTATCATCTGTATGCCCGCTGAAGTTGCAGCAGGGGGAGGAATTGCCTCGGCCTAACGAACCATCAAGCGACTCAAAACTGTTGCGCGAGCCTGCAGTGTCCTGCATGAATATATGTAAACTGGATTAAGTAAATTTGCTATGTAAGAACTCTGGTGGTTGGAACCAAGCTTGATATACACATCTATAAGGCACACATTATAAACAAATATGAATGCGTACACACAGTAAGACTTCCATCTTAATGAGAGAAAAAAAGTAAGCCCATACCCTGCAGCCAATTTCTGCAAGATGAGACGAGCCATCAAAGCAGTTACCGGAGGATGACCCAACACTTTTCGTGAAGCAAGTATCAGATGCATCTGATTTGTTTTCCATGTCGTCGAAGTCAGAATTCAGATCTCCAGTATTTGAAACCTCATCAATGGAGTTCTCGTTCCTGAAATATCAATCAATAAATTAATTGTCGATACAACCAGTATGTAAAAGTGAGCAATGTTTTTGGAAGCAGACCTTTGACTTGTTCTTGGAGATATGCACTGGACTTTTACCTATAACAGGAAAGATCCATTAATCCGGTTAGTAATTGTTTAATTACACAACTTATATACTGCGGGCGAACATCCCAAGTGTACCATATTATCCTTCTGCATGAGAAATCAATACAAGAAACAATCTAGAGTACAAAGATTTGGAAAGTAATCAAAGCCAACTCAGGCGTTGAAGTTTCCCAACAAGCCAAGTTTTTCTTGGCAAGTCCAAGTCAACATGTGTAGCTAGTACAGTCAATGAAGTGTCCTGTACTTAGAAGGATTACAGTTTACCTAGTTCCAACCTCACAAGAGTCAACCATGTAGGAAAACATGAACAATTACTATCAAAAGCTAGACTTACATGCAATATAGTTCCGTAAATACATTTCTGCAATGGCAGTGACAATGGATCAGAAGCCTTCAAACTGATATGGTCTACCAGGTTCACGGTAACTTCTCCAAGAACACCAGATTTAGTAGGTCCCTGAGTTAGTGTAAATAGTAGCGATCAGTTCAGCCATTGCAGCTATTAACGAGAAAAGTGCAGGCATGAAAATTAATATATAAAAGGTGAAAGGTTCACTAAGAAACAAAGCAGGCTTCATACAGTTGCAAGAACCAGCTTTATGAGGCATTGATCAGCATCTTGTTTTGTGTCTCCAACAGCTGCGCATAAACTTTCTGATAGGGTCTCTGTCCATCGGCACTTTCCATTTTTGACAATTGTTTTTCCAGATTTGGCTATAATCTTCCCTGTTTCCAGAGATATTACAGACACAAATAGCTTGTCCCATCCTTTAGGTACCTTCATTTGAAGTGTACAAATCTCAACTCAGTTAAATAGAAAAACTAAACTACATCTATGACTTCTACACACAGATGCTTTGATATACAAGTGCAAACCACAATGCACACTGTGAAGTGTATAAACCAAGTTATAATTCTACTATCCTAAACTGAAATATTTACATGATGTGTCATCCCCCAATATTGTACTTTTGACCGCTATTGACATGGTCCAGTCAGATTCTGGCCTATCTTGTGATGTATAAACCATCAAGCATTCAGATTAGAACAACAAAACTTCAATTCCTCAACAGCTTATCTCTTGAAATTATTGCAAACCTAAAAAGATCCATAAGACTCAACTTCACCGGACCTAAAATTTTGACCCATTCACAATTCAATAATGGAACAATTATACAAAACCACAAATTCCCCAAAAGTACCAGAAATAAAAAAATGCACCGACCTTACTGAGGTCTCCCGGACAAAACTGACAAGCATCTTCCTATAAAGCAAGAAACACTAAAAGCAAAGGAAACGCCACAGTAACATACTCTCCACACTTGCTTCAACACATGTACAGCAACAAATCCAAATGCGCACTAAACACCAACTTCCAATAGGCACTTCACCAAATCATCAACCGCAATGACATGGATCAACCCCCGCATAAATCGAACACGAATACACTCGCATTGCGAGTAAACCAGTTGAAAATGGATAGACGAATTAAATCCAGTACCTGAGAAGCTTGTAGACTCGACAAGTTGAAATCGATCCGTAGTCGGGATTTGTCCGACTTGGCTTTGTGCAGCCGGAACATGATCGGACTAACTACTGATCTCGGGTCAACTGAGCGCCGACGCGTTGCGCATTCCCGACGATCGCGGAGGAAATTGGCGCACCGATTGCGACTGAGAGTTCAAGAATTCGCTGGAAGACGAAGAGGAGAATTTGCCCGAGAGAGAGAGATGAGCTGGCTTCCTGCACATTGGAGTTGATGTAGTCAATTACATGTAATCATCATTTGCTGATCATCTATCTTCTCGATGTCACAACAAAGCCCCTCCAGTATTGGTTGTTACGAAACTAGCCCCGAAAGTGGCGCTTAGTCTCTCTTAAGTTAAAATCGAAAACTGGACTAAATCCAAATATATCTAGGGAAAATTACAAAAAGGGGTATGAACTATCACAGTTTTATAAATTACGGGTGTAACTATCATTTTTTGTAATTTACAGGTTTTTCAATTTTAGGGCTGTTTTGTAAGTAAATATTTTTCAATTAAGTCCAGATCTAATTTAAAATAATTACAAATTCACCCTCAACAAAACTAACCTAACCACTCATTCATTAAATTTGTTCAACCGTTAGCATTAACTTCATCTTAATCTACACTTGCTTACATTAACATGGATAATTTAGGTTAGATTAGTTTTGTTGAGGGTGAGTTTGTAATTAGTTTAAATTAGATCTGCACTTGATTGAAAAATATTTATTTACAAAACAACCCTAAAATTGAAAAACCTGTAAATTACAAAAAATGGTAGTTACACCCGTAATTTGTAAAACTGTGGTAGTTCATACCCCTTTCTATAGTTTTCCCATATATCTATATCTACTATAATAACATTATAGGATGTCGCGCTCCCGGCGGTTATGCTCCCCCTCCCGAATCGAACCGGTTCGGTTCAAAATCGGTTGGTTCGGTTTGAAATCAGTCAGTTCGGTTCAATTTGAAATTTTAAAAAACTGTTCGGTTTGAAACGGGTAGGTTCGGTCCAGTTTGAAATGTTAATAGTTTGATTGCGGTTTCAAATTTTAAAAAACCGATGACGAATAATTTGATTCAGAATTTAATTTTTACGAACCGAATCGAACCGAACCAAACCCGTCGATTCGACGGGTACTCTCCCTAGTATATATCTACTATAATAACATTATAGGATGTCGCGCTCCCGGCGGTTATGCTCCCCCTCCGGAATCGAACCGGTTCGGTTCAAAATCGGTTTGTTCGGTTTGAAATCAGTCAGTTCGGTTCGATTTGAAATTTTAAAAAACTGTTCGGTTTGTAATCGATCGGTTCGGTTTTAAATTTTCAGTTACGGTTTCAAATTTTCGTTTCTAATAATTTGATTCAATTTTTAATTTTTCTCAAACAGAACCGAACCAAACCCGTCGGAACGACGGGTACCAATACTTGTATATATATAACAGAATAGGATTGGCAGCGTCCCGACGCTCCCGATCGGTTTGGTTCGGTCTCAGTCGGTTCGGTTCGGTCTTGGTTGGTTCGGTTCGATTTTAAATTTTCAGTTTCAAATTTCAAAAAATCGATGACTAATAATTTAATTTGATTTTTAATTTTTTTTCAAACTGGACTTATCCAAATCCGTCGGTTCGACGGCATTCTACCTTGTTATTAATAACGGGATAGCTATTGGTTAGTTCATACTCTTAATTCGGTCCTCATAGTTAATTGACATTGCAATTATAAAGAAGTGGGATGTCAAGTGTAAGGAGCAGTAAGTACAAGGAGTAATTAGTAAGAGCATGTAAGTTGTATTGAGGCCGCGTCGTTGGTGATTGAATTGGATGGGTTGGATGGTGGTGCTGGTGGTGGGGCAGGGTGTTGTTATTGCTCCGCCAACTCCACGTTCTGCCAGGTCCATACCGAAACCCATACTCCTACTCCCTAACACGCCTGACTCGGTCTGCTTCGCACGTGTGAATTAAATTTCAAACATTAAAATTGTAAAAAGTAAATGATTACTTCCTCCGTCCTCTATTACATGTCGTTTAAGGTTAATTTGAGTAGATTAAAATGAAGTTAATGCTAGCGGTTAGACAAATTTAATGAATGAGTGGTTGATGTGTTTATAAAAAAATTCGTGCAAAAAGTAAAATTGGTAGATGATTACTGGTAGAGAATGTATTTTTTATTGAATATGAGAATGAAGTTATTAATGTTTGACATTTTAAGGTAGTTGTTGACATTAAATACGCATTGAAAATTATTAAGTGACAAGTAAAAGTGGACAAAAAAATTCGATTAAGTGACATGTAAAAGAGAACAAAGGGAGTACATCAGATTTATGGCAATAATATATCATCAGGTCACGACCCTGTGCTTTAAGACGCAGAGTGTCAAAATCATATCGTTTTATTTATTTAATAGATAGAATCAAATTTCAAGCAATTAAATAATTTATTGTGATGGTAGTTACAATTTAAAGAGCTAATTTACTTGTAAAAAAAACATTTAGTTGCTTAGGATATGATTCTGTAATAAAAATATATGTATACACAAGGCAGAGTAGTCGTCGAACCGATGTGTTTGGATCGGTCCGGTTCGAAAAAAATTAAAAATCAAACCAAATTATTAGTCATCGGTTTTTTGAAATTTGAAACTGAAAATTTAAAACTGAACCGATTCTAACATTTAAAATCGAACCGAACCAACCAGTTTCAAACCGAAACAAACCAACCGAAATAAAACTGAACCAATTAATTTCAAATTGAACCGAACCAACGGGGACCGAACCGAACCGACCGGGAGCGTCGCGATGCTCCCAATCCTATGTATCGGTTTTTATATGTCAAATGTTGTAGATTTAGAATAGCTGACAAAATAAATATCGTTTTCATTTAATTCAGCCAAACCATCGCCATTTTGACCGTATTAATGAATATTGTTTTTTTTGGGAACAAATATTAATGAATATAGTTGAGTGTGCAGAGGAACGGTACTAGGTATTTTGTATGTTAGTGGTAGATTTATTTTTTTATTTTTTTTAAATTAGCTTTTTTATAATATATTATTTTCACATCAATTTTTGTTTAATTTTTTTTCCTGTTGGGGAAAATCACAATTTAGAATTGTAATTTTGTCTATTATCCAAAGTTATCAAAATCGGACCGGACCAGCCGGTTCGACCGGGAACCGGACCAGGTACTAGTCCGATATATATATTATCGGGATGCATCACGAAACGAATAAAACTGATTGAACCGGACGGTTTTTAATGAAACCGTTGAACCGGACCGGATATATGAACCGATTTGTTTACGAAAGTGGACTTAAATCAAATTTAAAAAATATTTTTTTTAAATTGTACAAGTCAGGACTCGAATCCGAGCTTACTATACGTTAGGCAAGCATGTGTACCACCAGACTATCCAATTATCTTGTCAAAATTTCAATAATTAACCTATTAACTCTTATATGTCATAATAATTATATATAATTGAATAGGCAGTCAAACCGGTTTGGACCGCCGGTTCGACCGAAAAATCGGGAACCAGGGCCTTGACCAGTTCGGCCTCCGTTCCGGTTCTGATAACTAGGGGTGTAAATTCGGTTATAAACCGACCGAATTGCTTATTCGGTTAACCGAATCGATTAACCGACGAAAAATTCCTTAACCAATTAACCGATTAACCGAAAACTCGGTTAATTCGGTTAAATTAACCGTGATTTTGACCGAATTTCGGTTAAATGGTTAATTTAACCAAATTAACCAAGTTTTTGACCGAATTTTCAATTTAGAAAAAAAATTACACTGCTGGTAAGTTACAATTTTAATTTTGTAATTTTATTTTTTAAATATTTTTATTTTTATTCAGTTAACCAAAAATCCATATATCCTTAACCGTTAACCGAACCGAAACATTATAGTCGGAAAAAAAAGGATTTGTTTTATGATATTATGCATCGACTATCATCAGTTGAATAAGATTGATTTAACTTTTTATCCACCATCACATTTGGATTATAGAGCTAGAAGTTCTGAAGATGTAATTAAGGACACGTGGATTATTTAGTTTGGGAATGGTATTTGGCTTTCTCCCTTAGCAATCTGTTGCTAGTGATAAGCATAGCTCTTTATCTAAAATGGAATTTGATTTTGAAGTTTGAGACGAGAGAACTATTAAATGTGATAGTAAGAAGTAGGATGATCCTATAATGCTATGTATTTACAATTATCAGTCGAACTAGGTGACAGTGAAAAATGAGTATCTATCACCAAGGATAAATGATTTTATTGACCAGTTGCATGGAGCTCGTTGTCGTATGAAGGTTAATTAACGTTTTAACTATTAATGACTTTGGATTTAAGAGAAGAATATTTCGAGGATGGTAATTATGATTGATTATTCTTATGGATTCTGGAGATGTTTGCTAGACTCATGAATAGTTAGTAGCTTCATGGAAATGACGAATAATGTCTTTGGACTTTTTTACAATAAAAATTTTGGCTTTAATCAATGATGTAACACTGGATTACTCAAGGGCCTGAGAGAACATGCTTTGGATTTGAGGCAGTTACATTAAACTGTTAGGACACAAGTTTTATGCTAAGTTGTCTAAGTGTGAGCTTTGTTCAGACAATGCTACTTTTCTTGGCCTCATCTTGACAAGTTAAGATGTCAAGGTGGATCTTTAAAGAATCTAGTGATCGAGCGCTGGTTTGCTGTTACTTCAGTAGCAGAGATTTGAGTTTTTCTAAGTTTAGCTGGATAGTGTCATTAGTTTATGCAGGGTTTCTCTCATGTAGATGTATGATTGACTCGTTTAACTTAGAAAGGCATTTAATTGTTTGGCCCGACGTCTGTGAGGAGAACCTTTTAATATTTCTACCGATCAAAGAAGTATGAAGTATATTTTAACTAGAGGGACTTTAATCTTTAGAAGAACAAATGGTTAGAGTTGCTTGAAGACGAAAATTGTACTGTTTCTGATTTTCTAGGAAAGGTTAATGTCATAGCAGATGCTCTGAGCATGAAATACATGGACAGTTTAGAAGACACGTCCAAGAATTTGATGTGATTTAATATACAAATTTTCTTTTCACAAGTTGCAGAATCATGAAGTTTATTTTATTTAGAGTTAATGAAATATACAACTATTGGCAAATTATAAATCATTCTTAAAACAGTAAGTTAGATCAGAAAAGTTCAAGATAGTGATCATGAAATTATTAAGTTAATGGTCAAAATTTGAGAAGGCAAGCATGCAAGCTTTACTATCGGTAAAGATGGAAATCTTCAACACAAAGTTGATTACATGTTCAACTAACCAATGATGGTATAACTTTATTTGATAGATCTTTATTGAAGGAATGTGATGAGATGAGACATTGTGGATTCTGTTTGAGCTTCTTAATTAACTTGTTAACTAGAGAAAGGTGAATGCTAGATAGCAACTGATTTACTTTAATAGATAGAGATTTCTAAGAAATAAACAAAGAGTGGGTCACACAAAAATTTTGCTGCTATTCTGTCGCATTCCAGTAAAGGACTTTAACGTAGTCATTGATGATATACAGATTAAATAAGGTCATTCATTTAGTTCTGGTGAATCTTGGCTATTCTTACCCTAGTAGTGTACCCAAGTGCACTTATGAGATTATATTGCTACATTGGTTGCCAATGTTCATTACTATTGATCTCAAACCTTAGCTCACATCTAAAGATACTTCGCACACATTTAGATGGTGGCTCACTTAAGCACTCAGTTTTATTAAGTAAAAATATTATTAAAGAAGTAATAGATTTAAAAGAACTTGAAATCTTTGTGCTCTCTTGATAAAGTTCACTTGCAAAAAGAAAATGCGAGAGAAGTTCTCATTCTTTAGTTGGTATGAGTTAAATGAGAATAAGTTGTTAGGCCCCGACGTAGTTCTAGATGATATTGATGAGGTTCACTTGACAAAAGACAGATTATCAAGAGTTTGGAGTTGCTGATAGTCTTATGCTGGCAAGATACTAATCAAGTCTTTAATTTATAGCGGGCCACCAATGAAAGACGTGATGAGGTTTGACATGAAAGGAGAATGTAGTTATTGATTCATTGGTCCTTTCACTTTTAAGAATGAGTTGGAAAAGTGACTCACCAACGACATTATCTCAGACAATGTTAAATGCGACCTTCAACTCTCTATATTCTGAAAGTGCATTTCAAATTTAAGTCATGTGCAGAAACAAACCACATTAAAGTAGATTAATTTATAAGAAATTTATTAGCATTAGCATTGTGGATTGCTAAGAGAAGGGACATTGTAACAATAAGTGCTTTGTAAATCAGTTTTGTAGGGAAAGCATTGTGAAGCTGAAACTAGTTAAGATTCAAAAAGGGCATGATATACACATATCCCACACATAAGGTTTGTGTTTCAAATTTGAGGACGAATTTTTTTTGAAGGGGGATATAATGTAATGTCCATAGTAAATAATAATAATAATAATAATAATAATAATAATAATAATAATAAAAATTATTATTTTCATTTAATATGGATTTGTTGGGCCGATTAAGCCATTTTTTTGGCTGAGCAAGCCATATAAAAAAATGAAAAAAAAACCCTACAGTCTCAACCTCCACCCGCCTCCACTGCCGATTCTGCTCAGCCACCTCCCCTCTCGATTTCCAAACTAAATCGAAGACCTCTCGCATCAGTATCGTCGAAGTTTGATCTCTCTCCGCCGACTCGATCAAGCCCCGTCGAATCGAACATCATTTGGAATTGTGGCGTCTTCCACATCAATGCAGTCAACACCTCTCGTTGGAAAAGATGCAGCAGCATCACAATCAAAGTTGTCAACTTCCAGGCAAAACCTAGACCTGACCGGATCATGCCGAGGGAATTAGAGTTTCTGCTATGGATGTCGAGGGTGCTAAAAGCATTGATAGCTTTCTTTGGGGACTGTAGCTGGGTGCTTGGGGCAGATTAAAGCATATCAGGAATGAGAAGATGGGAAGAATGGACAAAGATCATGGGATGTGTTACCGTTGTCTATGTGTTCGGGAGAAAGGGTTTAAGGATTAAAGAAGTCATGCAGAGTGGAGGTCAATAGTGATGAGCGAGACTATGAAGGATTAGGAACCTGAGTTCTCAGGATGCGGCCAAGAAGGAACGAGCAATGAAGAAGGAACGACAGTAATCGGTTTTTTTCCAAGGTGCGCACATCTTTACCACCTGCTTTAACGTACATGTAAATCAAGTTCTTGTTACTATTTTATCATGATTCTTGATTGTAAATTGTTTTACGTAAAAAGATCTTTCCAACTATATAAGTTTCGGGTTCTAGTTCAATCGGAATAATGAGATACATGGGTTCAAAAGTGAGAGTGAGAAACTGTCGGTCGGTTTTTAAAATCTACCTACTAACTTTGAACATAGATTACTGATCTGTTATTGGAATTGAGTAATTCTTTCTTTGAACATATTCTTTGTTAAACATAATTTTATAGGTTCTATAAATAATATTCTAAAGTTATAGGTTCAAACCTTTCTGTTAGAATTTGACAGTTCAACTATCCAACTTTGAGGGTCTAAAACTTGAGTTTATAATATCTGCATTAAGCGATTCTCGTGTCTAAATTATTTAGCTCGAAACAAGCTTTCTAGTGGTATAAAAATCATAAGCTAGTTATGTCTGGTTATAAAGTTATTAGCTTCCAAAGTTGGACCGTTAAATCTGTGTGTAAGGAGTTAGCAATGAATTTTAGGCATTCTTTGTCGTTTTTACATAATGTAAAATTGTAGGTTATGATAGAGCATTATTATTGCTCGAGTGCGTTAAAGATTGTTGGGTTCGCTCGGAAGAGGTGAGTAAATAAATCCTACGTATTTCTTTTCGTACAAAATTAAATATGTGGTTGATAATGAATTATATTGGGTATACAACGTACATAATATATACCCAAGTGGAAGAGTGAAAATGTTATATTGAGCATTCATTCATTCATGTGCATACATGCATCATGTCTGCGACGCTTGTTTCGCGAATTATTGCGCTTGTTATATGACTAATTATGATCCGGATCGGCAGTGACGACTGCCAAGCCAAAGAGGGCTTTCGTCGCAGTTCATGCTTGTCACACATACACATTTGCATTGACATATTGCATTTGATGTGGTATAAACGAAATATATTTGTCAACGAGATGATAAATAACTCCTCATACGTACTCAATAAAAGTACGAACGGTGAGCGAGCCGCACGTGATTAATAAGATGTTAAATTAAAATAAAAGATTTCCCCATTCGGCTCGCCAAATACGTAGCGAGTTGTTTACTCATAGAGTGAGTCTTTTGACTCACCCCCAATATTTAAATTTTCTTTTCAGATCAGTAGTCGTTCATTAGCGACGGTGTTTGAGTGAGCAACGAGCGAACTTTTCGGTACGGTGTCATTCAGTCTTCAGTCAATTTCTTTCAGTGAATAGTTATTAAATTTTTGTTATTTTGTCAACCATTTTAGTTGTCGCTCCGATGTACTTGGATAAGATTTTGGATTGATTTTCAGTAGTTTAAATCTATTGAATTTTATTTTATTTAGAGAGTATGTTGAACCTTTGACTTTGACTTTTTCTTCGCCGAGACTTGTTTGACTGAAAGTCAAAAAAACAAGTCAAACGCCATCGCGATCCTTATTTTTCGGGTCGTGATATGTTGGTATCGGAGCACTAGGTTGTCCCCATAGTATACGAAGTTAGGATTTGGTAGAATTTTGATTATGGTAGTGAAGCGCGCCACCACCATAAACAATGTTCTGCTTTGGCCTTTTAGGAGTGTCTTTTTCAGTTGCGTCTTCTTTTCTTTTGAAGCCCCCTTGATTTGTCATTCAATCTTAATTCAAAGTCTTTATCCAATTGCACCATGATGGACCGTGCTTGAGCTCGTAATAGGAGTAATAGTAAACATAATAATGATTAGGGCTACAGTAGCAGAGTATGTGGTACTGATATTAATGTGGTGTCATAAAGTTCCCTCATAGAGCTATTAGATAAGAAGAATGATTTTAATAACAAGTAGGCTATAATGTTTAGAGTGTTTAGATTCGGACTCTCATGGAATTACAATGACTTGACGAAAAATGTTCAATGGATAGTAATGATGGATACAGGTTATTGACGCTCACATAGTAGCTAAGAACGTTGTACGAAAATTACTTTAACATTGTCTATGCTTCCAAATAAATTTAGAATGCCATCTTAGGAGTTTCTTAATCTTCAATTTCCTACGTTTTCCTGAATGTGGTGTTACAAGAGATCTATGTTATTTGTTGAAACTACTCAAAGACTTCAAGGAGTGTTGCGTTATTCAAGTGTGAGATTCATAGAGTTTGTTAAGTATACGACTCATGAGATAGTCTTGCCTTAGAGTGCTATGATGATAGCTAGTCGTGGTAAGCATATATCTCTCCTGGTGTGAAAAGTGTTCAAGATTTTGCTTTTGGAGAAATTTCTACCTTAAAGTATTAGAGATGCTAAGATCTCTTAAATTGAGAGCCTCGAGTAAGGTTTTAGCATGTATGCTAATAAGTTTACTAGTTGTCAGTTTATGGGCCTAATCCTGCACTAATCAAGGACGTGCAATTCTAGTAATTTTAAAATAATATTTGATTCTCTTAAATGATGTGTTATTGCGTTAATGACAATTATAGTTAATTGTTGAGAATTTTGAATCAAGTTATGATGTCCGAGATAAGATAAACTACAAAGCATTATAGTCAGAAAAAAAAAAGATTTGTTTTATGATATTATGCATCGACTATCATCATTTGAATATGATTAATTTAACTTTTTATCTACCATCACATTTGGATTAGAGAGCTAGAAGTTCTGAAGATGATAATTAAGGTAGATGGACAAAAAATAAGGTAGTCAACTAGCTAGCTAGCTGGAGTGCTTAAATTTTGAGATATTGATGAGGAGGATCTATGCCCGCACCGTACTCCTCGGCTTTTAAGAAAAGAAGATCGATCAGCTAGCCGCTCTAGCTTCTTGAAACCTGGTAGACACAAACATTGATCTAACTCTTGTTTCATTGAAACTTTTATATATATTGAAAAAAAACGTTGTATAGCAGAGACAATATATACTTATAAATGATGCCAACTCTCGATTGATTTATTTATAATAGACTGGTTTTGCAATTTACTAATCTCTGCATATATAAGATTATTAGTAGAACCAGAAGAAGTACACAACAATGGAATTAATCTACAAAATATCTCTATATTCATGCCAGCAGACGAGCATGGTGACACAGCGTCTAAGAATGTAGAATCTGGCTCTCTGCTCCTTCACCAGCTGGTTGCATCTTGTCCCAAACGACTTGCACGGACCCCGTACATGTCTCTCGCAGAAGCTCCTCCCATTCATGTCGTCCTTGCTGCTGATGCGCTGGGCTTCCGCCTTTCTCTTCATCACCATCTCCATATATATATATATATAATGAAAGATCAGTTTCACTTACAAGGTCTGCGGTATGCAGATGAGTGATAAAATGGGTATTGGCTTTGGGAGAGACTTGAGGCTCAAAGATATGTGTGAAATGCGAAGTGAGAGACCAGTGATTTATTTTTTTTATTTTTTTGAGAGCTACGCTAGCATGAGCTATGCATTTATATAAAGGTGAGATAAATTTTGAGGCATGGTTCGTACAACATCACGAGAAATTTTTTTATGTATTAGTTTCATTATTTGGAAAAGAATCTGTCCGTTCAAATTAAATAATAATAAAATTAGGTAGATATATCATGTGAGAGTATATAAGTTACATATCATAACGGTTAAAATGATATTTTTTGGATATATTTTAAGTGTTTTAGGGTTTTTTGTGTTTTAGAATTTTTAGTATTTTAGAATCTTTAAGATTTTAGGGTTTCACAATTACATATTTTTAGTTTTTTTTATGATATTTCAAAATCTCTCCAAAAAAACGGCGTCATTTCATAACCATAAAAACCATATTTACTAAAACCCTAAAACTCAAAAACCCTAAAAACTCTAAAATATACTAAAAAAATATTAAACCCTAAATACTATTTAAAACAATTTCAATTTAACCACTTGAATATATAAATTATATACCTAATACTAAGGTATATCTTTTTTTTTCTCATAAGAATATATTATCATCTAGTGGGCACAATTCACACGAACAATTTTTGACACTTGTGACCAAGAAGTTGGCTAGAATAACAGATAGATTATACATTATAGTTGTGATGGTAGTATTAATTATTTTGGTGAAGATTTTGGCACCCAACAGTCTCTACCACATTTTTTTTTATTTTTTACGATGGTCAAGGGCCGCCACATTTCCTCCACTTGGATAGTGACGCTCATATTCACTGCGAGCCAGTTCATGCGCACATCCAGCGTATCTAAGCGTAAATGCGATACCAACAGAGTTTGAACCCAGAACTTTAAAATTGTTAGACAACACTCAAGACCTCTACCACAAATTCTCGGTGTGTTTTTATGGTTTGACAAAGTGCCTAACTAGAAACTACAGGGAAAGTAAATGAGGTGATGATTTTTGCCGATCCCGTCGTGGGTTTGTTTATCATTTGTTGATTTCACGTGCAGGCTTTATATAACCACGCCTTTGTGTCTGGGCCCAAACCGGATCCCATGTTTAATTAAGATTTTCTATCAAACCCGCTACCTAAAAGTCTCCCAAATCTGTAGCTTCGTGTACGTGTGCAATTACACCAATATTGTTAAACACATGGAGTGAGGTGAATTAATTTGTAAATTTGCCCTACAATTTAAAATATTTTAATCTGAGTGGATCAATAGTTTGATGCAATGTTTTAAAGTGCTGGACAGTATTATCGTGGTGGGCATAATACTTAATGACTAGTCAATTAGAAGAAGAGTAATCAGAAGAAATAATTGGATGATGGCTATTATATACATTAAAAATAGGAAAAAAACTCAAAATGGTTTCAAATTACAACATTTTATCCAATTGCGATTCAACTATCGTATTTTTAAATAAGGTGCAAATACCGTCATCAATGTAGACGGATAATCCAACTCTAGTTACAGACTGTTATCTTCATTAACACCCAACACACACCATTAAAAAACCAACTAATAAAAAACTATTTTGTACATAAAAAAACTCACCCACACAAAATCATGTCAGAGGGTTGATTGGTGGCTTGAAGATTAGACGTTTGAGAAAATGATGTTGGAGTCCTAATTGTTCTATTATTTTCTCTTAAATTCATACCCAGATCGAAATTGTCCAGCTTCCCATTCTCTCTAGTATTTATTTACTTTTAAAATTCAGGGCGGAGAATTAGTTGTAATTGCAGCTGGTTCTTAAGGGCGGATATTTACTTCTAATTATCATTTATCTCCATCATCTGCTGATTTAATCATAATTATGGCTATTAGGTCACCCGATTTTCGTGATCCATATCTACAGATCACCGTGTACGTGCTTGTCCATGAAAAGGTAAGATCTGCACATCTACATCCGATTTTTACTTCGAATTATATGTCATGGACACTGATGTTCACCAAGGGAAGTAGAATTACACGTCGAGAGGAAGAAGAAGAACCGGTCTTTGTGGAGAAACTACAGCATCAACTTCATTAGGTTTCAATATCCACCTTAAGTTTTTCAGACGACGAAGAAAAAGAAAACGTTGGTGCTGATCTTTTGGATAGTTTCAATATCAGCATTGTTGCAGAGGTGATAATAGATAAATTGTTTATCTAAGTTGACGGTTTTTTGTACTTTATTTGAAAAACGTATTAGTTAAGACCACAACTTGATTAGAGATGATAATTAAAAACTCTCATTTTGCGTTTTTCCATTTAAAATATATTTAATAATTAGTATTAGAAATATATATTTAAAAATAAATATTTTTTAATACGCATATATGAGTAGATACACATTTTAAATAAGTGATTTAATATACATTAAATTGTGTATTTGTGTTGTCATGCCCTTTTTGTAAAAAAATCTTTGGGAGCAGCGTACCGCAACTTTTTCGAGATGGGATTTACCAATCATTATATCCGAATCAACTAAATCTCTCCATTTAACTTTACCACTATTAATTAATTGATTAAATCTCGAGTAGGTCTTCAAAAATGATTGATAGAATCTGTATGTAACTAATCATTTGTATTTATCACCCTAATCCAGGCTTTTTCCTAAGTAGTGTCCCTATGCTATGTCAAGTAGGTTAAAATCCACTATCTTCTGTCTCGCAGCTCCTTAAGCCATCTCCACTCCAAATGCGCTATATTAAATTTCACTCCATTTTGATGAAGTTGAAATATATAACCAGTGTCCCACATCGAAGTATTTAAATCTTCTATCCATTTACAGCAAATTAATTCAAAAAGTAATTTAGTATTAATTGAAATATCACATTAGAGATTGTTATTACACAAAAATGGTACTAGAGGCCGTTTTGACCTCCATATCTCATTATGTAAATTACTATAGTTTAGTAGCTAACAGATCATATCAGCCTTGATGTTAATTACGATTTAGTTTTGTTTCAATTCGATTTCTAATAAGTTGACTCATTCGTTCAGTGCTGACTTGCATGTGAGTGCATTTCAGCTATATATGCTTGTTAATTTGATTTACTGAAAATTAGAAGAAAAAATATGATAGGAAAAAATAAATTTCATTAAATTTCATTTTGTATTTTATTAGAGATAGAAAATTATAAAGAAAATATGATGATATTCAATAATTTAATTAATTTTTTTTCTAATTTTCCAATCTAATTCCTTCCCCCTAGTTTTCCTAAATCAAATATAAAGTTTCTTGAACATTCTCTCACATTTTTTTGGTCTCATTTTATATTAATTTAACAAAATGGTAGAACTTAAGCTTCATTAAATTAATTTGATTCTGTCTGATTCACTGACTATTATTCCCAGTTGTAGAGTCTAGAGAAAGGCAACTGTACATACATTAGGACATTAGGTTAGATCCATAAAATGATAACAAATCTTATTCCACTCTCTGAATCAAATCAATATAAACAACAGCAATCACATCAGATAATCTTCACTTCAACAACTTAATTAGGTCTGGTGTGGTTATAATCATAATTTACTTATAATTTCACTTCACTAGTTCACTCCTCCCTAATTGTAATCCTAATCCTAAATCTAATATAATTATGATTGATACATGTCCGGGTGCAGTAATTTTTGAGGGAGTGAGAGCGCAAGCAACATCTACTCAGGTGAAGATCAAACATGAATAATGCACGTGCGGTGACATCTTTACATTTCAGGCACGATCCCACGAGAGCCCGCGTTAAATGAAGTTGAGTTTTTGTCGTTTCACGTGGCATTAAACCAACGGTCGCCATCTAATCGCAACTAATAACCAAGCAGATAATATAAAAGACAATCTTAAACGTTTGGCAATTTCCCAGTCTACCCAACCGCTGTCCCAGCCACAGACCTTTGATATGATCTAAAACCTTAGCTAATCTCCATCGACACCTATGTTGTGTTAACCGACACGATCCATTCCATTAACAACACGAGCTACTCAAATTTCACTCACCTCTCTTCATTTTTCATCCTTGTGCTAGGATCACGTAGATATAAATATATTAAAATTATCCGTGAACTGATTCGCAGTGAATCTGATGCCATTATCAAAATGAAAACAATACTATCACTTACCGTTAAAAAAAAAATCTTTAAACCACTAGATGTATCATGTTTTAAGCATCACGGTCTGGAAAAAAGAAAGAGAAAATAAAACGCTAAAGGCAACTTTATCAGGCCCAAAAGCGTGAAATCTAAGACGGGTTCAATATCTGATGCTCGGCCCGGCCCAGGCACTAGTGTTCCTCCTCTTATTACGCATGCCATGGGCAGTCTTGAAACAGGCATCTGTATCATCGCACACTTTTCGATCATATACATATGTTATGCTGCGATTTAGGAGTTTATAAGAAGCTATTCTAAAAACAAGCCTCACCATGTCCGAGGTTTAGAAGGAGTGGTGCGTCTCTGTCACGTGATCGAGGATCTTGATCAGGGAGGATATTAAAACCATATGTGACGAGTGAAAAAGCAGCCGCCTGGGGAACAGTAACACTAGTGTTTTCATAACAGTTGTGACATATGGTTGATTTATACTATCGAAACCAACCGGCTGAAAAGGAGAGCCTTAAATTAAACACTGTTTGTACTTGACGACTTCAAGTTGATGTTATCAAAAACGAAAAAAAAAAAAGGCTTCACTTTATCCTAGTGCCCTTAAACAAATTAGGACCATATGTGGGCATAAATATCCATGGCTCACATGTACTACATTTTCTTTACATCACATACATGTACTGAGTTCAACATTTAGATGAGTAGCCAACAAGAATAATGGTCCTTACGTTACTCTTGATAGTGTTCGGAAATTAAATAATGATGAAATAATGCGTAGTGCGCAACTGTCATGTGACATTATCATAGATAATTTTATCAATCATCATGTGAACCGTCATGATAACAGCTTACGAGGAACACACATTATTCCTATTATCTTTTAAAAATACAATGTATCACATTTATTTGAAAGTTGACTAGATCCGTACTCCAGTGGGACAGAAGAGCACAGAGAATAAAACTACTTTAATTAACTTTATTTATCTCAAAGAAATTTGCAGTACATTTAGGAGTTCATCATGCATCCTAGCAAGTTGACACACCAATCAAAGAGGCATTAAAGCTTGTACTACTTGGGGGGCCACTGTACATATATCCATCAGCCTCGAGTGTTTCTGCCATTCCATTATATGTACAAAAGCTTGGTAGCATCTCTTGACAATTCTCAAATTATAACTACTATAGAACCAGACATGCAGTCTTATATACCCTCCTCTCATCACATGTATGCTTAGCTTATTAGCGCAATTGGATTTGTAAGTGTATGTGAACAATTTCTAGAATCATATTTGGAGTTATCGATTCTCAAAAAAATGTTTCAACAGCCACTGAAATCGTATAAATTGAATCAGGGTGAGCATGTAACAAGAATAATGGAAGCTGTAGATCTTTAGACATTGATATTCCAAACACTTTGAAGCCAATCTTGGTCACACTTGGAGCATTTTTTGGGATTGACGTTCGACAGCTTGAAGTTAGACGTCAGATGATCCTCTTATAATTAAATTCTATCAGAATTATAATTTTCCTGAAAATTTTTTTCATTTCTGGCTTTCCAAACTCAGAATATGAAGGTTGTGAACAAGAAGACTATCGGTAGTATTTTTTGTGTGTTGTTTCTTTCTTTGAATCTCTGCTTGAACCAGCAGTGCCTTTTAGGTTAATTAGTTTATGCCTGTTATTCAGTCTCTGATGCGCAGCCTAGAGAGAGGACTGAGCTAAAGGGAGCTGGTGATGCTGCAATGGAAGAAAAGATGTTCTCTATATCTTTTGGGGCATTATTGCTGACAGCGCAAGTGGCATCAATGTTCGGTTCAGTTTCTTCACATTGACTTTTATGAGCAGCTTGTCATGAGACTACAAAGTCAGGGTGTGAATGAGTTATTTGTTGGGATGATTTGCACAAAATAATAGTTTTTAGAGATAAATAAGTTCAAATTCAGAATTCTATAAATAATAATGAATGTAATAACAAATTGGATTCGTACATTTATATTGAAAAAAATACTCACTTCGTCCGGTTATAGCAGTTTGTTCAAGGTTAAATTGAGCATATTAAAAAGATATTAATTATAGTGGTTGATCAAATTTAATGCAAAAAGTTTATGTTTTTCTTAATTTCATGCAAAAAGTAATTTGATAAAATTATTACTGGTGAGTGAAGATATAGTAAAATGATATTAAATATAGTTGACGTTTGACGTTTAAATATAGTTGTTGATATTAAATATACATTGAAATTTATTAAATGACAAGTAAAATGAATAATAAATTTGATTAAATGACATATAAAAGCAGACGGATAGAATATATCTTAATGAAAAGAGATTTTTTTTTTTTGTTTGAACTTGATGACCATACTTATTTTGAGCTAGTTTAAACTTGAGAAGGAATTCGGGTGAATAATTTTTAAAAGCAGACGGAGAGAATACATCTTAATGAAAGGAATGAGTGCATCAGATGATTTATGGTGATTGAGCATGGATCTTGTGATTCATGGAGGACGATGGAGGTGCAGGTGGAGAAGAGGGAGTGGCTAAAGAGGAGGATGGTGAGGGTGGAGGACAAGAGGGTGGGGCAGGAGATGGAGGCATTTGAGATAGAGAAGGAGAGGCTGAAATATAACTGCAAGAAGGAGAGGGAGATGGATCAGGCATAAGAAGATTGAAACGAGTGAGTGAAGTAGAAGGGATGATAAATATGGTAATTGAGCGAGTGAAGATAGAGGTGAATGAAGATAGAGACGAGTAAAATTAATATGTAATCTTTTACCACGCTTTATAAAAAGCGTGGTAATTGAGTTTATTGATAAAAATATATATATCACCATGTTTTATATACTGAAGCGTGGTAATAGGTGATCATTTATTATCGCGCTTCTCAATTTACATAGCACCTATTATTACGCTTAATAAATTAAACATGGTAATAAATTCAAAATATCAATTACCATATTATTTACCACGATTTATCCTAAGAACATGATAAAAACCTCAAACGTGGCAAAGTGAAGTGTGGTAAAAGAAAAATAATTTATAGCAGTGTATTGTTTTAAACATAAATGTGAGAACATGAAACAATTTGTTAGAAACAGTGAAGTAACTGGCTTTATTTGAAAAGGCTTTTGTAATTGCAATTGTCGCAGGATCTATTAGAGGCATCCTTAAATTTTAGGTGGCCAGGGCCCAGGAGAGGGTTATGTAATGAGAAGAAGAAAGTCATATTTTTATTTGTTGCCTTAATCCTGTGGAAAATATGGTGCTAGATGAATTTCGTCTACAGGTATAGACATTGAAAAAAAAAACTAGATTACTACATATTGCCTGATGTGTTGAATGAAGTCCAAATAATAACTGGTATTTTTTAATTTACAGTCGAAAAAGGACAAATGAAAATGAGGAATTATGTTAAATGGTCAGGGTGCAAATAAAGTATAATTTAAACATTGCAGGCAAGGAGGGGGTATAATAATCGAGCTTACATAAATGATAGAGGAGAAGTATTAATAATTTTATGTGTTGCTGGGAGCAGTGCTGATAAATTTATAGTTGAGACACATGCCATTATTAACGGGGTAGATTTGGCTAGAAGTTTTTGTATTCCAGTCACAAAAATTTAGGCTGTGTTTGATTTAGGGAAAATTTGAGGAAAAGAAAAATTTGATGGAAAATTAGAAAGAAATCCTATGTTTGGTTTAGAGAAAATTAGGGATGGAAAACTAAATGAAAATTTTGATGGAAAATATGATGAAAAATTTGTTTAAATTAAAGAATGTTTTAGTACTTTCTACAAAATTTTCCACCTCAAACCAAACAAGGGTAAAATAAGATGAATTTTTTGAGAGATTCATTTTCCCTCTAACTTTCCTTTCCCTCTAACTTTCCTCAAACCAAACACAGCCTTAGTGTGATAATAAGGAGGTGATTAGGTGTTTGCACGGCTTGGATGAAGAACTTTGATTCGCAGTTTATGATTTGAGACTATATTTGCAGGTTTTGGATGCCGTAAAGGTGTCTCAGCTGGTGAATGTCCAAAATATTGGTAGCGAGAGCTCTGGTGAATTTAAGGGAATGCTGGAAATCTAAAATGACTTTTTTTTTTCCCGAATTGATAAGACATGCATAATGACTTCTTAGTACAAATTAATTTGGTTCTCTCTTGATATAGCTAAATCTCAGTCCCTACGAGTTTATTGCTGGTATGATGATTAAGCGCTTACAATCTCCCATTTGTAAACACATCAGTTATTAGCAATATATGTCTACAATGCAATATGTTGATTGAGTATAAGAAAAGATATTTTTTTATCCTTATTAAACTTAACCATATTTCTTAATCTTTGGGTAAGAATGATACACCACATGACTCACATTCAATCTGTTTGAATAACATACTTACTGGTCCAACTAATGGAAGAATATTGTGCTCGAATTGTTGAACAATGGTTTAGTGTAACAGCACATGACCAATCAGATATTAGCCTGCTTGAATGTCATAATTTCTTAATCAAGACTGACTTAAAACTGCGTTTATAACCAGATACTGCATTCAAAAAGTAAAAATTATAAAACATGACATCATAATCTAAAAAGTGTAGCGTAAATGAAGAGTAAAAATGGCGTTGCTAAACAATAAACACCGTCATTGCTAATAATTTTAGGCGACATTTTTTTCAAAAAAGTTCCGTATAAAGTCAGACGTAAAGATGACACTTATATGCAAAACACGCCACAAAAAAATTGTTGCAGGTTTAGACTACATTTAAGTGTAGCGCTTCTAAACACTCTGAATTCAAAAATGAAATGGTACAACTTTATGATTTGACACTTTATACGATTATATAAAATGATATATTTTGTTTAAGCGTCGTCTAAAATTCAAAAGCTTAGTGTCACCTATAAAATAAAATGTAGACCGGCTATACAATGCTTGACTGAAAACAAACGTAGATTTCCATACTACGCTTACGTCACATTGCTTCAATTTTTTTTTATTAAAATTATAAAATAATAAAAATCTGGTGAAAAAAACTCATCAAAATGACCAGTGCTCTCTTTATTTCGCAACCTCTTTAAAGGGAGTTTCTAATCACAATAAATTAATAATAAATTTTAAAATGCAACTTGAGAAACTCAGAATCCTAAAAATCTTAGAGATCCAATTAAAAGTTGTTTTTATTAACCAATTAATAAACAAGTGGGTCTCATTCGTGGTATGGATGGGCCCATTATGGGCCATTGGAAGCATTTGTTCACGATGAGTTTATCTATATTTAATTTAAGTTTATGCATATTAAGTTTTAATATAAATTATTTAATTTACAAATGATAAAAATTATGGTATGAGAACATTATTGAAATAGAATTTGATATTAGTGTAGTGATATCCATTGACATAATATTTATATTAATATTTCTTATAAAAATGATAAATCAAACATTTAAAAATTCTAAACAGATGACTCTTGACTAAGTTGACGGCTTATTAGATCATATTCTTACAATGTGAACAAGAACATCTCACACATTCATATATGTTGATCACTTCTTTTGTTCTACCAAATTCTACAAACACTCCGGCTTCAACCCCAACTATAAACTCAACATTGTAATCTTGTCCGACCATTTTGTTATAATCATACTTTCAACATATTTAAATTTAATAATCGCAATAAATTATTATCGATTGAATTTAATCATTAAAGTGTATGTATACCACGGGTCTCACAAATTCAAATTTTCATACACGTAAGCATATATATATTTATGAAAAATAGTAAAAGATATCTCATGCTGGTGATCAAAACCAATCACAGTTAAAATAAATCTCTTGTTCCTTCTATCTTTACGTACGACTATGAATCGCACACTAATAATTGAACTTGGATATCCGAAATTTCAAGTACATTAATTCATATATAAACATTTCATATTAAGGTATTAAATGCCTAGCTTCGTTCTATATAGAATATATTCAAATATTTTTAATTAAATTAAATAATCATTTTACTCAAAATACACACATCACCCTCATATACACATTATTTTATCTAAATAAATAAATGTGTATCAAATTCTCAATGCAACACAATTAAGGATTATCAAATTCTCAATGTCCTCTAATACATATCGTTTAAGGTTAATTTGAATAGATTAAGGTGAAGTAAATGTTAGCGGTTGAATAAATTTAATGAGTGGATGGTTGATATTTTTTTAAAAAAATTCGTGCAAAAAGTAAAATTGGTAGATTATTACTGGTGATGAATGGTTTTTTTATTGATTATGAAAAAAAAGTGATTAATGTTTGAGGTTTTAAGGTAATTGTTGATATTAAATACGCATTGAAAATTGTTAAGTGACAAGTAAAAATGAACAAAAAAATTCAATTAAGTGACATGTAAAAGAGGACAGAGAAACTAAGTGAGAATTCATATGCGGAAAGGTGTTTTGGAGTGTAATGAGGTTGTGGCACATGCCGGAGCAGCTAAGGTGGGGGACCAAGGGCGAAATGGGGCGCGGCCTGAGAAGGGAGCTGTAGGGGGGCGCTAAGGATGGAACAACGATGAAGAAATAAAGAATAGAGAATAATAAAGAATAGAGAATAAGGGAGAGAAGGAGAAAAGAAATATTTGAGGCATGATTTTTGAAGTTTTAATTTCGGTAAGTTTTAGGTCAGTACTACCAGAATATTTTTCTTCTGATAAAAAAATATCCGAAAAGGCCCGAAAGTATTAGGAAAGTATATTTTTTTGGGTAAAAAAATAACTCTGAAAACGGCCCACAATCAACTCCGAAAAATTTCTTTTTGGGCTCTGTTTCGGATGTGTTTCGGGAATGGGGTAGTGAGAATAAAAAAAAAAGAGGGTCGATAAAGGACTTTTTTCGAATCATAAATTTTTGGATTCATTTTTAGTTTAGTACCGGAATGTTTTCGGGCTTGCAAAAAAAAACCCGAAATTAGTAGGAAAACAAATTCAAAAACTAATGTTGATTAAAAAAAGGCAAAAAAAAGGCCCGAAATTCTTTCAAAAATATATGTAAATAAATCCGAAAAAATATTCCAAAATAAATGGAAAACACCACCGAGGAAATAATTTTATATATAAAATTAGTGTTAATCCTCAAAATTATGTCCAAAAATCCAAAAAAATAGGATATTCCAAAAAAATACAAAAAAAAGTCATGAAAATATATTTATAACAATATCCAAAATAGCTGTCAATAGGCCGGAAAAATTCTTTTGCAAATTAAATATACATCGAATCCCGCTATGTCATCCATAAAAGTCTGAAATAATCTCTCTGAAGGTACACTGAGTTAACTCTATTACGCCCCTGAAAATATGAACTCCAAAAGATCCCGACCAAGATTTGAAATAAGTCCGAAAATGACCCATCCTATTTGTGATTGGGCTTTTTTTTAACTCTAAATCTTACCTCTATGGACAACTCCTCTTTTTACCGAAATATGTCCAATAAAAATTTTCGGATCATATCAGGTTTGAAAATCAAAGTCCGCAAAAAATTCTCATTCGGATAGTCCAGGTTGCCGAATACTTATGTCAAACATTTAGGTTGTTGAAAAGCTCTCCTAAAATGGCTGAAAAGTACAAAAAATCGCGACAGCTTAATGGTCTATTTTCTATCTAAAAAAATATAATTATTGCAAAACGAAATATAAAGTTTGACTAAATCATAACCGCAAATTATCCTAAAAGGAAAATTTGCGATCACTTTGGGATTAGGAATAGCTATTGATATTTTATAAATAATTTTTTTTCCGACCAATTTGCGAAAACCTACAATTTAACAGTAAATTAATCAAAGTTGAATGCGAGAGATGCTCGTCGTAAATGTTCCTGCCATCTTTAACTTAATGGTATTTCTGATCGCGAAAGTGAAATTTTTGATAGTGTTTGATTATGATTTATTTGGAGTTGGTTTATAATTATACAAAATATTTTTAAATGAATAATGCACAGCACCTTCCCGAAGCGCCTTTTTCCTTTGAATAAAATAAAAGAAATAATTATAAATCCAGTCAGGGTACGAAAGCAAGGTATCCGACGTCATTTTAAATTATTAATAGGTATTTTAGGAGTTTTAAGATTTTAGAATTTTTAGGATTTTTGGAATTTGAGAATTTTTAATTTTTACTGTTTCCACGAATTTAAATGTAGAGTTATGAAAATAAAATTATGAAACCCAAATTGTAAAATTAGATAAATATTTTAAAAAATAAAATATTGAAACCCAAAAACCTTAAAATACACTAAAATAACAAATTGTAAAATTATGAAAATCTAAAACCCCTAAAAATAGTTACGCTTGCAATTTTCAAATTTCTTATAATTTAATCCATCCGTAGTCATATAGTAGTCGTTAAGGTTAAATTGACTAGATTAAAAAGATATAAATACTAGCAGCTGAGCAAATTTAATAGGTAGGTGTGTAATAGTTTTTTAAAATTTCATACAAAATGTAAAATTTGTAGATTATTACTAGTGTAAAATGATTTTTGTATTGATTATGATAATGAAGTGATTAATGTTTGAAATTTTAAGTTAGTTATTGATATTAAATACACGTTGAAAATTATTAAGTGATAAATAAAAATAAATAAATAAATTCCGTCAAGCGACAAATACAAGAGACAGAAAAAATAGACTCCTTGTACTATTTCCAACAAAATATTCGGTACATCATTTGACGATACATTTATCTCTAAAATTTGCCGCACATTTATCGTTTTTTTTTCGTGAATTACCTCGAGACACCGCATCATATGCAACATGGTCATATATGCAGTTGAAATTGAACATGATGATAATAGTAGACAATTAAATGGAAAAATCGAATTAAAAAGTAAACCCCTTCCAAACTTGGGTGCCGCTGGTATATAAATACCAAACCTTTCTCAACCCCAACTCCATATCCTCCTCCACCTTTCTCCTTCTTCTTCTCAGCCTCTCTCTCTCTGCTAGGGCTCCTTTAAATTTTTTTTCTTCTCACTTAATTTTATTTTCTCTTTCTTGATTTCTTCAACTCAAGAAAAACAAAAGAGTAGGCAACTTAGTTATATAGTGTTCATGATGGATAATTTTATAAGAGATGTGATTTCAGTCAGCCGTTGTTTGCTAGCGCTGCATCATCAAGATTCACACCTGGATCTATAGGGCAGAGATAGATGGGTGATTGATACGCTGGGTAGTGCAGTTAGGGTGTTCACTAACTGAAAAATTACTGTATGAATCACTATAAGATCTCTCTAGCCTAGCCTCTGTCCGCTGCGTACGTGTGCGTAACCCTGGTGGGTTTTTGAAGGGTGAGAATCTTGATGATGCTGCATCGGCAATTTCATTTATACGGCTCTTTCTCAGCGCCTTGAAGATAAGATCTATCTATGAGCAGGCACATGAAAATTATTCAGTTTTCTCCAGAAAGGTACTCTCCATTGGATCTCAACTTTTGATGTCACTTTTTAAAGATCTAACTCAAGTAGTTATTACTTAGATTTATCTTCTTTTTTTTTTTATTTCTTGTCAATTGTAGATTGAATGCTGAATTGTTTCATCTTCTTGATCATCTTATGATTGAATAACTAATGAGAACATCATGATTTTTTTGGGGGTGAATTAAGATGTAGCCCTCCAGCTAGCTTCACTTATGTTATTTATGTGAGGCCTTGAATTATAGCGGACAAGAGTAAATTCTTCCGCTCTTTCTTTCAACAAAGAAATCTAATAGATTTTTTTCGGTATCATTTTCTTTCCCTGTTCAGGGCCATCTTAGAATGAACAATTGTATTTGAATATATTTCAAGTTTCACAAGCTTCAGAATTAGTGTACTCCCAGGACAAGGGCTTAGGTTTCCGCATATTCAGATTTGGAATAATAAAGCTTTTTCTTTCAATTTTTTGTTGATTTTGTGTGACTAGCAACCTTGTATGTATGTAAAAGACATCAGTTAAGACTGTTGGTTTAGGAAGCATGAATCTTTGCTGGTTAAGTTAAGAGAGTTTATGTCTCAACTCTGGTGCTAGCTAGCTAGGAGATCTGTAATAATTGTTTGAGGTAATGTAAAATCTGGATTGTCTAAATACACTATAGTATGTCACACTTTTTGTACATATATACATGAGATCCATCAGTATTATTGATAGATCCATCAACAGTTAGGTCCCTCAAAAACTGTCAACAATAATACACTTTCACATTTCCTCAAGACAAGAAGGTAGTTAAAGTTTTTGCAGACTTCATGTGGCGGCAGCAGAAAAGAATAATATGGGGGGTATGTTTAGATATAAGTGACTCCAGGAAGTATCAGAGCCAGAAGTCTGTCCTCTAGAGGAGTTCTGCAACTATCTTCTGCCAAGAGAACAATGCTGAGTCACTACCACCAACACACTTATCCGTGTCAACTGGCATTTATATGTTTGATATTTGAAGAACATTTTCATATGAAGGGCTGCAAGAGATATTTTAAAGAGTTGCCTGTTTCATGGCTTTACTTGGATTTTCCATTTATCTAACCCCTTGTTTGGTTCTTGGAATATCTCTGAAGGATGGAAAGAAAATTTGGGAAGGGAATGAGGTTTAGTATTTTGATTTGACATTAAAAATGAAAATAAATCAAAATTTTCATGAAAAATTCACTTTCTATCTATTTTTTATTTAGCTTTCTTTCCACCAAATTTTTCATGGTTCTATCTAATTTTTGTTTTCCACTAAACAAAAAATGTACTACAAATGTTTGATGGCCTAGTAGCCAAGGATGTTGTCTAATAATTCCAAGATCTTAGGTTCGAGCTTTGGTGGTACCACATTTACGCTTTGATACGCTTGAGGTGCACGTGAGTTGACCTGTAGTGAGTAAGAACATCACTATCAAGGTGGAAGGAATGTGCGGCCCTGACCACCGTAAAAAAAAACAAATTGAAATATAAATAACAGCTTGCTTTCGATAAAGGTTTCACCTACCTGTAGAGTTGTATTGAATTAATCAAGATATCATTTTAGCTATTAATTAGCAAATAAGAGCACCCACATGGAAATAAATTTTAAAGGAGATTTGTGTCATGCCATGTCATGTAAAATTTGTCTCATGCCACGTTAATATTGTCATAAACTTTATTTTCATAAATTTTTCGCCCACATTAACACAAACTTTTCACAACTGTGCGGTTGGTTCCTCTCATGTCATATTATATAGTTTTTTATACCTATTTAATATTACAATAAATTATAAATTTCTTAAATTTATTAAGTATTTGATTATTTATACTTATTTATTCGTATTATTTTTTTCTTAACATTTATGTAATTTAAAATTTCATTAAAAAATAATCTTTAATTACGTTTAGAAGAATTAAACGTGATTAAAAATTAATCTTTTATCATGTTTGTAAAGCTGAAACGTGATTAAAGATCAACATTTTTAATCATGTTTCATCCTACAAAATATGATAAAAGATTGATATCATGTTTCATTCTTTTAAACGTGATTAAAGATCAATCTTTTATTACGTTTGATAGGATGAAATGTGATTAAAGCTTTTTTTACGAATCGTTTTATGCAGACGAAACTGTTTCGTAATCACCTCTCACATCAACAAAACCACTTCATGTTCTGACACGAACCTCTTCAAAAAGCTTTAATAGGACGTACGTCCTAAGTAGTCCGTAGATGAGAGAGGTAATTTTAGCTAGGCCTGGCGAGCTTCTCTGAAGAACGTGGTTCGTATTCGATCTGGGAGTCACTCCAAGTAATGCTTATTGTGATACTTTTTGAATTTGATTACAACTCTAGAGTTGAAATATATAATAAATGTTTCTAACGTTATGTTACTTGTTCGCAAGCGGACAATTGGTGTAACAAGGTTTCAAACGAGCTAGGCCAAGATTATCGATGAATCAATTACCTCCCAAAGAGAAAAAGAGAGAGTTCTGTGGAGGATCGGAGGGTTTGAATGGGGAAGGTGTTAGTCATGATCCTCAGTTATGCATGTATATTTTAATTGGGAAAACTCAAAAGGACTTGAACTATCACAATTTACTCAATTCCAGTCTGAACTATCACGATTTTAAAAAAAATGCGATGAAAAAAAATCGAACTGATTTTGGATGATGTTTATGATCAGTTTGTTTAATTTCTTAAATATAATTGATCTTATAAAATTGGTTGAAAATTATGGATGATTGAGTATGAAAATACGTTGTTTTCTTTATGTGTACAAAACGATATTATTTATTTTGATAACGAAATAACGTAATTTTTGCACACAAATCTAAGTCTTATAATAATATTAGTTTAAGAATATAATGGTAAATTTTATTTTAGAAAATCAGTGTAATTTTTTTTTCATCACACTTTTTTGAAAATCGTGACAGTTCAGATCGAAAATAGATAAACGGTAATAGTTGAGAACCCTTTCGAGTTTTATCCGTGATTATATCTATTAGTTCAACTCTCAAGCAATATTAATAATGTCTGGGTTTCAGTTGAGTAAACTAGTCCCACATACTTTGGGGTCTTAGGTTGGGAATCCATTGACCCTTTCGAGTTTTATCCCTCATTATATCTATTAGTTCAACTCTCAAGCAATATTAATAATGTCTCGGTTTCAGTTGAGTAAACTAGTCCCACATACTTGGGGTCCCAGGTTGGGAATCCACTGGCTCTGCACGCTGCTTTCATGCTTTTTAGGGTTTTGTTTTATGTACGGATGAATAAAAAGAAAGTCACATCCGCATCACAACAATGTCTTCTTCTCACTTTTTCTTCTTTTATTTTTTTCTCGATTTAGCAACACTCTTTTTGTGACAAAGCAGTAATGGTAGAATGAGAATTCACCTCCTCTCCGTCTGAAACGCTACATACATACTCTAACAAAACGTATTTTTAGGTAAGTTGTGACATTGGTTCGGCTAGTCACTGGACTGCATATCACGTATGCATTTACCCAAGTCGAGCCATCGGACACTGGTGACTTTAAAAAGTTTAAATTATTTCTTGTTGGAATATAAAAAAATTCGACAGAAAGAAATAGAAAAATGATTACACATTTCATGGATGAGTCTGTACTTTTTTTGTTGGTGCTAGGTTTGCCATGAAATACAAAACAAAATTTTAAATGTGTTTACTCCTTTTAACTTCAATCAATCCAAATGTTATATAACAATCAAGCATAAAATATTAGTTTCCTATCTAAAATCCTTTCATTCCTCAATTTTCATTTGACACTCAATTTGGATCTTGAAAAATCGAATGGAAAGAAAATAAGTTTCAAAATTAATGAAAAATAAATTTGTAATGGAAAAGTGTGGGAGGAAATATTTTTATTGCATGCATTTTTCCTTTCGTTTATCTGATAAACCAAACACAACTTTATTTTTCACAAAAAAATTCTTTATGTCCCTCAAGTTCTTTAAGGTTTTGTTTGGTTTAAGAAAAATTTGAGGGAAAGAAAAACTTGTTGGAAAATAAGAAGAAAAATTTGTGAGAAAATGTGAAGGGAAAGCTTATAGGAAAATTAGATATAAAATAGGAAGAAAATTTTGTTTAAAATAAAGAATGTTATATCATTCCACGAAATAAGTTTTATTTTGAGTTGAAGTCGCTCTAAATGATTTAAACTAATCATTCCGAGGGCCTTCGAATAAGTTGAAATATAGAAATTTAACAATATATGTATACATAAAATTTTATATACTTATATTTTTTGTGACCAATTTCACTAGACTGATATAAATAAACATATAACTATTAAATTTTCAATTAAACAAGCTAATATCTTTAAACAAAGCAATGTATATATCTATTACTTAATTATTTGAATACAATAATATAAAACATTAGGGTTGTCAGATATAAGATGACATATTATACAAGTTATGTAAGAAATCGGACAAAACAACAGAATTTTGCTTCTTCTTTTTTTATTTTAAGGTTTTAAGATATTTATAGCATAGTTCTAAATACAACAAAACCTAAAAACTCAAAAAATCTAAACCCTAAACCTAAAATCTAAAAACACTAAACCCTAGGGTATGAAACCCCTAAAAACCCTAAATCCATAACACACTCAAATTTAAAAATTTTAAAACTCTAAAACCATGTAATCCTAATATTCTAACATTAACCCTAAAACCTCTAAAATGAAAAAAAAATTAACAAAACTTTATAATTTGATCTGATATCTTACCTGACAAATACTCCCTCCGTCCTCTATTACATGTCGTTTACAGTTAATTTGAGTAGATTAAGGTGAAGTTAATGTTAGCGGTTGAACAAATTTAATGAATGAGTGGTTAATGTTTTTATAAAAAAATCCGTGCAAAAAGTAAAATTAGTAGGTGATTACTGGTAGAGAATGTATTTTGTATTGAATATGATAATGAAGTGATTAATGTTTGACATTTTAAGGTAGTTGTGGACATTAAATACGCATTGAAAATTGTTAAGTGACAAGTAAAAGTGGACAAAAAAATTCGGTTAAGTGACATGTAAAAGAAGACAGGGGGAGTATGAGATTCACCTCATATTCGATTTTCCCTAAGACATTCTGGTGCCAATGGCAATCAGGTTAGTTTGTTTCCTTCAAGCACTGGATTTGAATCCTTAGAATAATAATTGAGTTCGACCATTCAGTGAAATTCATTGGGGGCTGACATTATGATTTAGGTCGGCCTCCTTGGAGCCGTGGCCGCCGCCCACGTCGCCCCAATTAAGCGTCGGACCTGTCTAAATCATATTACGAATCATTATTTACAAATTCGAGTTTGTATGTTAAAATGAGATGAAAAATTCAACAATCTAAATTCATCCCAAGATTTTTTTCATCAGGCCTTCTGAAAATATTTCCATGCTTTCCAACATAAGCAAAATGACACTGATACAAGTATCAGACTAGTATAGTTTTTCCTATATTTTTACGAAATATTGAATAAATATTTTCAGCAAGTTCAAGGTTATAATCTGATAACTTTTATATTATTCATTTACATGGAATGAATAATTTATATGATTATTGTGAAACATGAATTTTTGGTTGTGGATGCATGTATATGGTATGGTAACTGTGAACAGGTAACTGTGATTAGGTTTATCAAATGAATCGGGTCAGATTGTATTCTTATTTTTTAAGCACATCTGTGTCAAATTTTTTCAACATTAACTTTATCTATCATAACATGTGTATTAGAAGAAATGATCCATCTAAACCTATATCAATTTATCTGTGTTCAAAAGTTTTTGATATTTATTACTTGATATACATCTAAACTTAAATTACTATTTAATGAGTAATCTACCTTTTATCTATTTGACCCTTTGCATTTATAATATACACACAAGCTTTTTTTATTACAAAATATAAACATAAGCCATGTTGCCTAAATAATAATGCTAACTCATATAAAATACTCATGCCTATTTTATTTATTGGTATTACCGAATATGGGGTGTTACCCCTTATAACATGATAACATCATTTTACTTTCTTTTTTTTTGTTTTAGGATTTAGGTTGGTTAGGGCATAATCTCTTATACCCTACAACCTTAAACTCTAAAAAACTAAGCCCGTAAATATGAAAACCCCAAATCCCAAATGTATAGAAACCCTAAAAAAATCCTAAAACTCCTTAAACCGTAAAATCTTAAAAATCTGAACACTTTATAATCCTAAAACTCTGTAAATCTAATCCTAAAACAATAAGACTTTATAACCCATAACGAAAAAGTAGCAAAATCACTTTTTTATTCCATCACTTCTTAACTTATATTAAGTGTCACCTCATATTTTTCTCCTTATTTTTAAATAAAGAGGGATCATCAACTTTTGTATAATCTATTCATATTTAGTAGTATATTTTTAATAACATAAAAATAAAAGAATATGGACTATCACATTTTAATTTTCATAACTGGAAAAATGCAGTTTTGAGTATTCTAAATATTTTCATATGCATAGTTTAATCTCTCATTCAGGTTTGTGTTTATAATTTTAATCTGAAGCAACTAAATCGTCATACATGATCCGTCCGTCATTCATAAGATTTCGAATTTGAGCTCACGTTGATAATTGAGTAAGTACGTATATCATTATATTTAACGTACATATTCTTAAGAAAAAAAAAAAAAACTGGAGGGACCAAATCCCAATCAAAGGTGACAGAATTTGTAACAATACATGAAAAGGGGGCGAGGAAGTGGGGTCGCATCTCTGTCATTAATTCACACTTCGGTACTATACAGATCTCAACGTCCCCACACTTTGGATCTCCTACTGTTCTTCAATCATCTATGAAAGTGATAATACTACGGCCTTCATCAGAGCATTGCACCCATTGGATTGAATTATTTTCTTTTTTTTGGTACATAGATAAGCCAAATTTTGGGGGTGTATCTCCGAGAACCGCGGGGATACGTATTCGATTTTCATGAATTTCCTGTTTGATCCCGTATCAATACGAATTCACGTATTTTAAAATTAGACGGATCCGAGTCTCATGTATTTGGGAATGCATCTGATTATGATTAGGAGGATAATTATTTAGCTGCAAAAAAGAAATGTACCATTAAAGATAGTGGCGGTTTCACAAATTCAACTTTAGGGCATGAAACAGACATTCGATTAGTGGTGGCGACGGACGGATAGAGGATGAAGAGTTAGATGATGTTAAGTTGGTTTTTGGCTGAGTTGCATATTGAGCTTCGAGCTTTAGAATTTAACGTCGCATGCGTTACATGAATGTTGTTCTGTTTTTAATTTTTTTTATTTATTTTGATGAAATATGAACTGTATTGAGTTATATTGAAATGTTTTGGATTGAATTTATTATAGAATTTCAAAATTGGGACGGATTAGGGGTACAAAATTAAAGCTTGACTAAATTAAGAATGTAAAAGTTAAAATTTTATTTTTAAAATATGACAAAAAAATTTGTGGATCGAATTTGAAGAGACGGCTGCACCCAATGTCCACCCTGCGGCACCGCCTATTGTGTTTGATTTATGGGTATGGTGGAAAGCAAAATGTAAGAGAATTCATAATAATTTCATGTTTAGTTTAATAAAAATTTGTGGGAAATAAAATTGAATGAAAAATTAATGGGAGTTAAAAATAAATTAGAGAAATTTGAAACTTTTCTTTTACTTTTTATTTCAAATCAAATAAAAGAAATCAAATTTCATTTTTTTTCTCAATTTTTCTCCCTCATATTATTCCTAAACGAAACACACCTATAAAAGAAAATGTGAGCTTTGCCCGTTGGGCCTTTAAATGGCTTCCCAATCTAACTCCGAACTCACAGCCCATTACCATGGGCATTACAAACTTTACCGATATTGTGATGTGCACAATTTAACATTGCACTTGTAGCCCATTATTTGAGGGTTCGCTCAATAATATGGAAAAGGGAATTTATTATTCTTAGGCATTTTTTTTTTAAATTTGTTGGACTTTATTAAAAGATGGTCTCTTATTATATTAAGCATTCACTGAATTGAATATTTTTTTTTATCTTTGTTACCAATTTTGTATCTGAATCATTCATGGGCGATATTGATACAATTAATATAATTATCTCTTTATTTTTTTAATATATATCTGGAATCAACTCTACCTGAATCGTACTTCAATTAGAATCACATCAATGCCGACCGAAGCTAGTTTCTTCAATCAGAATATCACGCACTTCATACATAAATAATATTTTCATAACATGATTATAAATTTTATTTTTATTTTTACGTTGTAAAATTTTAATTTTAGTTTGATTTTATATTGATAAATCATTATAAATTAAGATATTTAAAAAATGAATTATCAAATAAAAAAATCATTCAGTAATCAGATGTGATTTGACCAGTGGTCTGACCATTCAGATTCTCATACAACATTCAACTCTTAATTTTACATAGCTATACCTTAATTTTTAAATGCGTCTTTCTCATCTCTATAAGTTTCTAAAATCCTTATATAACCTATATAATTTTTTAATAATTAAAGTTTTGAGTCACAATTTTGTCTTGAAAATTTTAGAATATGTTAATAATTCTGGCACTCAACTAATCATATACTTAAAATTTAAAACATATACAAATTTATTTTCATAAAAACTGTTACGAAAATATAATAGAAATTATAAAAATAAAATAAACTCTCGTACATAAATAAATATGAAGAAAGTGAAGAAGGTTGAGGAGATGTGTTTTGTTGTCCTCATATGGTGAAAGAAATGAAAATATGGGCCGCTGGCCACCAAGGGGGAAGTGGGGAACCACTATCGATCCCTTTAAAAAAAAAAAATGAAAATATGGGCCGCATTTTGTGGTTATACTCTCATTTTCAGTGGTTGAGCATTCATGAATCATGATAGAAAAAAAAGGAGGGATAATGTTTTTCTTAATTGGGACCCATATCATTCAGTTTTGGACATAATTTTAAATAATCTTTGAGAACTCTAAGCATTTGATAGAATAGCTCAAACTTATAATTTAAAAGTCCTTTTGTAAAGATATCGATGGCTTTCTCTGAAGTTATACATATCTCTAACTCATTCTTGTTATGTTTTACCAACTCCCGTATGCAGTGACACCTGATCCCTATATGTTTACTTTTGCCATGAAATATTTGATTTTTGACCAATGCAATAGCTAATTTGTCATCAGATATAACCATTGTGGGCATCTCCTTGTGTTTTAGGTCTTCCAATAATCATCGAAGTTAAAATGTCTGGCACGTTGCGGTAGTTAAAGCAATGTGCTCCCGTTCAGCAGTACAAAGAGAAACAAAATATTGATTTTTCTAAGACCGTGAAGTCACTTCATCTCCAAGAGTCTGATGTTTTGAATTTCCACATTACCAATCTAATTACTATCTAGTTACCCGTCACCCAAAAGTCATTTGTGTGAGAATATAAAATTCATAATCTAATGTCCCATTACTATACTAGAGAATCTTACTACCAACAAGTGTGACCGTTGTAGTTGTTCCATGAACCGAATGATAAGTCTCACTCTAGATATGATATCTTGTCTAATTTAAGTCAAGTAACGAAGACTTATAATCATGCTCTCAAAATGTGTTCGGTTTACCAATTCAAATGTTCCATTCTTCTTCATCTCAAGCCTATCAACAACTAAAGTGTGCATTAACTTCAATGCTTCAAATTGAAATTCTTTTGAGTATCTCTATAGTACTTCTTGTTAGAGATGAAGACTCAGTGATCAGTTTGCTCAATCTCAATGCTTAAGAAGTAGGTCATCAATCTCATGTCAGTCATCTAAAATTTATGAGTTATGACCTCCTTGAACTCAAGGAACATTGTCTATGACTATACAATACTTAAAGAACTCATTAGAACTGTATACAAGCATACTATCAACATTTCACCATTTGAACTTGTCCTAATTTACAATGTGTGGTCGTAAGAACTGTTTGGAAAAATATTCTCCAGCATATATGTACCGGTTCTTAAGTACCATGCACATGTAGCTTACTTTAATCTATATAATGCTTTCTTCAATTTATAAGCACCATTCTCTACCCTATTTGAACATATCCTAATGACTGTTCAACATATAACTCCTCTTGTAAAATTTCATTCAAAAATGCTGACTTCAATTCCATTTGGTCTTCACTTGTTCCACAGGCTACAAGTATTGTAATCTTCTGAATGGTATCTATCCTAGAAACCGCTGCAAACAATTCAAAATATTCCTATTTCAAACTTCTATCTGTAGCCTTTTATCCATGGCCACACTTTTAGCTGGTCCACCTGACAACCAAAGTTGTAATTTTTCTTATGCAATGATCATCTTCATAGTTATCAGAACCGGACCGGAGGCCGAACCGGTCAGGGCTCCGGTTCCCGGTTTTCCGGTTGAACCGGCGGCTCAAACCGGTTCGACCGGCGGTTCATTTAAATGTAAATATTATTAAATATCACATTTAATTTACTAGTTATCCTATAAATCATAAAATATCTTGACGGTCTAGTGGTTAGAGCTTACGCATGGTAGCCCTAAGGGCTGGGTTCGAATCCCAGCTCAAACATTTTAATAAAATAAATTTTTGGCTTGCAATTAAACCTTAATTAAACCATCAATTACACTAAACCGGTTCAACCGGACCGGTCCGGTTCACCGATTTTGTAAAAAACCGGCCGGTTTATCCGGTTTTTTCCGGTTCAGTGTGCACCCCGGTATTAATTTCGAATCGGACCGGTAACAGGTCCGGTTCCCGGTCCAACCGGTCGAACCGGCCGGTCCGGTCCGGTTCTGATAACTATGATCATCTTACTTCAGCCACCTTTACTTTTGTTTATAAAGGCATTAGCTCCCATATATCGTTATTCTCGATAGAGCTAGTCACTGCATCGAAGGCCTGTATTCATCCATTACCTTTTATTGCCTCTCCTCGCCCTCTCGAATGACGCCACTCTTATCCAAACTAATTTGCGCAACTACTAGATTTTGGATCAGCTAGATAGTCTTATAGTAGTTCAATTGGTGCAAGCTAGTGTGTTTTTTACTGGCTCCTTCTCAATAAAACACTTGACACTATCCTCCGTGACTAACCCCACTTCAATAGAATGCATATCTCAGTTGATAATCAAGTCATTAATGTTAGATTTATACTTTGTATCAGCATTTTACTCAATGAACATACATTTTTTCCTCTTGGCATCAAGCTTCCTCTATTGTTGGTGTGGTACATATGGAAAGGCAACACACCCAAATACAGATAGGAAAAAAACATTTAGCTTTTCATCACTTCATTCTTCATATGGTGTGCGAACCATCTTTTTTAGACAATTTTTCAACTATAACACAACATGACGATGATGTATTTCACCCATACAAGAGTGGATGGTTAATAAAATATTTTAGAGTGGAATAGTATTAGATGACCCGCGCTTTCAAGAAAAAAACCGTAAGAAATTTAGTGGTATTAATTTCTTTTGATATATAAGTATATTATTATTCAACCTCGAAGCTATTTAATTTTATCCTTACAGCAAATTATCTGATTGTTGGGATAAAGATTCATAATTTTCTGTCTATAATTTCCTTACAAATTTTTTCTAAACTATCATCTTTACATATCTTTCAAAATTTTTGCTCTCTTTAATTTTTCCTAAGCCAAACAGATCCTAGTAACGTGGTCCTTTGTCCACAAATGCTACTTACTACTAGATAACATTTTGCAAACATAAATAAATAACTCACCTGCCTCACACACATGCCCCAGAGCTCTTATGCTTTCATTTTTGTCTTTAATTTAAGCAAGCATGTTAGCTTGATGTCATCATTATAATAATACAATAAAGAGAATAAAATCAAATCTAACATCGGTCTTATCAATGCATTCGATCATCATTCAGAAAGTAAAAATTTCTGCCCTTTTATATCAAGATAAAAATAATCACCTTAAAAATATTTTTGTTGCGCAACGGAAAATAAGGTATAATAAAATACTTTTCAAAATTTAACTAAACCGTCTCTCATTTGATTTTTTTGAATGGTCGGGGGATACACACTGTATTCACTTTAATAATACGAGTAAAGGCACCTGTTGTCCCGACGATTCGGTTCGAAAAAAATTAAAAATCGAACCAAATTATTAGTAATCCTTTTTTAAAATATGAAACTGTAAACCGAACGATTAAAGGCATCAGTCGTCCCGACGGTTCGGTTCGAGAAAAATTAAAAATCGAACCAAATTATTAGTCATCCCTTTTTAAAATATGAAACTGTAAACCGAACGATATTTTTAAAATTTGAAACCGAACCAAACTGAACCGAATCAAACCGAACCGAACCGGACCGAACCAAATCGAACCAAACTGAACCGCATGGAGCGTTGTACGGACATCCTATTCTGTTATATATACAGATTCATATCATGCCATCAATGTTTGAACCTAACATATGTAATTGTTAGACAATATTTCATACCATCAAGACGAACACTTTATACTTATTTGTTTTAGTTCATTTTAACTGTCGGATTCAATGTGGACCATTCAATATATATCATTTTATTTAAAACTAAACACATTAAATTCATATTGATGGCCTAATTAACATACTAAATCAAATAAAAACATTACTGTCATGCTGTCTATAATTATGAGAAGTGGAGATTAGAGAGTATCAAAATATTTGGATGCTGGTGTCTTAAATAATATGCAAACAAAAGTGTGTCAACAACGATTGGCCAAATTATAAATGCTACTTATTCTACAGTTTAGGGAGATCATGTTTTCTATCTCTGTCTCTCTTATATTGGTTTCACATCTCAGAGTCTTTCTGATTTCAGAAGTTTTGTACTGGTTAAAATTGAGTTTGGATTTATTTATTTCTGATCTAATTGTATGATTAAATTTGAGTTTAGATTTATTTTTTTATAAAAGAAAATATAATAAAAGATTTTATGGATAGGGGAGAGATCCGTTGAGAACCTCCTTATATTGAGAACCTTGTAAACCAATCATATTCACTGATTTGTTTTCAAATTAAACACAAATAAAAACAACAGAATTAATGAATGTGAGACATAATTAATTTTCATTTGATATAATGAAGTGAGAGGTGTTAGTGACATGTATGTAGTGCCAATTAAGAAAAAATTAGTTTTCCTGTAATCGCGCTTAAATATTTGATTGACGGATTTTGTTTCATTGATTTCTGGATTTTGTTTCCTTGATTTTCGGATTTATGTTTTCTGAGTTATAACTTTCTTAATTTTTTTAATTTTTTTCTAGTGAACATTTTTTTTCTAATTTTGTACAAATATTTTTTTATTTTGGTAGTGAACATCAATAATGAACATATTCACTATCGAAACTCCGACCGTTCTGTACATTACAGTAACAGTCAACATAGTAGATTACGGAGAATCAAACAATTTATAAATGGTGAATATATGATTGAGTGATTTGTGAATAAAAGTATGTATATAATCAAACGGAAAAGGGACTCTCCTTGTCACAGGAGAAAACTTTTCTACATTAGCGGGTGAAAGATCTAAAATGCCCTTATTTTTATTCTGTGCAAATTATTAAAGCAGAGGTACATTAGTCATTATCCATATATGAAATAAATA
Organism: Kalanchoe fedtschenkoi; assembly: GCA_002312845.1. Taxonomy (NCBI): domain Eukaryota; kingdom Viridiplantae; phylum Streptophyta; class Magnoliopsida; order Saxifragales; family Crassulaceae; genus Kalanchoe; species Kalanchoe fedtschenkoi. Next base: position 7,060,760 of record NQLW01000008.1, read on the forward strand.
AAATAATAAATGACAACTAATGTACCCCTGCTTTAATAATTTGCACAGAATAAAAATAAGGGCATTTTAGACTTTTCACCCGCTAATGTAGAAAAGTTTTCTCCTGTGACAAGAAGAATCCCTTCACCCATAATCAAATAGGAAAGAGAGAAAATTAAATATATGATAGAGTGATTTGCTCCTAATTAATCAGGTGAGATTTATGTAATATATGTTACTAAATAAAATCTAATAAAGCATAATAAATAAAGTAAAAAAATGAGATATCGTAATCAAAACACGGTCGTTTTGTGAACAAAATGATTGGTCCACGTTTGTCCATAAGGTTTTCAACTTCAGGAGGTTCTCAATTGATCCACCCACTTTACAGATATATCCTATCCGAGTATATAAGCTAAAAAATTGGAAGGTTTGTGATTTTAGAATTTTTAGTGTATCAAGATTTTTGAGTTTCAAAATTTCATATTTATAGTATTTTAATTTTTAGCATGTTTCGAAACCCCTCGATCAAAACAAAGTTTTTTCATAACTCTAAAATCCTTAATCATAAAACCCTATAAAACACTAAAAAAAGGCGAAACTCATAAACCCAAAAACTCTAGAAATCATAAAAATACTAAAAACCACAAAATTCTAAAATATCTAAACATATTTTAAATTAAAACGGTGTCAATTTTGGCTGTTCGGATATATAACTTAGATTAAAAAATTTCCTTACATGACAAAAGTTATAAAATATTTGAAATAATCATTTTTAAATGAATTTAGCCCAACGATCATTTCTCAATAAAGTTTAAGAAAAAAAATTGCTGTTAAAAAGAGGTTTAATAATATTTGCTGTGTGTCCGTGTCTAAAAAAACATCCGTAAATTTCGAGCACAAGTGGAGTTAGCGGTTGGCGCGGGAACATCAACACCGACTTGTTGCGAATAATTTAATCTTATTATTAATTTTCCAATCGATTGCAGCATTTTTTGTCATCTTCTTCATCGTTTCTGCATATCCACACAAGCCTGATGCATCTCATCATTTTCTGCCATCACTGCCCCAAACAACTCCGCTTCTCGTTGTTAGGTATTTTCCCTCTTCACCAGCAACCGCACCACCTGCAGATTATTTATCCACATGTACATCGTTTCCCGCTATTTCTTCACCAGAAGTAAATAAATGCGGTCTTCTTTTCGGAGATTCCTGAACGCTTTCTGCTCGCTCTCCACGAGATTCCGGATCCGATATATTTCGCCATTTTGTTATTTTCCATGTTTTCTGGCATGCATATTTCTTATTTTTTGTATCATTCGCTAATTGATGGACTCAGAAAAGGAATCTAAGCAAAATTCAAACTGATTTATGTATATGAAACTCAAGATTGGACGAATGCGTGTAGGGAAATTTGGAATTTGTAAAAGAGTGTTTTGATTTGGGGAGAGGATGAAGAACTCGGTTTCGGAAAGGAGTTTCTACATTGAGAGTGATGACGACGAAGAGAAGCTTATCAAACAAGATGACGACGACGATGCTGGGAATTTCTCAGATTCTTCTGACTCCTCCACAGAAAATCAGCAGCAGAATAAACCAAGTTCTTATACAACTGCCTGGCCTCAGAGTTATAGGTCACCTTTTTCATCTTCTTCAAAAAATTTGTTTCAGTGTCTGTTTATTGTTTTTTGGTGTTGTTGTGTTTGGGTAGTTAGTTTGGTATTAATGGCGGTCAAGAGTTTGGAAATCATGATTAAATTTGTGAAAAATTGCAGGCAGTCAATTGATATGCTTAGCAGTGTACAGTCCCCAAATCTTGGATTTTTGGGGACTCCTAACCTTTCGAGATTAAGCAGTTCATTCCTTTCATCATCCTTGGTGAGGAGGCACACTCCGGAGGTGCTGCCTGGATTGAGCAAACCTTTTTTGCCAACAGTCGAAGATGAGAAACTCCCGCCAAAAAGGCGCAGTTCCCATACTCTGCTTCCTCCCAGGAAGTCTTCATTAAGGCCAAATGAGGCCTCTTTTAGAGCTTCCCAGCTGATGCATGAAGTTCCACTTCGCCGGTGCTCTTTTGGACAAGCTGTGCTGAATGGTAAGCTCTATGGCTACTTACTGACTCATATTTAGAGCCAATACATATCTCTTTTGTGTAAGTTTGACTGGCTTCCAATCTCTATGGCCTTCTCCTTGAAATTCTGTTGTTGACATGGTTAAGATTCATACTAACTGAGGCACATAAGCGCTAGAAGATTGTAGCTTATGATCAGCTCCAACGCTTGAGGTTGCATGATGTGTCCATAAAAATCATAGTTCAGGGGATGTAAATATATTGAGTAGCTGTATATACAAAATATTTACCCGAGTGCTCTCTCTTGAGATATGGTTTTATGTAGGCATGAATGTTCTGTGCGGTGTCGGGATTCTTTCAACTCCGTATGCTGTTAAAGAAGGAGGATGGGCAGGGCTCTCTATATTACTTTTGTTTGCAGTTCTTTCTTTCTACACTGGACTTCTCTTGAGATACTGTTTAGATAGTGAGCCTGGGCTTGAGACCTACCCAGACATTGGCCAAGCAGCCTTTGGTACAACTGGACGTATTGCTATTTCAGTAAGTCACAGTGACTTCCAAATCGTTGCATTTTGATTAACCATAGGATACTTATTGTTTATCTGGGTAGTGCAGCAAACCTACTGACAAATCATGCAATTAAAGGCTTTTTTTCACAGAAAAATAGACTTGCCAGGAACAGCAAACAGTTGTATTCTAGCTATCATATTGTGAATTCCTTAGACTCGAAAGGCATTCTATTAATGTTAGAACCGAGATGATTAACACAATGCTTGTATTACAACCTGTTAGAAGATACAATCAAATTATGTGTCATTAGGTTTGAACTTGTATATTCCAATTCACATTCGAAGTAATTATGCTTTGAAGTTGCTGATATTTTTATACCGGTATTGTTTCGAGCTTCATCTTTGTAGCTTAGTGAGGATGCTTGAGATATATAGCTTTCTGATCAAAATTTTTGCCTTCAAACTGTTGTTGCAGATAATATTGTACGTGGAGTTATATGTAAGTATCTGTTCCTCTTTGGAATTCGGTTTTGAATTTGTTTACGATATAGTAGGGTCTGTAACAGCTGCATCATTTTGTTTGTTATTCAATCTAAGTTGTCTGAAAACGAAAGTACAGTTACAAAAAAACAACCTTATGAAGTGTGGACTACAATTCGGATTTCATCTGCTTACTACACCCATCTGTGGACATCTACCGGGATGATTAGATTTTTACAGTGATTGTTTTCCTTTCTGTATTTTTTGATTCATCTAGGGACCAGATACGATTTGTGACCGGGGACCAAGTACTTTCAAGCAACGAAAAGTCACCCTGTCTAAATTTTGTAGGCGGCACCTAGTGCTGTTATTTTGTGCATACTCACTGGAATGGTTGTGAGAATTGTTGAGTATGATCAATTGTAACGTCGATGTGATCAAACGAGATAGAATTACGCATTGTTACAAAAAGTTAGATAAGGCAGGAATCTGCGGTGTAGCGTGAAAACATGTGAGAAAGTTTTACAACCTTGCACATTTGGAGTGGTACATATGGTTTTCTCGAATTTACTATGCTGCTACTTTTGACGACACGCGAGTAGAGCACTGGACACTCTAAAATCCGGTTCCGAGAGAGTATATTAAATTGATCTGTTACTGCATTTTGATTCTCCTAGACTAATGAAATTTCAAAGTTCTGCAGGCATCCTGTGTGGAATATATTATTTTGGAAAGTGATAATTTGTCATCCTTGTTTCCAAATGCCCACTTAAGTCTGGGAGGGCTTGAGCTGAGTTCGCATCGACTGTTTGCGTTGATAAGCACCCTTGCTGTCCTTCCAACTGTTTGGCTTCGAGATTTAAGTGTTTTGAGTTACTTGTCAGGTAGTTTGGCAACTTTGTGACCTTGCGCTAACTGTTTAACTGTAACTTACTTTTTTTGTAATGAATGCTTGTGGCTGGAGTTTTTCACTGAATATCATAGTCTAATCCTTCATGTATTGTACTTGTCAGCTGGTGGAGTTATAGCATCAGTTTTGGTGGTCTGCAGTTTGTTTTGGGTCGGGACAGTGGATCATGTTAACTTACATAGTAAAGGGAGCACTCTGAACCTTGGCACCCTTCCTGTTGCGCTTGGACTTTATGGTTTTTGCTATTCTGGTCATGCTGTTTTTCCAAATATCTACTCGTCAATGGAAAAGCCACACCAATTCCCTATGGTTCTTTTAACTAGGCAAGCTGAAGTTGGTCATCCCTCTAAATATCCTGTAAATTCCCTCAACGTTTTTTAACAATTTTCATTTCTTTCTGAACTACTTTCAACACAGTTTTGGTATATGCACTCTGATGTACGCGGGAGTGGCCGTAATGGGTTATTCAATGTTTGGGGAGTCAACAGAATCTCAATTCACTTTGAACATGCCGACTGATTTGCTTGCCTCCAAAATTGCAGTCTGGACAACAGTATGTTCTGCAAATACCCCCTACCTGTCTTTACTTTAATCAAAGTTTGGTATTGCGTAAGTGAAAGTTCATTTTGCATCTAATTTTAACTCTACGATTTCCCTCCCTGCTCAAATTAATACTCATGAGCAGCTGTAGGACATTGTGTGCACTGAATTAGGTCTGTTATCATTTTCTTAACCGAATTTGATGTATCCGCAAGAGGCTCTTAGATGATCTAGCCCGCTGCCACTATTTTCTCCTGAGTGTTTGAGTTATAATTTAGTTTGATGTTCATCCTAACCATTTTATTGACCTTTGCTTCTGACCTCTACTTTGCAGGTTGTCAATCCATTTACAAAATATCCTTTCTCTGTATAGGCTCAAAGACATGCATGTTACTCTCAAGTGGTTGCATTTTATTCCCCCTGCTTTTCTTATGAAAAGTTTTATTCCTTAACCTGCCTAACATATGCGTTGACCATAACTCCAGTCGCATTGAGTTTGGAAGAACTTATACCTTCAAACCAACTTAAATCTTATATTTATTCCATCCTCATCAGAACGGCGCTAGTGGTGTCTACGCTACTGGTGGGTTTATCTATCCCTTTCTTTGGTAAGTTGCTCGCACTGGATGCTTCTTTTTAAGAGATCCTCAATTATCACATCCTCACTTCCATGTTTTGGCATGAGAGATACAGTAGTTGACTGGCTGCTGTGCTCACTCGGCAAATATTTCTCAAACCTTTTGCAGGTCTCATATTGGCACTAATTGGATCACTCCTAACAATGCTTGTAGTAAGTGTCACCATGTTAATCTTTATTCCTGGCCCGAGTGCATAGCTAAATACCGCCAAAACGCCAGTAACTGAGCATTAGTTATTTATTTGTCCAACTCGTCAAACTAATATGTGCCCTTTTCGTTTTGCACTGGTAGACACTCATCCTTCCATGCTTGTGTTTCCTGAGCATTAAAAAGAGCAAAGTAACCAAACTCCAGGTACTGCAACTGTTGGCTAGAACAGCATGTTCTTTCAAGGCTTATCTGCTCTATGTCTAAACTTGCAGCAGTGAAACTTCAGCTATAATTCCAGTTCACAGTTGTTTTTTTGTGTGTGTTAAATATATTGTCTCCGTTCCATTTGTGCAGGGATGTATTTGTGCATTTACTATTGCAGTAGGAGCAATATCATCAGGATTCGGAACATATTCAGCTGTATCCAAAATCATCGACAGCCTGAGCAGATGAATCTCCCTCCCTCTGCTGTTTGATATGATGATTCAGCTATGGACAGTTAAAACTGCTGAAGGATATCTCTCTATTTATTGTTCCCAGAATGACATCTATTTAACGAAAATGCTGCAGATCAGATAGCGAGTCCTTCTTGCATTAATGGCTAATTAAGTATATAAAATGAGTCGGTGGGCATAGTTCCTAAAAAAGACCGATTAGAATCGTTCATGGCATCTCCTCACCCGATTCCATTAGCAGCATGACTTCATCTTGCAGCTTGTTGGAGGCAAGAAGGGACAAACACCTGAAGACAGACAACCCCAATAGACAGAGAGACACCTCGTTGATGTCTGGTCATCCCCTTTCCTAAACTCAAACCTAGTTCAAACCAACCTCTCCATCAAAACCATACCAACCACATTCGTCTTTTCCTTTTCTGTAAATTGAAAGCTCGACAAGCATTCCTGCAACTCACTTTCTTCTCTTTTACTTTCGGCCGCCAGTTATGTCGCTGCAACTGCAAGCCGTACGAATGAAATTCCTGGAGTCCGGCGCTCTAACTACCCACTCGCCGCCCTCTTCCGCTCTCTCTTTATCGACCAATAGATCAATCGCCTTCTCTTGTGGGATTCGTCCGCGCGCCGCGCATCTTGGGGCTTTCAAGGACGAGGGGGCTCTGCAGCAACACTTGCCAGTGTCTCTTGACCTACTTCCCATTTGCAGCGACACCCAGTTTGATCGGGTCCTTGCCGAGGCTCACCGGCAAAATGAATTGCTCATCATAGTTTGGTACCTACTCTCTGTTGCCTTATTTTCCTCACAACTTCGGCTTTATGCTCAGATCATGGATCTTTTTGTTTGATGGTTTTCTTGGATGGTCTGAGATTGTAGGATGGCGAAATGGTGCAGGAAATGCATATACCTGAAGCCCAAATTGGAAAAGCTGGCAGCAGATTACTATCCCAGGTTATACTTTCATTGTTCTTTATTCAGTTAGGACAACACTAGTATCATCTCTGTCTGATTGTAGAAAGCAGGTGTTTGCTTACAACTGAATTTGATATGGCTAGTGCTGCCCACCACATGCTAATTCCACCTTCTTAAATTATTCGTTCTTTCCCAGTAAATGATGTCGATTTCTGTAGTAAGCCTTGGTATGTTTTTAGCTACTTTCTTAATTGCTATACGAATACTATTGCAACTTGTTGGTTTCAATATTCTTCCTTATCTTTGTTTTGCCAGTTTGACCAGCAACCTTTTGAATTATATTTATTTTTGGAGTTTTTGTTATTGAATCCTCCCGACTTTATTTGTTCTTACTTTACCTGCCAAATTGAAAGCAATTGGAAACATGTCCCTGTCTGAATGTAAACTTCACCTAATATTGCATTAGCTTCTTGCAGTTAGTTTGCATTCGAATTAGATTTGATTATGCTATTGTTAGCGGCGTTCAGTTACGCAGGAGATGATGGTATTGAATTCTGCTTGTGCAACAGGTTGAAGTTTTATTGTGTTGATGTCAATGCAGTTCCACACAAGCTGGTTTCTCGTGCTGGTGTAACTGTAAGTCTGTCTGTATAACCAAGCCTTTTCTACATGTTTTCGAATAAAATGTGGCCTCAGATTGTTCATGGAGACATTTCATGGCTACTTTACGATTATCATTAATTCTTGTCTAGTGTCCTGCAAGAGTCTATTGATGAAGTCCGTAAAAACCGCTGAGTAGGGATATTTTAATTAACTTTTGTTAAGATGATTTGTAATTTATACATATTACTTAATGCGCCCTGAGATGTCTGTCATCGGGATTTGCTTATGTTCACATCCAACAGCAGTTTGATTATCAATGCTTTATATTACATTCGGTGTACTGAAATAGTTTGAACTCCGACTCTTTTACAGAAAATGCCGACTATACAGGTACGTCCGCAGTGCAATTTTGCTATTAAAAGATTTATTTTGTTTCCCTGCCTGAAATGCTTAATGTCTTGAACAGCTTTGGAAGGACAGCGAGAAACAAGCAGAAGTTATCGGAGGGCAAAAAGCATATTTGGTAGAGAATGAAGTTCGTGAGATGATCGAAAATGAATTGACCACTTATTAGTTTCATGTTTTACAGAGGGCACTGTTTTGTTCTTAACATTTCTCAGACACACATGGAAAAATCTGCTCTATACAAAAAGCTAAGCAGGACAAATTTGGTATCATCATAGGATAATAAGCATACAACTTTTAACCTATGAGGGTCAGTAGAATTGCCTCGACAAATGTCATGGAGCGATCGGAGGCCATGATGGAACTTGTGTGAGCCTGTGTTGATTTTATTTGGGCAAATTGCCTACTTGTGCATCAGGAGGAGGATAAGGTTTGGTCATTGAAGCATCTTGTTGATGATGTGGGATAGAGTACAAGGTGAGACAGTCAGAATCTTCCAACAAAGGCCACCATTTATACTTCCCATCCAAAACATCACAATTAAACTAATTCACCACCTAATCGATTAATTATTTCAAATTTTACATTTTTAAACATGTATTTTTTAATATTAATTATTAAAAATATTATTAATATATATGATTTCATTTAGTCATTCAATTAATTTTTTTATTAATTTTCTTTTAGACAATTAGTCCATGTTATATACATTGTCTATTATTATTCCTAGTGCTTTTTACAACACTAATTTGAGTTCATGTGATTCACAATCTGGCGATAATCTAAATTTTACATCATATCTTATTTGCTTGACAAATAAAATTCATCTCGAGAAAAGCACGAAATTATTATTTATGTTTTGGAAATCCGAATATAGAGTCTCATACGAATTGAACTTGGGATCTTCGTGGGTAGAATATAGCAACTGAAATCTGAACCGTCCAAATTTGATCCGACCGTCCAGATTGCTCCGTGCCACCCTTACGCATTCCACAAGCCACGACTCGAAAATTCTTACAAAATAATTTATGTATAAATTTGCGTGTTCATCCGAATTCCGACGAATTGATATATTCAGGTCGACGGGGAGAGTTTTTCGTGATCTCGTCTTCCTCCTTGCCCACAATCTTCTCATTCAACACTTGCCCACGCTTAATTTATTTTTAATTTTTTAATCTTTTTTCAGGAGAATTTCATGCGCTTGTTTTGACGCTGTTTTTGTTTGTAAGTTCACTTTCTCTTATCTGCAATAAGTTGCCTTGAATTTGACGTCTATGTATGCCTATCGGATTGAAGAAGTCGGGATTATGTTTCTGAGATTGTCGGATTCTGCTGTATTTGGTCGTCAATTTCTGGATATTTTCGGCTGAAAGGTGTGGATTTCTTATGGTTGATTGAGCCGATTTCTATTGTTGGTTTTAACGTAACCAAGTTTGAGTGGAGAAATTTTTTAATTTTTTTTGGGTGGGAGGTGATTCTGAGTTGAATTTCTTAACTTTGGTATGGTATGAATTCTGACGGCTTCAGTTTTATCTTTTCTTTTCCTTTGTGCATCATGTTGTTGCTTTTTTCTGGGAAATATAGTTTGTGCCCTTCAAGCTATGTAAGTTTATACTTTGTCTGGTATTGTGTAACTATTCTGGATCAGGTAGTAGTTGTATGATCTTCAGTGTTGTTGTGTGACTTGTATTAATTTATTGAACTGAATAAGTTTAATGTGCAGTCTTGTATGATTATTCTACAGGTATGGTTTTCTTAAAATGTCGACCTAATTGATTTTCTATTCTAATTTACAGTCAGGTGTAAAGATTGATATTGGGAAAGCACATATGGCGTCTGATATTAATCTTCATCAGAATGGGAATGGGAACGTTAGAGATGGATTACAACATGAGCTTGACCTGTTATTACGGGACCAGCGAAACCAAGATATTGTAAATCAGGAGAGGGAATTAAACATGTATAGAAGTGGCAGTGCCCCACCTACCATTCAGGGTTCTTTAAGAGCTGTGGGAAGTCTTTACCAAAATGCAGATTCTCAAGACGTTATCAACAATGGATTGTTGACCGAAGATGAGATACGCTCACATCCCGAATACCTATCATACTATTATTCACATGAGAATATTAATCCTCGACTTCCACCTCCATTGTTGTCGAAGGAAGACTGGCGTGTGGCGCAAAGATTTCACGGTGTGTCAAGTGGAACCGATGATTGGAGGACGAAGAGAATGATAGGTGAAAGTGAGCAGAGTCCGTCACTATTCTCGATGCAACCTGGACTAGTTGTTCAGGAAACTGAAAATAATTTAACAGAGTTGAGGAATGCTTCTGGTAGAAATATGTTCAGGCAAACGTCTTCTGGATGGCTTGACGCAGAAAGTAATGGTCATACGGAAATCCCTAGACCCGGGATGGGATCAAGACGTAAAAGTTTTGCTGACATCTTACAGGTGATGTACCCAATTACTGTATGCTCTCTGTGTATATCGTTGGATTTTCATTTGGAGAAGAATAGTTTCATGGCAAGACTTGACGAAAGGGCTGTTTTTTAAAAAAGTAACGGTTGCAAAATACACAGATACACCACTACTTAATGAAATGCTTTATCTGGAGATGTTAGGTTTATTGTTTCTGCTGGAATTAAAGTTTGCAACCGGGATTCTCTAACCGTGAAGCTTTCTAGATATAAGCAAACAACTGCTTTAGTGGTGGGGAGTTGATGCATGACTTGCCTTTTCAGCTGTTTATTTGATCTATTCCTTTTACATATTTCAGAACAGATATCTGTTAGATAGGGTAGAAATTTCTCTGATCCATAATTTTTCCTAATGAGTTTAAGAATGGAAAGAATTGTAATTTACAAAATTGTAAATCTACACTTGTTCATTAAAATGATCCTTGAACATTTTACTCACTGCTGTAAGATTGCAGGAAGGGCTCGAACGTCCTGTTCAAACATCAAATGAATTGCCACGGTCTGTTAGTCGCAATGCTATCGGCCCACCTGTTGGTACTACCGGAAATGAATTAATGCAGGGTGTGCCTTCTGGAGTATCTACTACTGGGTTGGTTAGAAGTCAGAGACATGCTTCAAATTCTCATCTTTTTGCTCCTACTGTTGGCTCATCCGTATCAAGGAACTCAACACCTGAACCGCAGACTATTGGAAGGTCACCTGGTCCTATCGGTGGTCTTGTTGCCTCTATAGGCCGAAATAGTTGCTCTGCTGGTATCTCGGAGCTAGCTGACATTGAAGCTTCTCTATCTGGCATTAGTTTTTCTCATGTACAATCTCAGCCTCAAAAAACATCTGACCATCTTGCTGGACATGTTTTCAGTATGCCCAATGGACATAGTCGGAGTTTACAACATGAATTTTTCGATACATTCAAAGCTGACAAGCTTGTCACTTCTGCTAGTCATGGTGAATTACCAATTACGGCTGGTTTCGCTGCTGATCATAAAGCTCTTGATGTTAATGAGTCACCTAGTATTCCTAGAAGAGCATTCTCTTCTACAAACTTGTACTCAAATGTGCATCCGCAGGTCCATACACATGTGAATGGACCTGTGGCATCATATCAGAATGCTAACTTTCCAAGTACCCAGTTCTTTGACCATGTTGATCGCGGTTATGCCATAAATAACGATGAACACCTCGTCACAGGTTTTGCAATCTTTCCTTAACTTGCTAATTAATTTCTTTTTTTGTTTGCATAAGAGGATAGTTTGACATATTTATGTAGTTGCTCTTGGGTGCCCAGATGCTTAGTAAAATTTAGAGCAACTATGTCGCATTCAAGGTTATTAAACTTTAGTCTCTGTTGTCTGCTCTGTTTAGCAGTATTACTTTACACGGATAACATACAGAAATTGCGAGAAAACAACCCCAACTCGTTAGTTGCTTCTTAAATTGGTTGTGCCATAAAGTAAATTGTTTCTTTCCCCATTTGGCATGCAGGTTTCGTGAGTAGCCCACAGGGAAGGATGCCAACTATAGGTAGTGGTCAAGTTGGACCTTCAAGAATACTGAACCCACAGCTTGCTTCTTATTTGCAGCAGAAGCCCGACTATGGGGGTCAAAATGGGCCCAGCCAGTTTCATGCTGTGAGTGGCAATTCACAAAGTGATTTCTTAGAGTTGCAAAAAGCATACCTTGAAGTGTTGCGTGCTCAACAAAAGCAACAATATGAACTATCATTAGGTAACGGCTTGAATCATGGGTTTCATTTACATAACTCCTATGGTCTTGGCACACCTTTTAGAGGTATGCCAGTGGTAAATACGGCACTTTCTCCATATGGGGGATTTAGAAGTCCAGGTTTTCAGAACGAGCAACAATTGCATGCATCCATGAGACGTCAAATAGGTTCTTGGCGCTCAAACATGGCTACTAGCCCAGATGGGAGAACTACATCAAGCTTGCTAGAAGATTTTAAAAACAGCAAGGGAAGGGCTCTTGAACTTTCAGATATGTTTGGTCATGTCATTGAATTTAGGTAAACAAGTCCATGATATGTTACATACAATCTTTGGATTCTTATATTGAGTCTCAATGTGGTAATTTCTTTTTAAATTTTTTTTTGTGGTACAGTATGGACCAATATGGAAGCCGCTTTATCCAACAGAAGTTGGAAGCTGCCAAAGTGGATGAGAAGGAGAAGATCTTCTCTGAAATAACTCCACATGCACGTACCTTGATGACTGATGTTTTTGGAAATTATGTCATTCAAAAAGTATGTTTGCTCATCTACACGTAAAATTGCAAAAGCGGTAACATTCATATTATTATTGCGCTCAGGTTTCAGATTTTGCATTTGCAGTTTTTTGAGCATGGTAAAAAAAATCAACGGAAAGAGTTAGCTGATCAACTCAGAGGTCATGTTTTATCTTTGAGTCTTCAGATGTACGGCTGCAGAGTGATACAGAAGGTGCGCTCTTCGGCCAATGAATATGACATTTTAGTTTTAAAACCTAGATAATAAAAATGAATGTATTGGTTCACTGGTTGACCCTAGTTAATAAAACGTGAATGTACTGGTTGATTTGCAATCAGTTACACTGGCATTCACTATTAAGTCTGTTGGCTAAATACTTCTGGAATAAAAAGTATTATTAGGGGTAATGTTTAATGATTTCAAGCTTTAATAGATAGAATATAAGTTGTATTAATTTTTAGATCTTTCAAGTTGACTGTCATGAGCATTGAGCCTGTTGTGTTCTTATAACAACAGGCATTGGAAGTGGTTGATGTGAACCAGAAAATTGAAATGGTTGCAGAGCTAGAGGGTGCTGTAATGAAATGTGTTCGTGATCAAAATGGAAATCATGTTATTCAAAAGTGTATTGAGTGTGTCCCTGAGGATCAAATTCATTTTATCATTTCTGCTTTCCACGGACAAGTTGTCTCGCTTTCGACTCATCCTTATGGATGTCGGGTGATACAGGTTCATTCAACATAAATGCTTTTTTGTACGATTCTTTTTGTATTATCAAGTTAATTTTTTGTTGTTTAACAGAGATCTCTTGAGTATTGCAATGATCCCAGAACTCAAGAGATTATCATGAATGAAGTCATGCAATCTGTCAGTACTCTGGCTCAAGATCAATATGGAAATTATGTTATTCAGGTAAGCAAACATTTTATTTGTTGTCACATATACAATCCATATCAATTTTCATTTGGATGAAAAATGCTCTTTTGATAATTCTTGCATTGCTTCACTATGACTTCCGTATCTATATATTTGCGACCATGTTCTTTTTTATTGTTTTAAATTGACGTATTATGAATTGGCAGCTGGCTTTTTTGTCAGCTCACTCCGTGACTTGAAAGTCACCATCTAGTGTAGAGATAGACTGCCATTTTAAGTTTTATGAATATGCACCTGATACTTTTTGACGGTGCTTTATTACTTTATTAATAGCATATACTTGAACACGGGAAGCCACATGAACGATGTGCTATTATCAGCAAGCTTGCAGGGCAAATAGTGAAAATGAGTCAGCAGAAGTTTGCTTCTAATGTGATTGAGAAGTGTTTAACCTTTGGTGGTCCCAAGGAGAGGCAACTTTTAGTGGACGAGATGCTAGGTTCCACTGAAGAAAATGAACCATTGCAGGTATGAAAAATTGTTCATGTACTATTATCGTATCAGATTTGTTCTAGTATCACCATATTTTTTTCCACTGTTATTTCTCCTGATATGCTGAAAATTTCTTAAATATTTGACGAGAAACCCACTCTGAATTATTCTGTGTAATTTTATTACCACAACTGGTGGACACAGCTTGTTTGGTCCTCTATCTGTCTCCACTTTGGGTGTACAATTGGGTGTACAATGATCGAAATTTGTTATGTACCAACCAATATGCAGGCCATGATGAAGGATCCATTTGGTAACTATGTTGTACAGAAAGTTCTAGAAACCTGTGATGATCAGAGTCTTGAGTTAATTTTGTCTCGGATCAAGGTCCATCTGAATGGTCTAAAGAGGTACACATATGGTAAGCATATTGTTTCTCGTGTTGAACAGCTCATCGCCACAGGAGGTAAGAACGGTATACTTTTCTATTATTTCTGATCACAATGGATGCCAGTTTGTCATCATTTATCTGCTACAAGAGCTCACAGGTTCAACTTTGTTTCCAGAGAGGCGCATAAGTTTAGCAAAGTGATGTATCTCTTCCCAACATCGGCACTGCAAAAAAATAAAATAACGAGGGAAGGAGTCTCCTTTTGTACAGTGCAAATGCAGCGATCGATAAATAACGTATTTATCTGAGATAGTAACCAGTTGCGCATAGAGGATGTAATTATCTTCTCTATCAGCATGCCCTTGTACATTCTGATAAGTGGACGACTATTTCACAGAAGCAAAGGCTTGTAAGGACTGTCTATTTTTTGGAATCAGCTGGTAATCAAGTCTGTCTATGATGGCTTTTGCTTGCTATGCGTGTACAAAGTTAAGATATGATGCCGAGAAGAGTAAATGTCATATCTGGGGAATAGAGATAGTTCTTGCTTATATAAGTTATGTAAATAAATTTTTGGGTACTTTTGTATTCAAAAGAAAACTTTTTGATGAATCTTTCATATCAATAAGTTAACGTCTGCTGGAAGTGTCTATTTTAAAGAGATTCAGAGTAATATCCAAATCAAGCATTAGGAGTTAACATTTCTATACAACAACGTATTTACAGAGACTCTTGTTTCTTTCTTTTCCAGTGCATAATGTCTGTCTATCTATTTTGCTACTGAGCCTCAAATCCAGAACCATGCACATTCAAAAATTGAAAGAATCCTCGATGAACTGATAAGTGATAACTCTACCACTAACATTATTGATGGACGTTACAGAGTATCCGGAGTAAGGACCTGAATGACCATGAATCCTTTCAGCAGTAGCCAACAAGTAGTGAGAAATTTGAATTTACAGTTGAGTTTCCGACTCACAAAAGATGAATTTTATTTATTGGAACAAAACTACAATGAAAGAAACTTTTTCACTCACTCTCACTCTAGTGTATCGCTCTCAACTCAAGTGCACACAACCCATACAACATCCATCTATTTATACTACTTCACCTCCTTAACGGACGGTGGAGATTAGTTTAATCTAACTGCTATAATTATGCTACTAGAATAATTCACTAAAATATCTTATGTCTACAATCCTCTACATAATTCTAGAATTTTTCACAAGACTCTATTATTGGACTTCTTTTTCTCTTTGGGCTCCAACATTTCTTTTCGGACTACCTTCATAATATTTTTGGGCTAGTGTAATTTAGTATAATTAGGCATTAATCTTCAACTTTTACTTTATCCAATTTCACCATTGATATGAAAAATGCCAGACATACATACAAACAAGTGCTTCCGCCATTGAATGGACCTCAGCACGGCGGCTACCTTTGTTAAAAAGATGACAGACAAACGAGTAGAGTTTCATCCGAATCACATGGTGAATTTGAAGCAAACAAGAATACGATCATTTAAGCTAGCATTACCTCTCTCAGACTTCCGAAAGCGTGGAAGGATCTAATGTAGCACATAATCTAAACGGACAACAAAATTAAAAAATATATACTTTTATGCCGATTTCCAGAGTTTGATTTGGAAGGATTTGAAGAAACTTGGGTTGCTCCCTAGTTTTGAAAATAAATATTAGATAGTATTTTACCATTTGGGCTTTGTTCCCCGAATTTGGTGAGAATTGAAGAGAAATGATTTGAAAGCAGAGAGGAAAGGAAAGAATGAGGAGAAATAAAAATGATTGTTACCGAGTGAATTTGAAAAGAAAAGATGGTAAAAATGAGAAAAAAGTGTCCTTAGTGGAAGAAGAAAGAAATTAGAATATGAATTAATATTTATTTATTTAAATGCATTTTTAATAATATAATAAATATAGAATATAATGATTAAATATATAATTTGGTTTTGAATCCTTCCAAATCCTCTGAAATCGTAAGGTTTGAAAATGGAAAATTTGGAGGGATTTAATTTCTCCAAACTATTCCTTTCGGATCTTGGAACAACTATTTTCTATTTAAATTTCATTAAATTCTCTCATTTCTCTCCTAAAATAAACAACTGAAGAGACACTTATATTTTATATTTTTTATATTATTATAATAACATTTAAACAAATTAAACTATACTATTTTTATTCCTTGTCTCATTCTAAGAAATATTCTGTTAGGGTGGAGAGTCCCCTCCTCTTAATCTGGCACGCGCAGCGGAACATCGACACGAGACACTCACACAAATAACACACACCAACACACAATTATATGGATAAAGAACGAAAGAAACACACAATATTTTTTAACGTGGTTCAGCTCTCCAACAGAGCATACGTCCACAATCTCCACTAGTTATTGATATATATTACAAGAATGGGCTCACCTCTCAACATTTTTGAATACAGACTTCTCAACTCTCTCATAGGTTTTCTCTAAACAAAAACCTACAAAAACTCTACATCACTCTAGAAGAATCTCTCATGAATTCTCCTGGAGGACTCTCATTGAGTCTCTCAATTTGTTCCTACCACTAGGACATCCTATTTATAAGGTACTAATACTAAATCAAATAGGATTACTAATTCTATCAAAACAGTAGTTTAGTAACCTACCAACATTAAGATTCCTCATATCAATCAACTTACAAATAAGTTGATTATCTCTTTCATCTTCATAATTAGAAATCTAATCAATTTCCAACATATTCTTTTCCACTTTTCTTTTCATTTTTCTCCAATCCCTGCATGACTCAGTAACAACCATTTTATTTCTCCTCCTAACTCGTTTTTTTTTTCCAAACATTTCAAATTATATCTCTCCAATTATCTTCAAATTCGGGAACAAAGTCTTTGTTTTAAACAAAATTTGAAAAAAAGAAGAGATTTTTAGGGAAAATGAAGGAATTATTTGTTTTGTTGTGAAAAAGTTTGGAGAAGTAAAATTTGATGAAAAATAGAAAGGGAAATTTTACCAAACAAATATTTTTCAAACACTTTCAGCAAAATTTCCACCATAACAATAAAAAAATAAAATGAGATAAAATTCATGAAAAAAATAATTTTCTCAATCATTGTCCTTTCCTCTATATTTTCTCCAAACTAAACACAACATTAAGGTTATTTTATTTAGAAAAACATCATCTTGGATTGAGTTTCTATGGTCCATGTATTTGCAGCAAAGATATGCATGTATCTCAACAATCTCAATCAATCACAAAGCTCAGTAGCAAGCTGTCAGCAATTAGGTATGGAGTCTGGTTGATAACTCGTTGTGGTGTGCTTGTGAAGAATGGGTATGATCTTCGCGACTGGGACTCTGAGCAGCCTTATGCTCACTCGAATAATTGGTCGTATCTTCGCATTCTTCTGATTGCTCACATTACAGTTCCTCAAAATAGGTGAGTACCACCACCACCTGTCAAGCCTAGTTATATATGCTAAGACCATCATACAGGGAAAATTATATACCATTCAAATCAGGCGGTAACATAAGGGTTTCAGAAAGTCTTGTCGGAACAGAAACAAATGAATTTTTCACACTGAATATTCATTTGTTCCCGCAACAAGGAGCTTCTTAGTATCAGATTATCCAACATGACATACAGATACTCAATAAATCTTGGTGTTTTTTTTTGTCTTTATTTAGCAGAAACTGCAATCTACATACTCAACACATGCATAGTCAGTCATGGTCACATTCTATACTGGACTGTAGCTGTAGAAACTGTACATGCCTGTGTGATGATAATATTTAGACATGGCTATATCTTGTGTGCAACTCTTGGGTACCTAGAGCGAGTTGAAATGCAAGACTGAGAATCACCAAGTCTCCATGATGTGCGTAACCAGGGGGAATAGAGCAGTTGAATGGTTATTTAATAAATGACTAGAAAGAAGCAATGGTCAGTTTATCTCACATGGCTTGAGTACACAAGCAACTATGCAATGGATGGAAAAAGCTAGCTAAGGCCGAGCTGATGCAGATTAAGAATGAAGCTTACCACCAACATCTCCCTGTGGCGCGATTATTCGGTATGGTTTATCTCCAAACAATGTCTCCTAGAAATCTAAGCGCTGGGACTCCTCGGATCTCCATGTCCACAAGAGGTGCTTGGATCAGTTTCAAGTTAGAGATCTCAGGATCACTCTTGATCATGTCAAGGGCACGCATTTGATCCTGTACATTAAGAGTTAAGTCCCAACTGTCAATCATAACAGAAATAATAATTTGTATTTAATCAAATTCACTTTTTGGCTCTCCTCGTCTATGTGCACAAATTTAGAAGAGAAAGAAGATGTATATATGATCCTAGAAACATGATCTACCTTCCTCCTCATTGCACAAAACTTGCAATCAGAGCCAGATGCTGGAAGAATTTGATTGACTACAAGTCTTTTAACTGGAACATTTTCTTTCCTCAAAGAGCTGTGCAATCTGGATGACTCGCTAACAGCCATTACCTTTATAAAAGGAAGCATATGTTGGTTTCTGATCAAAGATGACAAGAAAATATCTGTTCATGCAACCAAGCCGTTTTTCAATGACACCGTCGAACAAACTTGAATTTAAGAATCTCCTTGTGTGCCGTATTTTAGACAAATTTTTGAAAATCTTTCCTTTTATATACAAAAAGAAAACAAGATCAACGATAAAATCATGTCAATAAGACCACTGAAGGCAGCAAAACGAGCAGTTTTTTCCTCCAATAAGTTACTCAAAGTGTTTCCATCATGAAATTACCGTGGGTATTGTCACTATGACAAATTCTGTTGATTCAGTGTCACGAAATAGTTCCCTCACTTTTACCATTCTCTCACGAAGTCTTTCCAATTTGCCAGCCTGCGAGCCACAAGTGAAAAAAATATTTAGTGTGATCCGAAGTGCTAATATTCAAGGACGGCCGACTTCCAGTCCGCAATATGCTTACAGAGTCTTCCTGATTTGATTCTTGGCCAAAGACAGACTTGATCGCTGAAGTTGCTGAAGCTAACTTCTGCTTTAACTGTACCATAAATAAAATGTGGCACATCACCAGGCCAAACAGACATATACAATTAAACAATTACAAGCACGTGCATATGATATTAATTTGAGATAGCAAAAAAAGAATAAAAAATGCCAAAAATACTTATGCTTAGGCATTTGACGGGCTGCAACAGGTTTTTTGGCCACATGACAATAAGAATTTGACTGCCACTTAAATTCATGCTAGAGACAAAAGCGGGATAGCAAAAAATAAGCCTGATAGCCAAGCCCATGAATACTTTTCTATTCTTTTATTTGCTCTCAGACTTTATGTACCCTTTTGTTATATAATGGGGAAAATACAAAATGGTGCATATACATCTAACAATCAGAACGGAAGAAATGCACGCTCAAGTAATTTTCTCATCTCTGCATCAACCCAAGGACATCAAACACACATCAGAATACCAGAAGTAACATGGTTTAGACCTATATTTGTCACCTTTGATTTACAAATAGAGCATCTACAATAACATGTTTTGTTATGATGGGCGCACACACACACACGAAAACCATGTGGCGTACCAGTTCAGATTTTTACCTTCAATATCTTACCGATTGAAGCATCCAAGAAATCTGGCAGTGACAAAAGCCTCAATGTATGACCCTAGAACAACAAAAATATATAAACATAAAACGACAATTGCTGGAAAGTTTCAAATTTAAATTATTGTAGAGGAGAAGGTTTACTCACGGTAGGTGCAGTATCAAAAACAATGCGGGTGAACATGTTATACTCTTGAGATTCAAGAAACTGCATAACCTGTAACGGCGCGCTGAGGCCGATTATACAAAAACCCAGTTGTGAATATGGCAATCAATCTAAATTGAGACTACCTACCTTGGATATTGCAATGGCTTCATCTAGACCAGGAGGAGGGGTATCTAAGAGCTCCCCTAATTTTAGTTCTCCTAGCTTAGAAGGAAAAATGAAGAACCAGTTAGATGAATACCATTGTATCAAAGATAAAAAAAAAAATGCACCTGATTGGTTACAGAAAATATATTCAAAAACTAGACAGTTAATCCAATGTGAAAAATTAACAATGGGAAACACTGCTCCAAAGACAGTCAATTGAGAAACTTATGGATGTCATAAACTCATAAATAATGAATGAATAAATATGGAATGCTTTCATCTCATCACTATTATGCATGAAATTCCGTGGTACCTGTTCAACTAGCAATCCCAGTCCCATTCCATCCATGAGATCCTTCACCCCAGTGCCTCCATTTTTCTGAGAAGCATCATGGAACTCTTCCCTAGCTTTTTCAGGATTTATCTACATAAATTAGGTGGTTATGAAAATTGACAAGGTAGTCCAAAAGAAAGGAAAGGAAGTTCATGACGGCCAGTGGCGGAGCTAGAAATTTTAATTTGGGGGTACGAAATTTTTTTTTTTAAATTGAATGAGGTATAAAAATAAAAAATATAATATTTTTAAGTTTAATTGAGGGTATACAATTTTTTTTAAGCTTACTGGAGGTACAAAAATAAGAAATATTATATTTTTAAACTTAATTGGGGGTACAAAAATTAAAAATATATTATTTTTACACTAAAATATGAACATTTGGTCGGAATTTGGGTGGACAGCTGTCCCCGCTGTCCACCCCTTGGATCCGCCCCTGATGACGGCACAACAAAATCCCATGGAAAATGAGTCTACTAATGGCAACCTCAAGAGCGAACAAGGGTGCTTCTGGGCCATCAACAGGAACTAAAGTCCCTCCAGTCAAGTCCTAAATTAAAAATAAAAACATAAAGAACAGTGAGTTCTGTGTAAACCCCAAAATATTCTCTAATTATATTGGATGCAAACTGTGCAGCGGATAATTGAGATGGCCTTGGGCGCGCGCAAACAAACCTGAGCAAAGGAATCACTTAAGGAGTGTGCAGGATCAGTAGAAACAACAAGAGTTGGATGTCCGTTATTTGCGAATTTGACAGCTAATGAGGCAGCACAGCTCGTTTTCCCCACTCCTCCTTTGCCACCGAGCATGTAATACTTCCTCTTGGTTCCAGAGGCCATTTCATCAAACTCAGTTGGACTTTCAGTTGGAGCAGCCACTGACGTGACTGCTCAAAAACACAACAGTAACCAAACTGTAAGAAAGAGTTACAAGCAGCAGAAGGATTTATGCCTTGTGGATAAGATAGAATCAGGAAATTAGCATAAGGTCAGGCAGGGTAACAAAGTGTGAAAAATTCCATTATATATAAGATGAGTGAATGGGTCGTGAAGGATTATAGTTTGCCAGAAATATAACTGATCAGAGATTGGCAGGCGATGTGTAGTAAACAGTTGTGAAGGAAATTCAATCAGAAAGCATGAGAGGGGGAAATGACTGATGAGTAAGGAACCTTGGAAGGGACTCCTGCGGGGCTTCCTTGATATAGAGATTGATAAGAAGCCGATTCCAAAGGCGGAGCAGGGTTTGCCGAGGGAGAGGCTTCTGGGTGAGGACGCAAGTGGGGTATATGATTTGAAAAGAAAAGGGGACGAGGAGGAGATTGAAGCTGCTGCTGCTGCTGCTGAAGCCATGCTCTTCTTCTTTCTTTCTAGACCGGCGTTCAACCTAATCTAAACGTGAATACTAATAGAAAAGGTTACAGGAGAAAACTTGTAATGTGGATTTGGCAACCGAAGCAATATCTGGCCTCTTGTTTGAATCACCTTAATATGGCGATGTCCGGTTTGTCTTCTGGTCGGAAGCTTGTTGTATAATTTCGGTTCTACACTCTTCGTGTATTCATTATTTTAATACATATTAAATGTCAATAATTATTTTAAAATATTAAATATTAATTATTTCATTATTATAATTAATAAAAAATATAGCCTGTAATTTTTTTTTTAAAAGTAATCTTTCTCCAATTTTTAATATCATTTCTACGCTGACTTTTTATTTAATTATCATTCTCCTCTATTAGATAACAACCGCAGTTGTGAACCGTGGTTGTATTAAAGAAAACCGCAGTTTTAAACCGTGATTTTATTTTTATAAAATCACCGATTTAGAAGACACAAAAAGATTAGTAGCAAACCGCGGTTCTTCTTAAAAAACCACAGTTTTAAACTGCGGTTTTGTTTTTCATAAAATAACCGGTTTGAAACTGCGATTTTATTAAAGAAAATCGTGATTCACAACTGTGATTTTCTTCATGTATGATAGAATAATAATTCTTTTAAAAGGTAGGGTAGAAACAATAAAAAAAATTGCATAAAGGGCAATTTGAAAAAAAAAATCTCTGTAATCAGAGAAGCTAGCCTTTTGAAGAATGTCAAGAACATACTTTCATTGGTTGACTGGCTTCGAGAGCCTCAATCTCATTCTGCCTGGCCTGCATTCATACCGGTGACTTTGGGGCTTTCTTTTATAAGAAGTAGGTTTGGTGGAGGCTGAGACTTGTTGAAGAAAATGGTTTTGAGCATAAGACCAAGCAAACATAGCTCAAGACGGTGTTTATGTAGTGGGGAGAAGTCTGATCATAGCAAATATAATCCTTCCTCCATATAGATTCTTGCTTCGGCTTTTGAATATTCTTAAAGGCACCATTGGGCTGGTCTTGTGAGTGCAATTGTACTGTGCATTTTCAAATGCGGACGCAAGAGAAATTTGTGTGTAAGTCAAGGAGTTGAGATGTCTGGACAATTGTATATTAAATATTGATGGTCTTGTTTGTTGTCAGTGGCAATAGGTTCGTGAACACCAAACGTCATGGTTGCACATTTACTTACTATGATTGATGTCAATGACATTTCATTGCATGCTTCCAGAGCCTATTTGTAAAATTATGTTTGAGCTCTGGAGATATTTTAGTGATTTGGGTGCTTCATCATTGTCAAGGGAGAGACTCGAATAGATGAGCTCAACATAAATTTGATTATGAGCAAACTTGACACATAGTACATCCTCACTCGTCGCAAACTCTTGATTGCACTCACTTGAAAACGACGTCGTTTTGCATCATTTTCATTAAAACACTCATTCTAATCTCAAATCAGCTAATGCGCTCATCAAATGAGTTGTTATGTTCATCAGATGAGCTTTTATAATGTTCGTCAGATGAATTGTCTAGGTTGCACGGGTTCGAGGACGGATACGGGTACGGGGAATCGATAGTTCAGAATATTTTAAGGTACGGGTACGCCATAGAAACGGCAATATTTTTTAATAAAAATATAAATATTGTCTTAAATAAAATACAAAATAAAAATAAAAACATTGTTCATGAAAAAGTAACAACTATCTAATCATCATCATTGTCCGAGAAGAAAATATTTTTTAATTCAAGTTCATCTAATGAAAGTTCAGCAAGCTCCAAATATTTAATATTGTCATTATCAAATTAATCTCCACCCACATCCCACATCTTTAGCTTCTCATCATCCTCGTTGTTCCTTGATAAGAGACGCAAATTATTATGGATAAAAATCAAATCTTCTGCACGTTTTGGAATCAACCTATTTCTCTTGAGAGAATGATGAAAGAGTATGTGCTCCAATTACGCTCACAGCATGAAGACGAAGTAGGTTGTCCAAGAACTCGAAAAGCTAAAAGCCTGAAGTAAAGGGGTTTTCAAACCAAAATTAACCCACCAAATTTTCGGATCATCAGAGCTTCTCTGATAAAGATAATCCAAGTCTCCTAAACTTCCAGACATGAGAGAAAATTTTCCGTACTCATCCAAAATTTTGGTGTACTCTCTGTTATCAGGATGAAGCCTTCGAAAGCACTTCTTTCTCTCCATGGAGATCTCGTCATTTATATGAGGAGGAACTCTTGTGGAATCTGCTTGTAAGCATTCTTCCGAATAAAATCTGCATGATAAAAAATTTATTGTTTAACAAGTTTTTAACATTTAAAGTAAAATCAAATCAAAATTATAAAACTAAAAATTATTAGCCGAAATAATTATCTACCTATGATTTAATGAGTGAGCCAAATAGTGAAGCGGTCTATTACTTTTGCCCCAACTATCTACAAGAATCTTATGCACAACGTTGAAAAACGGACTATCATCAGTAGCATCTTTTGATTCCTGTTCATAAATTGCCAACTTCACTTCCTCGATCATGGAATCCCACATCTCGTAGACCAGATGAAGTAATGGCTTATCAGTGTCACATGCTCTTATCATATTGTAGATCGATCCGGTAAAATCAAGTATGTAATTCACTTTATCCCACCAATCATCATCTACTATTTTCTGTTTCACAAATCTAGCTCATCCCTGATCATGTTCTCGATATGACATCCAATCCTCACTGAAAACCATTCCTTGTAATGCTTGCTTAACAAGTTTAAGTCTTTTCAACATCACAATAGCTGAAGCAAAACGAGTATCTGAAACTTTAAGCAACTTCAGAGAGGTGAATCTTGCGTAAATGACTAATGATTGGGTGTGATTCACAATATAGTTCTTGATTTGTATGGCGTCATCGTGAATTTCAGTTATCCTGCAACACTCACGATACACTTCTTCATTACTATCCATATCTTTAGGGGCGCATATATTCTTCAGGGCAAGATTAAGAGTATGAACTATGGAAGGCGTCCAATAAATATTTGGATATATAGCTTCAATTAACTCTCCAGCCCCCTTACAATTTGGCGCATTGTCTGTTACGATTTGCACCACATTTTGATGACCAATCTCATCAATCACAGTCTTCATAAAGTCGGCAATATAATATTTATCTTTTCTATCGCCGAAACAATTCGCAGATTTGAGGAACATGGGACCATTACCTGAAGTAGCCATGAAATTTATTAAAGGCCGTCGTTCTGGATCACTCCAACCATCACTACAAATTGTAACTCCTCTTTGAGGCCAAGTATATTTGATGGGCTGTAATAATCTCTCGATATTGGTCTTTTCTTGCTGCAACAGTGTAGTCCTCAACTTGTTGTACCCCGAAGGCACGTAACCACCCAAATTATGACTTGCGACAAAATTATAGGACTTCACGTAATGCGGATTTCTCGTGAGATTAAATGATAAAGCCTCCAGTGTAAAACATTCTTGCAATATGTTGATCAATTCAGCTCATTCAATGCAAATGCTCGAGCAATGGAAGATCCCGCCACATCAGATTTCCTTTTCTTAGCACTATCAACAACAAAACGTGGTGTTGGCGAACAACCAGAAAGAGGAACTTCTTTAGGAGCCAAATTAGCCTTTTTCTTCTCATACTCGTCCTCCATCTTTCAAAGTTTAGCTAAAATTTCTTGAGAAATTTTCTTGCAATGTGCTATTCCAAAATTAGAAAGTCGAAGTAAGTGTGCTCTTATTCGAGAATAACTGCCTACTTTCGTACAAAAATTGCATGTAAATCTCCAAGTCCCCCTGTTTCTGAACCCTTTTTTTCTTTACTCACATTCTCCCATAACTGTCCTTGATCATTCCCAACAATTATGCCGGCACCATCAGAATTTGAATTATTTTCACTAGAACTCATGCTGAATTTGAAAGATTTCAAATTTATTCCGTACATGCATGAAATTTTATGTGACAAAATGTGTGTTGTAATAATAATATTAACTTCGCAATAAATTAATTATATATATACATTTCAAACTCATGTTTTAACTAATAGTTTAAACATATAAATATATAATTATTAACAAATATTAAATGAAATTTATATCAAATTAATTTTTAATTCTGTCTATAATCTAAAATTTGCACAATTTAAACATACAATTATAATAAAAAATAGGGAAAAAACTCAAAATGGGCCCTGAACTATCACCATTTACCCAATTGCGGTCAGAACTACCATGATTTCCAAAAAGGGTGTAATGAAAAAAAAATTGGACTGATTTTCTAAATTAAAATGTACATTACATTCCAAACCTAATATTATTATAAGACTTAGATTTGTGTGCAAAAATTATATACTTTGATTATTAAAAGACGTCATTTTCTTTATGTGCGCAAAATGATATAATTTATTTTGATAACCAAACGATGTAATTTTCGCATACAAATCTAAGTCGTATCATAACATTAGGTTAGGAATGTTATGGTAAATAAAATTTTAGAAAATCAGTCCAATTTTTTTTTTATTGCACCCTTTTTGGAAATCATGGTAGTTCTGACCGCAATTGGGTAAGCGGTGGTAGTTCAGGGCCCCTTTTAGGTTTTATCCCTAAAAAGTAACCCATTTTTACCACAATTTTCAAATAATTATCTGCAGTGAGCCACCCTCACTCAAAAAGGCTTGTACGTACCCCCACTCAGCCTCTCATTTATCTGCAGTCAGCCACCCTCACTACCTACCCCACCCCCACTCACCCCTTACTTTATGTACAACACTTACTTTATGTACAAAGAGAGAGAGAGAGAGAGAGAGACCGAGACCTGTTAGCAGCAACTCCAGATCACTCCAACCCCAGCGCCCAGATGCTTCTCTTCTCCAATCTTCTTCTTTCTCTTGGTTTTTCTTTTAATTTTGGTAGTTTGGGGTTGATTTATAAGAGAAAGGATGATTAACTATGAATTTGGGGTTTAGGAAACAATTGAGTTTTGGATTTCGGATGAATCATTGAAGTATCTAGGGTTAAGAAAATCCAAACGTCCCGCGTGTGTAGAAGTTTGTGGGGGTTCCGAAACGGCTGAGTTGCTGAGTTTGGGAAGCCCAAAGGGCCGCGTATCTTGAAGTTTCTGATGTTTCCGGTACGGCGGCATACAGCCGTTTCCGTGCAACACAGTGAATTGTTATATTCATCAGATGAGCTGTTATGTTCATCAGATGATATGTTCATCAAATGAGCTGCTATGTTCATCAGATAATATGTTTATTAGATGAGCTATTATGTTCATCAGCTGCTATGTTCATCAGATAAGCTGCTATGTTCATCAGATGAGCTGCTATGTTCATCAGATGAGTTGTTATGTTCACACTAGACGATATGTTCATCAAATGAGCTGCTATGTTTAGCAATTTTAAAAAAGAGTGGAGTTTTTAATGAAATGAAGTAAAACAACATCGTTTTCGAGCGAGAGCACCCATCTAGATGAGTGCTCTCGGTCCACCCTTAAGTCATTGCTAATTCTTTGACTAAATCAAACATCTTTAACTAAATTAAACATTTAGATGTTCATCGTACCGAAGAAGCTGTTCTCGGTGGACCTGTTCAGGATGAATACACCCGTTTGAGAGATAAACTTAAAAAATAATATTTATTAATATTATGTCATTTCTTTTACATAAGTAGTGATGTTTGACATTTGTGCATAATAAAAAAGATGAATGCGTATCTTTAAGATGAATGCAACAAATAAGAGACATGTTAAAACTGCAATGATAAATGCATATTTGCGGCAATAAGCCGCATATTATAGAGAACTTTTTGAAACTGATGTTGGTGACTTTTCAGACACTCTTGATGAACCTCCTCCCTCTCCATTTTTAATTACACTGGAAAATCTTGAGTATTGAACATCTCGTGTACTACAACCACTTGAAAAGAAGTTGGTTGAGCATTTCGTAATGTCCAATATTCCAGAAATTAGAGTAAGTTTTGCACTTGTACATATGCTATTTATACATTTTTTTATCATAATAACCAGCTTCACATATAAAATGCAAGTGGACTCACACTTGACATAAGAATAAGTATCCTCCCATGAATGATCAACAACGAGCAGCAATGCATTCTAAGAGAATTTGCGATTGACTACGTTAGTACATAAGATTGGCGTAATTTCAGTGCTTTAGAAGTCAAACTTGTATATGATATAATCAAATTTTATCCATTACATCCTGTTTCACAATATGCTACCTGGCAGCATTCGTTGATGGATGATGTTGCTTTCGGCTTGACAAAGAAAGCCACAATAATTTACATATTTTTATAACTAAATTTTTTTTTGAGACCGAAAAAGACTCCATGGGAAAGAGAACAAACAATAATGATTTTTGCGTGAAGAGGATTGACAACATGGAGAATAACACACAATATTACAATGTGTTACAAGATATCATTTAGCTGACATTCAGTTCTCATTTTCTACTGCGAGTTGTACTGTTGAAATGCAAATGGTTCGACTCACACTATGCAGAAAATACACCGAGGACCAATTAATGTTATTGAAAAGAAGATGAATGTTTTCCGATTCATACGAACTAGTTGTGTTGGCTCAGAATACATATTTACTGTATTAATGCTCATTTGCGAGATCTAGTAAGTACAAGAATAAGAAAGATATGATGAGTGATGATTGTGTGTAAGATGAAACGTGTATGGAGTATTGACCATAACACATCAGATGAAATCTTCCAGCCAGGCCCACATACACCAAGAAAATATGTTTTAATTGTACCAAATGAAGAAGAATATGTGAATCTTGTTGTACCAAATACCAATGTCATAGCTTTGAATCTTGCTGGAAATGTTGAAGATGAAGAAGATAAAGATGAAGATTATAATGATGAGGAGTAGGAGGAGGAGGAGGAGGAAGATGATGGTGATGGTGATGATATGTATGATTCCGACTAGTATATATATTTTTAGTTTCATAAGACGAGTATAATAACAATTTTATTTTGTGTTTGTTGTTATGTTAAGTTATTGACATAAACGAGTTCTTAAAATTCAACAATACTCACATATTTGCTATCATGTACATTTTATTTCTTATTATAGGCCGTTGCAATGAAGAGTCAGAATTTTCCCATACACGAATATGTTTAACAAATGCGTTATACTTACAAATTGTGTAAATACAAATATTTGAACATGCATTTCTTGTATTTATAAATTTGCAATCGATTTTTATATTTTACCTTATTGGATTTATATGATGACTCGAAGCTACAATATTCTAATGTATAAATGAAGTTTTTTGAAACAGGCTTTACAATTTTGAATACGGTTTCGCCATTTTCAAAACGGGCCCAATTATAATTTTAAACTATTTTTTGCTGGCCCGAAAATGATTAGAACCTAGATTAAAATTGATAGGGAAGTTTGGTCGATCAATGGTGGGGAATCAAAAATTCTTGTATAATGACCGGAACAAGCTGCCCGAAATCTGTCTACATATTGGCCAAAAAATATAGTGAGCGTACACTGACCGAAATATATTTTATTCTAAGTGCCGATGACAAGACAATAGTAGAAAACACTCATCTCACACATATAAGGAAAAAAAATACAACAACAAAAGAATATATAAAATGGTACTAAAAAAATTAGACTCACATACCATAAGTATGTAGCTAACAGTAACTGTATTCTATGTCATTCATCTCATCAAAATTTTTCTTTATCATATATTTATATTAGAAAAAAATTGTAAAAGATCTCTGAATTGTCACCTCGTATTCAATTGTGGATTGAACTATTTTAATTTTTAAATAAGATGCAAAATTTTAATTTTTAGACTAAACCGTAATTACGCATTAACCATGTTACTCTAAAAACAACGGCGTCAACAAAGTTAACATCTGCATTTAGAATTAAAATAATGTTATTTTACTCTCTTCGAAGGTTGTCCGATCTTTCGCCCCAAACACCGCTCCAAATTTTCCGGCCTAGACGCGTCGAAGGCACCATGATCCACTTCCCCAATCTCAAACCCCAACCTCTGAGTCTCAAGATAAACTCCATCAATCAACTTTCGAAAAATACAAATTCCCTCATCCTTACATATTACCTCCTGAAGACTTGGGCTCTCTATGTATCTATTTACTGCAAAATATGACTCTCAATTGGGTAGGGTAGACCTAGATCCGCTCAGACCCGTTTTGGTTAGGTTTGAGTCTATCCATTTGGACCCATTTGGGTCTTGGATCAATTAGGATCTACCCATTTGGATCCTTGAAATGGATCTCTTTGAGTTTTTTGTATTATTAGTCTATTTGAATTTAAACTAAATTAATATTTATGAAAAAAAATATTAAAAAAATAAAAAAATATTTTTTAAAAAAATTAAAAATATTTTTGAAAAAAATTGAAAAAAACTTTAAAAAATAATTTTTTTAAAAAAAATAATTTTTTCTATAAAATAAATTTTTTTTAAAAAATAATTTTTTTACAAAAATTTAAATTTAAAAAATTTATTTTTTTAAAAAAAATAAAATAATTTTTTAAAAATTTATTTTATTTTAAAATGAATTTAAATATAGATATATATTTTTATAATTTATTATTGTTATAAATTGATATTTATTTATTTATTTTATTTAATAGTTAAATATTAAAATAATTGATTTTTGGTCTAATGGGTCCAAATAATGGGTCTGAATTTGGATCCAATATTTATAAATTTATTGGGTCTGAGTCTGGATCCAAACCAATATGAAACGGGTCTGGGTCCTTCCAGATGGATTTGGACCGGACCCATTGACACCCTTACTGCATAATTGAAGGTGAAGCAGAAATTGAAGGTGAAGCAATTGTGTCCTTTATAAAAATTCACTGCAAAAATAGAGTTGGAAGAGAAAAAATAAAGAGAAAGTCCAAACCCTAATGCAAACCACCACTTGCCCATAAAATTGAAGGTGAAGTAGCGAAAAAGAATGAATATGACTTGGTTAAAGGTAAGTGCAAAATTAAAACTACGGTTTATACTACGCCAATGAAGAGCTCCAGTGAAAAAGCTCAGAAAATTATCGTCGTCAAATCCACCCAACCACTCCAAGCGTTGGTAACGGTGTCGGCGTCTTTAAAGAAAGAACATATAAGGAAGTGAAACCACCTGCAGAGAACAAATCAGTGAAAAATTATCAGTGTAGCGCCAAAGAGACGGTGACGGATTTGAGACAGAAGACGATTAACGAGAAAGGAAACACTGTCGCAGAAGAGCGCTGCTATCACAGTTGTAAAAAGTATTAGACGGTATTGGTCGTGGATCTAACGCCTAGCGATTATTTGGTTAGGTGGAGATGAATCGAAAAAATTAGTTGGAGGATTAGACGGAGTTATGTATATTAATAATATATTTAATAATTAATATTTGATAAATATATATTTAAAAATAAATATATTTTTAAGAAAATAATTAATCAGCTAAACGTTGATACCACCTAGCGACTAATCGACCCGTAAATGGTTAGATGGACGTCCTTTCGAACAATGCCTCCCACAGACAGTCCAGTGATAATGCTAATAAAAAAGAAGAAGAAAAGGCAAAATGGAAAATAAAAGTATGAAGCTTGCCAAGGCTCACGTCACAGATGCAATTTGAGATTAAAAAAAATTAAGCTTAATTGATGTATTAATATATATTTAATCAATATTAATACGTAATCAATGCATAAATTGAAACGATTCCGTTTAATTCTAACCGCATGTGTTATCTCTGTTAACGACGTGGTTGTTGGAGAGTAACAGAGTTAATATGTAATTGCCAGATTAGAAATTGAGATTTTGCACCTTATTTGAAAATTAAGATAGTTCAAACTGCAATTAGGTAAAAAGTGATAGTTCAGATTGCCTTTAAATTTTTTTTCTTTCATACTATTCACAATGTTAAAACTTTTACTCTTTAAATGTTTTCATAATGTCAACTTTTGGCACTAGTGAATCTTTTCCTAGTTATTAGTTATTACTCGATATGCCTTTAGTTTTAAGTTCTACTTCATATGTCCTCTTTTATATGTCACTTAATTGAATTTTTTTGTCACTTTTACTTGTCACTTAACAATTTTCAATGCATATTTAATATCAACAACTATCTTAAAACGTCAAACATTAATAACTTCTTTATCATAATCAATAAAAAATCATTCATCACCAGTAATAATCTATCAATTTTATTTTTTGCATGAGTTTTTTTAAAAAAATATCAAGCACCCACTCATTAAATTTGTTCAACCGCTAGCATTAACTTCACCTTAATCTACTCAAATTAACCTTAAACGACATGTATTAGAGGACGGAGAGAGTAATTGCTTTAGATTAAGTTATATATTTCTTTATATAACTATTTAAACAGTCTTGTGATGCGAGATATGTATTTCCAATGATTATATTTTTCAAAATTACCTTTCTCTCAGCAATTATGTTTTTTGAATTATCAATATTTTATTTGTAAATTCTAATTGCATTAATTGATTATAACTAAGTAAGATTAAATATAATCGGACATGATTTAATGACAATTTATCACTCATAAGAGATTGGTAAATATGTGCATCGTTGAAAATATTTTATCAATTTGGCACTTAAAACAACTCTTTACTAATCATAGTATTTAATTCGACGTAATTAATAAAGTTGCCAAACATACACGCAGAACCAAAAACAAGAAGTTGAACCCAACATCACCTAAAACCGAGCACGGCTCAGTTGGAAGTTGGTGGCTAACGAGTCGACTCGGCCTCTCAAAAAAATGCATTCGGAGCTGAGTAGCGCCGTCTCTCCATAAATACCGACACCCTCTTCCTTCCCAAGAAGCTCATCATCCTCGATTTCCACACTCGCTCTCCCATTCCTTCTGTCTGCCCGGCTCGCAATCAGCCCTCCAATGGCGTCATCAGAAGGCATCCTCCTCGGCATGGGCAACCCCCTGCTCGACATATCCGCAGTCGTCGATGAGGAGTTTCTGTCCAAGTAAGCGCTCCTCCCTCCCTCCCCAGATCTGGGCATTTTCTCACATACGTCACTCGTAGCTAGATCTGTATCTGTAGTTGGTAAAGTTGGTTCCAGATCTGTCACGTAAGATTGTCGTGTTCTTGTGCTCTTTTTTTGTGTGTGGGTGGAATGACCTGGATTGTGTTTTGATTCGAACGTTTAATGGTGCTGCAGCTGATTTAACGTGTCTTGTCGCGATTTATAAGTTTGTTGTATGAGATCTGAGGTGGAGAGGTTTGGATCCGTTTATGCCATTTATGGACTGGCAATCATTTCATCTACTGCCCTAATGTGTCTGGATAATTGGATTGGTGTTAAAGTTTCAGTTAAAGGATTGTGTTTTAGATGAAAGTAATGCGTGCTTGATTAGTGTTAGGATCAGTGCCCCGTCTTGTTCATTTATGTTATTGGCTGGCTTGAAATGCTATATTTCAGCGTCATTGAACGAGAGGTTTTCGTTTTCTATTCATTTGACTTTTGATATCTTTGTATGATCTCAGGTATGACCTCAAATTGAACAATGCCATCCTGGCCGAAGACAAGCACCTGCCTTTGTAAGTCATTTGCGTATGAAGTTCATTGGTTTATTACTTGCACACTGCATAATGGCTGACATGGCTGTACGAATTGATGTGATATATACTGGGTCTGAATTCTGATTATTCCTTCTGGAAAAATTGACATGTCACAGGTATGAGGAAATGGGCTCTAAATTTAGTGTTGAATACATTGCCGGAGGTAATTATATGTGTTTCTTTATGATGACCTTACCATCTATTATTTCATTAGGCAGCTAACATGATGTATCTTGGTTCTTTTTTGTAGGTGCGACTCAGAATTCTATCAGGGTGGCACAGGTGTGTTTAAAAGAGTGTCTATGTATTTAATTGCAATTTGGTTAGAAAGCCACAAACTCACAGTTTTTGTATACTCTTGCAGTGGATGCTTCAAACTCCTGGTGCTACGAGTTACATCGGCAGCATTGGAAAGGACAAGTTTGGTGAGGAGATGAAGAAGAACTCTAAGCTAGCTGGCGTCAATGTCAGTGTCTTTTGGTCATCGCGCTTTTTGCTATTCGTCCATTTATATACTTTCAGGATGAAATGTATTTTACCAGCATTAATATTTTTGGCAATTTAGATTTTTCCTAAGATCATATAATTGACTCATGGTCTCCTTCATTAGGTTCACTATTATGAGGATGAGACAGCACCAACTGGTACATGTGGGGTCTGCATTGTGGGTGGAGAACGGTAAGCTTACACACTTGTTACCGTTAACTTGCTTAGTTTGCAACTGCATTTTACATATTAAAAAAGTTCATTACCAAATCTGGGATAGTTGACGCTGCGATGACTCGAGATAAATCTAAGTGAGCCGGGTCTTTGAAACTTATAAATTGTCTGTAAATCTAATGTGTTTCATACTATTTCACATGAAAAAGAAATACCAAGTATCTGCAGATAACAATCAGTATGCTTTCTTATACTTGTAGGTCTCTTGTTGCAAATCTGTCAGCTGCCAATTGCTACAAGGTTGAGCACTTGAAAAAGCCAGAAAACTGGGCTTTGGGTATTAATTTTTATCTTTCTTTCCCCTTGCCTAGAGCCGTGCTTGATGTTGCAATGTAGTTATCTAACATACACGTATTTTTGTAGTTGAGAAGGCCAAATATTTCTACATTGCCGGATTTTTCCTTACTGTATCCCCAGAATCCATTCAACTTGTGGCAGAGCACGCAACTGCTAAGAACAAGGTAACAACTGGGTGGGTGTATAAGAATTTGGATTGCGCATTTCAGGCTTTCTGACAGATTTATACTTGGTGGTACATCAGATATTCTCAATGAATCTGTCTGCTCCTTTCATCTGCGAGTTCTTCAAAGATGCTCAGGAGAAAGTACTCCCGTAAGTTCGAATCCCCTAGATGTTCTGCTTGTTTTACTTATATTGGAGCATCTGATTTCTCTTATGATGTTACAGTCTCTTATGATGTTACAGATATATGGACTATGTGTTTGGAAATGAGACAGAGGCAAGGACCTTCTCGAAGGTGCACGGATGGGAGGTAAACTACTCTCCCATTAATTCACATATAACTACACTACTCCCAACTTAATCTTTTCATCACTCCATTACACGTGGCAGTTAATAACATAAAATCGCTAATCGAATGTGGCTTTACATTCAGACTGACAATGTTGAGGAGATTGCAATCAAGATCTCTCAGTGGCCAAAGGCATCAGGCACTCACAGGAGAATCACAGTTATCACTCAAGGCGCTGACCCTGTGGTAGTGGCTGAAGATGGAAAAGTTAAATTGTTCCCTGTCATACTGTTGCCAAAGGAGAAGCTTGTTGACACCAATGGAGCAGGTATGCTGCTTTAGAGCTTCTTCGTATGGCTATACGAGGCAGTGAGAATTATCAAATGCTATCTCTCTGCCTTGATGTGTTTTTGACTGAATCATCTGCCCTATTATGTATTATCGCCAGCCTGCAACTTGAAAGAATGCATTAAAGAAAACTAGATTGCTAATATTATTGAGTCTTTTTTTGTCCTGTCAGGTGATGCATTTGTTGGGGGCTTTTTGTCACAACTGGTTCAAGAGAAACCCATTGAGGAATGTGTGCGAGCTGGGTGCTATGCTGCCAATGTCATCATCCAAAGGTCCGGCTGCACCTACCCTGAGAAGCCCGATTTTAATTAACTTCATCATGGTAGCTCAAGCAGATGAGTCTGGATACCCACATTTTCTGCAAGTTTTTCTGGCAGATGACTGTTTCCATATCAGCTCATATCATTGTTCTTCATCCCTGAACCCATTTATTAGGTACGGGTGCTTCTATGTTTTGTTGTCTGGTTTTGGTTATTAATTTTGAGCATTACCCCGCTACAGTTAGACATTGAGTTTATTCTGCTACAAATACTATTGTATTTGGACCCAAATACATTGTAATGTCAATCAATTTCCGACATTTTACCAAGAAGTACGACAACATACACCCTATGTTTACAAATGCTGATTATATCCGGACCTGAATAGATTGGAATGTGAACCATTTTTGTTAATTTTACGAAGAAGTACAACCATATAGTACTTCCATTCAGATATAATATGTAGTTGAGATATTATTATTGATTATTGATCAATTTTAATGGATAAATATTTTGAACTATTAATGGTGTAAAATGATTTTATTAATTAATATAGATTTTTAAAGATAGTTATAAATATTAAATATGAGTTAGAATTATTAAGTGTTGAATGAAAATGGCAAAATACATTTTTAAGAGGACAGAGTATCAGGAAATGAGGGACCAATCTAATGGATGCCTAATTGGATTTTGACAATTATTGGGAGTTTTTTTTTTATTTTTTTTGTCCTTCATCTATATTTTTTTTATCCAAATAGAAAAGACATTACTTTAAAACAGCAATTCGCTTTTACTCTGATATGCTGACTGAACTGTCTAACCGAACAAATACCAGTTTCAAATAGCAGTTGACCTTTCAACATTTCTTTGAAACAGCGGCGTCGGGGTTTGGTTGAAGAACGCCTGCGACGGGGGAAGGGGTCGAGAACGAGCAACGCCGCGCACGGCATGGACACCTTGATCGCCTGGTGCAGATCCGCCGCCACGGGCTGCGTAGAGCGACTCCATTGACAGCGGTCAAAATATAATGTACCTTTGCTGACAAAACTTTTGCTGCGCGTGTCAGTAACCAAAATATACTGTTTTGGAGTAACCAAGATTGTTGACAAAAGGATGTCGTTTGGATAGTGGCAGTAAATTAATGTACTTGTCGCAATCAGATCGGGAATCCAAAATTAACCAAAACATAACATAATACGGTCAAAAAGGAATGTTTACTTTTGAATAATTTGTTTTGGTTAACTTAAGATAGCAAACAAATTCCACGTGTATGTAGAAAAGTCAAAATGCTACCACGTGTCACATAAGTTCAGATCTTAGTTCGCCACGTGTGCCTTTGCCCCCCAAAATTCCTCCGTTCGCCACCACCTTCACATCTTCACCACACCACCACCACAATCATCTCTCATCTCATCTCCAATGGCGATCTCAACATTCAATCTCAGCCAAATTCCCACTCAACATCATCAGCATCCCCTCTTCATCCCCCGCACACAGGCCTACAAACGCCACCCCTTTAAGCTCACCTGCCACGCCTCCTCAACAACCAGAGACTACAAGCTCCAATGGCAGCAAGAGCTCACAAACTCCTTCCCAACCCGTTTCCTCTCCGACCAGAGCCTCTACAACACCGTTTCGAACAAAAACGAAACCCAAGAGGATGATGTTTTCCAGGATCTGGTGGACCGGCGATGCGTGGACAACGTGAGGATGCTGATCGTGGACTCTGTCCAGAAGTCGAAGGCCGGGCATCCTGGAATGGCATTGGGGATGGCGGAAGTCGGCTACGTGCTGTACAGACATGCGATGAGGTACAATCCGAGGAACCCCAAGTGGTTCAATCGAGATAGGTTTGTGCTGAGCGCAGGACACGGTTGCTTGTTGCAGTATGTTTGTCTACATCTGGCTGGATTCGACTCTGTTCAGGTCATCATCATTGACTCCCCTCATTTTTAGCCAGAAAATAAAATCATGATTTCTTAGCTACAAATGTATACCTAATTATTGCACCATACCTGATTCGAATCATGTTTGTGTAGATAGAGGACTTGAAACGGTTGTGCAAGCTTGGGAGTCGCACTCCTGGCCATCCAGA
Organism: Kalanchoe fedtschenkoi; assembly: GCA_002312845.1. Lineage (NCBI taxonomy): Eukaryota > Viridiplantae > Streptophyta > Magnoliopsida > Saxifragales > Crassulaceae > Kalanchoe > Kalanchoe fedtschenkoi. The sequence goes on from NQLW01000008.1 coordinate 7,098,311, forward strand.
AAATGTTGTCACAAAAGGCATTGAAGTCACAACAGGTGCGCAACAATCATACTTTGATACCCGCACACAGAATTTTCGTCGTAATATATCATGAAAGTTGTGTGCGTTTTAGTAATAAATAATATAATAAAAAATACAACAATCATATTTAAATATACATTGCATTAGTATAGTTTGGTTGAAACAGCTAGCTCATTTGGTGGCTTAAGATTGATATATTGGATTATCCATGTGAGCTCAGGCCCTCTCGGACAAGGTGTGGCCAATGCAGTTGGTCTAGCACTAGCAGAAGCTCATTTAGCGGCAAGATTCAATAAGCCCGATGCTGTGATTGTGGATCACCGAACGTAAGTCGTTTCTTTCCTTGCTGGTCTGCGCAGAAGCTATCCTAGCTAGTTGGTGACACATGGATGGTGCTCTTGTCTACTTTGCTAGATATTGTATCATGGGTGATGGTTGTGCCATGGAAGGGATCTCGCACGAAGCTGCTTCTCTAGCGGCACACTGGAAACTCAATAAGCTTACTTTGATTTATGATGATAATCATAATACAATTGATGGTCCAACGAGCCTAGCCTTTTCAGAGGATATATCTATGCGGTTTCAGGCTCTTGGTTGGAACACTATCACAGTGGATGACATTCATGAGAATATTTGGTCGTTCAAGAGTGCCCTTTTGCGGGCTCAAATGGAAACGGGGAGGCCTACTTTCATCAGAGTAAGCTAAAAGTTAGTATATCTTGAGTTGCTTGATCGAGTAACTTGTTAGTTTTCTGGGTGGTTAGAAATGTGAGAGAGTTGTGATTTTTACCAGGTGAAGACTCTGATAGGAAAGCTATCGCAGAAAGAAGGAACATCAAGGGCGCATCATGGGGTTTTCGATGATGATGATTTGAAGAAAATGAGAGGAAAGGTGAACTGGAGTGAGCGGGAGCCATTCCATGTTATCCCGATGATCTACAGGTTCGCTTATCTTCTCATTTTCATTAAACGTTGAAAGCGAGTGGCACTTTGAAATGCCTTTATAGACAAGAATTTGTATGCAGAGAAATGCAGATGCAAGCGGAAGAAGGAGAAATACAAGAAATGAAATGGTATTCTACGCTCGCATACTACGAAAACAAATATCCCCAGGAAGCCCTTGAGTTCAAGATTCTACTCTACGGAGGGCTGCCCCCTGGCTGGGAAAGCTCATTGCCGGTACCAGCCCCCCAGATTTCTTTTGGTACGTTTAGTATGAATTAAGAAAAAGATACTTATTAATTTGGCGTTGTTATTGATTTGCAGAGATGGTCTGCCACAGATCCAGTGGATGCCACCCGCGGCTATTCGGAGAAGTGCTTAAATCAGGTGGCCAGAGTGATTCCTGGGCTAGTAGGCGGAAGTGCAGACCTGGCAGGCTCTAACAAAACCTATCTCCACGAATATGGTGATTTCCTGCCAGAGACTCGGTGGGGGAGAAACATAAGATACGGAGTCCGTGAACATGCAATGGCTGGGATCTCTAACGGGATTGTGCTGCACGGAAGCGGGCTAATCCCCTTCGCAGCTACTTTTCTCATCTTCTCCGATTATATGAAGAACTCGATCCGACTGTCTGCCCTCAGCCATGCAGGCGTAGTTTACATCCTGACACATGACTCAATAGGTTTAGGCGAGGATGGCCCAACGCACCAGCCAGTCGAGCAGCTCTGTGGTTTAAGAGCTGTCCCAAGGCTGCTAGTGTTCAGACCTGGGGATGGAAACGAGACCGCAGGTGCGTACAGAGTAGCAGTTGCGACTAGAGATGGGCCTAGTGTGATTGCGCTGTCAAGGCAGAAATTGGCTGCCAACTTGGAAGGAACGTCAGCTGAGGATGTGGCGAGAGGCGGCTACATTGTAAGTGACAATTCAGGTCAAGAAACACCGGAGCTCATACTCATCGGAACAGGCTCAGAACTGTGCCTATGTGACGCAAGTGCTAGAGAGCTAAGGAAGGAGGGAAGGCTGGTGAGGGTGGTTTCATTGGTCTGCTGGAGGCTTTTCGACAGGCAGCCCAAAGGGTACAGGGATCAAGTACTGCCACCAGATGTGCGGAAGAGGGTTAGTGTGGAGGCCGGATCCCCGGTCGGCTGGAGGGAGTATGTAGGGACAGAAGGCGTGGTGATTGGGGTGGAGGAGTTTGGGACAAGCGGTGCTTACTTGGATACGTTTGAAAAGTACGGATTCACGGAAGAGAACATCACCAGGATAGCAAGGTCTTTGTTTTCCGAGTGAGCAGACTGTGTGATTTACTTGGTAAACCTCCTCCATGTGCTGAAGTGAAAGGTCTCATGAGCATCAAGATTAAGCTGAATGCGCTTATAATACAATTTGCAAGCCAGCGCTTCCAAGAACCGGGTTCGCTAAATGAATAATTCATTTCTCTTTGGCTCATGTGACCAAATCGCATATGTCATAATTTAATATTATCCATCTCAGAATCTGAGCTTGTAACTTTCTTGAAGCACGTCTATACCGAGCTTCCCTTTCAGCACTATCATGTAACTCTTCTTGAACTTTGAATCTTCATCTACACTATATAATTCATAGTTACTACGATCCTGTATTCAGAAAAATCAATTTTTTCTTCAAATCAAGAACCATATCGGACGTCAGTAAAAGTTCATACTGTACCATCATGACATAGATCTAAATATTACCAATCTCATGAATATTGCACTATGCATTATTCCTTACTAGAATTGCATGATTTTTCTCCACATATGTCATGAACTAATTACTGAATGGAATGATATGATAGGTACATGTACTATCAAGAGAATTTTTTTGAACCTGCATGATCATCATGATCAGAAATAGTAAGGATGTTGTCTTGTCCCTCAGACTTATCCTATAATAAACTAGTAGAACTCTTAGAGCATTTTTTATTCTTTTCTTTCTTCTTAAGAGTCAAACAATCAGATTTGTTGTGACCCATCTCATGAGAATATAAATAATATGTTTAGCTAACATTCCATTTAGGACTGTATTGTGACACCCCCTTTGATTTTTCTCTTTGTTTGCTATAACCTCTTTGAGAAATCTTCTTTAAACAAATCAGACTTTTTACGTGATCATCAGAGTTTTCTTCCTTAAATTTTTCTCGCATGTCATTGGATAATAGTGTTGACTTTTCACCTTCTCTAATGTTGTTATATCTCGACCATATAGCATAGAGTTCACAAAATTACGCATAGATTTGGGTAGAGAGCAACAATGAAATGAACACATCTTCATCCTTAAAACTTTATTCATACCTTTCAAGTCATGAATGCTTTCATTAAATTCATTCGTATACAATTGTAAGGAACTGCCTTCTTTCATATTAAGATTAAAAAAATCGAGTCTTCACGTACTACCGTTCGGTTAACGTCTTCTTATTATATGAAACATTCAACTCATCTCGTAACTCCTTAGGTGTTTTTACATCCGAAACTTTTTATAGAATCTCATTCTTCAAGGATAACTGAGGTACTCCAAGCGTCCCTTCTTTCATCTCCTCAATCTCTACGGAAGTCATATATTCGGAATAATTACCATCCAAAACTCTCATCATCCCCAATATGGTAACAAAGCCTTCATTTTTATTTATTCTCCATATTGCAAAGTTGTTCTTGCATCAAAAGGTGCATCCTCAACACTCAATGAAATCACCATATCACAAAATCCTAAGCTCTATGATACCAGTTTGTTAGAGTAGCGCAGATAGAGGTGTAACTATTCAGTTTGGTTCAGTTGATCTTAATAAACTGAACCGAACCACTATCCTACAATTTTAAGTTTTTCAATCGAACCGAACCGTTCAATTTAAGAAGTTGAACTGAATCAAGCCGTTTGATTTGGTTTGACTGCAGTTTGATTTGATTATCAATTTTTTTTATTTTTCAACCAATTTATTTACACTCTAAATTTTTCAAAAAAACAAAACAAAGGTGGATTGCTACTAATTAAGCTCGATGAGCTTTGAAATACATGCAAAAAAATTGTAACACCACCTTAAATAATTCCATTAAATAATGATACATATGGATAGATTGAAATAAGAGTTAACTAAACTTAATGCATCTAAGTAAGAAATAAAAGTTGAACGATTTCATATGAGTCGCGCCCATATTAGCCTTGAATAAATAGTTAAAGATTCAAGCCATGCACTGCATACTCTCAGCTAATGAAGAATGAACTTATGTTAAATTAGAAAATTAAATTAGAGAAATTAAATTATCTATGTATAACTCTTAAAGCATCTCTTATAAAAAAACCATTCAAAGCTCTCTTATAAACAAAACTCTTTAAGTTTCTATCAAGTAAAGAATATTAATAACAATTGCATATCTATTGTTAAAGAAAAGCCTTCAAAGCCACTATCAAACATAAACAATTATCATACCTTTCAAAAGGAAGATTTGTAAATATACGCTAACATGCCTTTTTATACTATCTAAACGGACACTAAAGATTTGTACATACAAGCTTAAATTCTATCAATTTAACATATCATGTCTTTCACTATAAACTAAATCAATTAACAAGAACTACCCAGATTTTAAAAACATAAACATGTCACATTAATTAAGATCAAATTAGAATAAACACATCCTATCATAAGAAAAGCCAAAATAAATATGTGATGGAAAACAATGCAAATGAATTACCCAAATTAGCAAGCAACTAATATCATTGAATAGAAGCTCAGAAGGAAGCTTAATAAGACAACAATCAAATCTGAAAATGGCTTATTAACCCTGTCGAAAACTGTGTTTGTAAGGCATCACATATATCAGTATACAAATGAAATTTTTTATAAGAAATTAAAAGAAACGGAAAAGATGGTATAAGTATACAAATAAACCAACATACAGTTAAAAAAATAAAATATAAAATAGAAGAATATACGAGGAACAATATCTTATATTTAATGTGAAAATTGTAACTGAAGAGTGGAACTTCTAAGAACGCCGGAAATGTCTTCTGAATGAAAAGGAGGAAGATGCGGTCAGAGGCTTCGCCAAATCTGAGTGACGGATCTATAGAAGATGCGGAAGGATATTTTACCAATGGCAAGAATATTTAGAGGGGAGAAGGAGAGATGAGGGAAGCAGGATGAAACAGTAACTGATAAAGATGAAGACTAGAATTTTCTTGTCTTAGGATATTTTAATTGGGCCTCAGTGGGATTAGGCTTTGGGAGGATAATTATTAGAGAGTGAATGTTTGCTATGGTTAGGTTTGATTTTATTTAAATTTTAAAAATTCAAACCGAACCAAATTGATCGATTTTCCTCCAATTTCAAACTGTATCTGCATAATCGATAAATAAAACCAAACCAAACCAGTTGGTTTGATTCAATTCAGTTCGATTTATCAATTTTTTGATTTTGCCTTTCACTTTAAGTGCAATGGTATATTGACTAGTATAATGAATAAAAATAAATGAAGACACAATAATTGTGTGGTTCAGTCGTAACCACCTATGTCTTCCACTGACAAAAGTGAAGATCTTATTACTTCACACAAAAGAAATACAAGAGAGCTTTTGTTTTTTAAATCTTCAATAAATGCTGACTAGATTTATACAGGCGAAAACAAAATCTAAAATAATTAGAATTTATAATTCTAGTAAAGTTAGAATTTCTAAACTAATAGAAATTCCTAATTAACAAAATTTCAAGAAACACAAAATTTTCATAATTATGATGCAATAACCAATGAAACGGTTATTCACATTTAGTATATATTGATTATTTACATATCAATCAATGAAATATCTAACATATCCTTGCTTAGTTGTAGACAATATTTTGAAAAAAAAGTATAGAATACAATCCTTTAGGCAGAAGCATCCGATTTATTTACAGATTTTTGTAACAACATACGCATCCATGGCGGTTAGGATTTTGACGACCAATCATTGATTGAAAAATATATAAAGAAATATAAATTAAAATGGAACATTATTTATTTTATACATGTTCTTAGATGATTGGTTAACAAAATACAAAAGTGCATCATTTCGCCCTCGCATCAAATTGCTTAGCTACTTGATGTTAAGATCCTTTATTTATCTTGCTTGCACTTTAATCACTATTGACAATACATCTTGAGCTAATTAGTAAAAGTGATGCGTACCAACTACCAACACAACGCTCCTTATCGCACGCAACTGGTGCGGGTAAGCAGGACGTAGACCATGTCATTTGTATTTTCCTCCTCATTTGGTTGCCTCGTGAAGCCCAAGTTTCTTTGTAGCTAGATAATTAGTTTCTACTGTAGTTACTAATTATAAATGATGGAGATTGGAGAGATAAAACAAAGGGCAATCAAAATGAACGCAATTGAATTATAGAGCTATCCAATCTTTGCTTCATCATTGAAGACATGAAAAAGGCAAATCCCCGCTATCTTTTCTAATGCGCTAGCTAGCCACCTAGTTGAGAATTTCCATTGTATCAGCTTCTCAGCTGGCCACTAGTTACTCAATTTTTTTGTTTTTTTTTTTAAAGGGAATTAATAGTGTTTCCCCACTTCCCCTTGGTGGGGGGCGCACACCTCCTACACCTTGATAGTGTACGCTCATACTCACTGCGGGCCAGCTCACGCGCACCTCCAACGTATATAAGCGTAAATGCGGTACCAACCGGGCTTGAACCTATGACCTTGAAATTGTTAGACAACACACAATACCACTAAGACAACACCTAGTTACTCAACTTGGCTCTTCAGAGAGGGTAAGGAGTGAGGAGCAGTAGGGAGGGATCCAAATATATCGACACTAGTATCGACAAAGATCCTAGGTACCAAAATCACACATAACTCCTATAAAGAACCCTAATCAACATCGCAAAACTCTAGCATCGGCGTTGATGAAGTCAAATTTGTACTTGAGTTCGGAAGAAAAGATTGCAACGGGCAAATGACGACAAGCGGAAGGCGACACACAGAAGGCGATGGGCAAAGACTTCTGCGGGAAGAGTGACAGGCATTTCATTAATGCAAACCGAGACTAGCGTCAACGTTTTGCTTTATAAGCAAACCGTTAACAGCGTTGGCGGTTTGTCTATCCGCCATGTCAAGGCGCCATGCTGGCTGGAGGTGCCAAACTGGCTTGCAAGGTGTGCCACGCAGACAAATCGTCTTTGGTAAAGACGGTAAGTTTAGGCAAACTTAATTCTAATAACAACGACGGTTTATTTTAAGTAGGGTAAATTTAAAAATACACTAAAAATTAGGATTTTTTTTAATACAAAACCAAACGAAAAGAGTATATTAATAAAAAAAGGGATAAAACCCAAAAGGAGCCCTGAACTACCACCGCTTATCCAATTGCGGTCAGAACTACCACGATTTCCAAAAAGGGTGCGATGAAAAAAAAATTAAACTGATTTTCTAAAATAAAATTTACCATTACATTCCTAACCTAATATTATTATAAGACTTAAATTTGTGTGCGAAGATTACGTCATTTGATTATCAAAAGACGTCATTTTCTTTATGTGCGCAAAATGGTATAATTTATTTTGATAACCAAACGATATAATTTTTGCACACAAATCTAAGTCTTGTAATAATATTAGGTTAGGAATGTAATGGTAAATTTTATTTTAGAAAATCAGTTTAATTTTTTTTTCATCGCACCCTTTTTGGAAATCGTGGTAGTTCTGACCGCAATTGGGTAAGCAGTGATAGTTCAGGGCCCCTTTTAGGTTTTTCCCCTAAAAAAGTTAAATATATATTGAGAATATTTTGCGATACCTGATTTTGGGATTATTGAATATTATTTTCTGTAATTTATCGCACTCTGTTGAATATATACTGAGAATATAGTAATACGGAAATCCATGTAAATATGAATTCATTTACGACATCTTAAATGAAGTTTTATGAAAAAAGTTTATGTCAGATGATAGATGCTTAGCTTAAATGTGAACATCAGTTTATACTTCTCTAACATGATATTGTATCATGCAGATGATGTGTTTCACGGAAGAGAGGCGACGTTTATAACCTTAAATCACAGTCTATAAAGTATGTGTTTTACAAAAGAGAGAAAACACTTGCAATTCAAAAGCGTCGTGTAAAATCTAGACTTTAGACGACGCTTTAGGGTTATAAGCGTCATTTTATGCTATGTCGAATACTTTAGACGATGTTTCAAAGTTATAAACGTCATCTATAGATTTATATTTTTAAATTAAGTAGGTTGGATTTTCTACAATACTTTAAAGTTATAATCGTCATCTAAAGTTATATTTGAATATTTAATTATTTTATAGTCATTGTAGTTTATGTAAAAAAAATAATTGTTGAAATCTAACATACAAAAAAATTATTGTTTCAATAATTTTTATTTTATTTTAAATGTGGAGTGTACTACATTTAATATATTATTGTTGTTATTTGTTGAAATTTCTAATTATGTATTTGTTTTATTTTATATATGTCAAAAAAATAATAAAAAAATATAATAAAATGGTAATTAGTTTAATATGAAAATGTATAAAAAATATAATATGATAAGTGGGTTCATGTAGTAGAGTTGTATGAAAGATTTATTCAATGTAAATAAAAAGTTTATGAAAAGATGGTTTATGGAAATAGTAATGTGTCATGACATAAATCTCATGTGGCATGACACAAATCTACTTTTCAAATTTACTGAATTGGAGATGCTCTAATATCTGATATCATGTGTTATTTGTGTGATATCACATCGATCTCTCCATAAATTTCTTCTCATAAGTCTTTTACTCGTATTGAATTATCATTTCATATAACTATAGAACCCCCACATGTGTCATATCACATTTTTTATACTTTTCATATAAAAATGATAAACCTTCCTTATACTGTTATTTTATTAACGTAAACTACAATGACTATAAAATTTTTAAACACTTAAATCTAACTTTTGACCTCGCTTATAAACGACGTAGAAAGGCCGACTCAATTCATATAAAAATCTAACTTTAAAACAACGTCTAAAATATTCGTCATAACATAAATACTATATCTAAAGCTATTCTTAAACAAATCATCTATATGATATTGTATCATATTAGAAAAACATAAATCATTCTAAATAAAACTTCAAATAAAATTCATAATTTAACATGAACCTCTTTCATAAATTTTCAATTGAGATACTCTAAAGTGGCCCTTCAACATTCCATTAAGCTGCAATCTATACTCTTTGAGTCCTCAATTATACATATAATAATTGATTTTATTATTAAGTACGATAGAAATATGGTACTAATTAATTTACGAGTGTGATGTCCACTGTCCCCGGATTCTTTTTAAGCTTTGAATTGGGCTTTTACATTTTGAGATAGTCCATTGACTTGGCTTCACCACAAATAGAAAAAACAATGGCACATGACTCATTCACTTCAACACTTTAATTTACTTTATACTTCATTTGTCATTTTACACCTAGCAGGAGCACTACTACTAATTGTAAACTTAGTTATCAGGAGCTTCACAAAGTGTACTTGTGGAAGGGAAGGGCAAAAATAAATTATATTTTTTTAAGTTATCGGGAGCAACACTGTTCCTAATCAATTACTACAAGTAAGGGTTTCATGTGTTGGGGATCGCGTACACAAATGTAGGAAGGGTTTACCGAACCACGCGGCATAAGCCCGGATCCGGAATACCCAGTGATTATTATAATCAGTTTCAATCCGAATTATCAGACATAAGTCTGGATCCGAATCAAAACACCCAAAAAGAGGGGATTAGGGTTACCTCATGATGAACGCGTCAGGTGTCGCGTCTCTATCGGTATCCACACACGCGTGGTGGATATCGCGCCCTCTGGAGTACTAGCTCCCGGATGACTCACTCTCGTCGACGTCACGTCTGTTCTTCCCCTTGAATAAACAGAAGCCCTAGGCTTCTATTTATAGAGAAGTGCTTATGGGTTTCAGCCCGTGGGCCAAGCCCATCAGCTGAGTTGGGTAGTATCCATGGGTCATACTCATGGGTTTAACCCATTTGGTTCATCCGAATCAGGCGCGGGTTGAACCGGATCATATCCGGACCGAATCTTATTTGGTTTATTACTCAACTCAATATCCGCCACTTGATTGTGTGCGACCCTATAGGTTTATTCTTAATTAGACATGGGAAAAAGTCCATTGATCATAAGCGGCCCCTAGTAAAACATTATGATCCCTGATTAAGAATAGCTGGTTCTTGAGGTAACCAAAACCACAGTCAATACGAGTTAATTAGCTGGTTTAATGGGCAGATTCCAACAATCTCTCACTTGCACATAAACCAGTTATAAATAAATAATCCCTCTGTCCAGCAATATCTTGAATG